>JACEFZ010027618.1:57500-264644 GCA_014155875.1 Cepaea nemoralis | reverse complement strand
AAAAGGTGATGATAGCACTGTTAGTTGAGAACTAGTAGAGTAGTGAAGTGATAATTGGCTCTGCTAGATGAATAGGATAGAGGGGTGATAATTGGAGAGATTTAGATGGGGAAAGTGTCCAATGGGGGATCTTTCAATGGTTTGCCCACTGAAGTTGTGCACTCTGTTTATGGGTCTTTCCTTGTCATCGCCTGATTCGGACGTAGGTGAAGAGCTACTATGCTCTATGACAGAGTTTAGTTAGCTATAAAATAAATGAGCAAGGCAAATAACTTACACTCAGCCGGTAGGATCAGTGACTAGTACTATCACAAGATGTGTTGTTTCTCTCACAGGTTCCATACCAGTTACGAGGAAGTTCAACACTGGGTTTGATGAAGTGCAACGTCAATTAGACAAAACACCAGTTGGACACAAAAATGTTTCTTACAAAAAAAAAAGGAATAACGTCCGAGAAGAAAGATGGTTTACCTAAGATGGGTGATGATTGTTAATGCATCACACAGCATAAGAACATTGGTACCTAAACAAGAACATCAATATAATAGTCACACGATGTGTGATATATTCTAGTGAAATAGTTCAAAAGACATGATACCTGAACCTAGATAGACACTAGTTAGGTTCCAGTATAGTAACAATAACAGTGATACCTAAATACTCACTACAAAAGATTTGTGCATTCTTTAAGAACGATAGGAAATTATGTGCATTGGGCAACCGGTCCATGATCAGCTGTGATTTACAAACAGTATCTATTTCGGATGATCAGGAAGATGGATTACCAGGTAGCTACAGATGACAGTCGGTGTCCGGCAGGAGAGATGCATTACCGGGTGAGGTGGACTTGTTCTGACTTAACGTGCTGTGGTGTGTCCTTGCAAGGATGAACTGACTATGCTATTATCTGAGAGTCCGATCCTACACACATTATAGAACACCTCACACATTTTCTACACATACACGTCTCATATACGTTACACTTTTCTTTTAATAAATTAATCTGTATTAATTTTTAGAAACAAGAGTTGTTGAATATGTTGCGTTGGGGGAGTATGAGAGGGGGCATAGTACGACAGTGAGAGAGTGATAGGAAAAGGTGTCCACGAGCTGATGGAGTGTGTTGGACGGAAGCCGGTGGATTCTCCAGGATATTGATAGGGAAAAAATATTATAATGTGGGTGTTGACTCTCCTCACTCCAGGGACGACACTTTAAAGGAGGACACGACACTAACAAAAGGGTACTGACAGATCCCGATGGAGAAACATTCCGTTCATCTTACTGCCTTTGAAACACCCCTAGGTCTCTACGAGTGGAGCTTTCTTCCTTTTGGACTTCGGAACGCACCTGCCACCTTTGTCCGCCTTACTAGGGAACTTCTCCATGGAGTCATAATGTGCAGACATACATTGATGATATATGCATCCATACAACAGACTGGACAACACATCTACAAACGTTAAGACTCGTCTTCGAGAGAATAAAATTGTTTGGACTAACAATCAAACCAACGAAAGTTGTGTTGGCGTTGGAGGAGATAGATTTCCTTGGCCAAACGATATCCAAGGGACAGTTAAAAACTGACAACAAAATTATAACCAAAATCCTAAATCTTACTATTCCAACAACAAAGAAACAAGTAGGAAGCTTGCTTGGACTAATAAATTACTATAGCAAATTTATCACCAATTTGGCACAAATAACATGTGTATTTTCGGATTTGTTAAAGTCGTCTGCAAAGATAAATGTGCAAGATGCTACTTTTGTCAATGCTATGTCAGAATTAAAGTTACTTTTCAGTAAAGTTCCCATCCTACGTTTACCTAACTCTAAG
The DNA here is from genome assembly GCA_014155875.1 of Cepaea nemoralis. Lineage (NCBI taxonomy): Eukaryota > Metazoa > Mollusca > Gastropoda > Stylommatophora > Helicidae > Cepaea > Cepaea nemoralis. Next base: position 262,807 of record JACEFZ010027618.1, on the reverse strand, counting down.
TTACAATATATCCTTAGATGTGACGCCAGTGCTACTACAATCTCTAGTGTACTGCTTCAAGAGAATGAGAAGATCCTACACCCAATCTTGTATGTCAGTCGCAAACGTACCACAGCTGAATCACATTATGATGTCTCTCAACTAGAAGCTCTCGCCATCGTATATTGTATTACGAAACTTGATAGATATTTAGCTGTAGCTCACTTTGTCGTCGAGACCGACAACTCTCCGCTGTTGGTTATGGAGAAAGGCCTACCTAAAAATAACAGAATCTATCGCTGGGCCTTGATTCTCCAAAATTACTCCTTCTCCCTAAGACATATTAAAGGGAGTAACAACATCCTTGCAGATCTGCTCACGAGACCATCAAGCATTGAAGTGACGCAGAAGGTAGATGAAACACTGCCACAGTTACCTGCAGCTACGACCAATTAGTGCATTTAAAAACTGTGCTAGTATGGTAAGATAGAAGACACTGTGTAAGATAGATATCATTAAGTGAACTTACCAGGAACTCTATTAGTACGTGAACGCATGAACAATGCAGTGATATAGTCATCTAGTGCGTATAAACTGAGATACTATTGTGAACAGACTGTGACACGTTACATCGTCACATAAATTTCAGTGAAATTTGTATATAAACGCACTGTGATACTATTGTGAACAGACTGTGACACGTTACATCGTCACATAAATTGCAGTGAAATTTGTATATAAACGATCATAAGGAAGAACCCAGAGGAACGACACGTCGTGATCACCATCGTCTGGACCTACGATTAGTTAAAAAGTTAGATTATATTATGTAACATGTCTATGTATGTAACATGTATGTATTAATGTATGTATTATTGTTGTATAATATATTTTAATGCAGTTGCACAAAAGCAACCTAGTGGTTCATCATAGTAGAAATGGTAGTAATAGAAGAACCACTAATACCCCAACTGATAGTTTATTTTAAACAGTTGTAGCAATAACCATCATTTAATTAGATTAGAAATTATTAGATTTAGAAATGTAGATACTATTTAGATTTAGACTAGTAAAATATAGTAAACAGTTCTCTAGCGAGACTACTACCGATGAAGCCAATTAAAACGGCGAGGTAACATTCTTAAATTTAATTACAAATTTAATAGATTAATTGTTATAATAATTTAAACATTTAGCAATTTATAACTTTAGTACATTTAAGGGAACTAACACATTTCTCTTAAAGATTGTTTAGTTTAGTTAATTACTTTTCCTTAGAAACACCCATAAATTGATAGTTAGTTAATTATGTACCCATATTTAACAACAGTTATTATTTAGTTTAGTTAATTTAAATTACCTTATTTATTACATCCATCATTTAGTTAATTAGATTAAGAACATTATTTACTTTAGTAACATTCTTTATTTATTAAATAACATTTTGTTTAACTTAATATCATAAATTAACAATTTAGTTAACTTATTTCCCTTTAGTAGTTATTCACTTTAGGTTAGATTATATACCTTAGTTAGTATTAGTAAACATCATCCCGTAAATGATAGTGATGCTAGTAATCATCAGTCTAGTGACTGATCAAACCGATTACCCATTAGTTTAATTAGATATAGGTAGATTTAGTTAGTTTCTGTTGTATTTCCGTAAGCAATACATTTAAACTTGTAAATAACAAGGTGATATATGAATCTACTTTATTTCGGCTCAATATTATTTAACACGAGCCCAATTTTATGTCAATGACAAAACAATTTTAAAATTGACAATGTATGAATGAGTGAATACGAGGATGAGTATACGGACGAACGAAAGAATTAAGTTATGAGTGTGAACAGTGGTGCAATTTTTTTCGCACACACGTGTTTTTATGACTTGTCCGCGTCTTCTGTGTAAACCATGTGAAGTGTGTATTTTTATGTGTGTTATAGCCACTACTGCATTATACAAATTGTTGTTTTCTAGAATCCCAGATCGGCGAAGTACGTCATAAATTAAGCAAAGGCATTACTTTGTGACGGACATTAACCTACCTGTGATACTTGGAAACCTAAATACATCAATTATAGACATACAGTTATGTTTCTAATTGCAACACATATAAACAAAATAGTTACACGCAGACAAACAGGAAAACAAACAGTTAAATATACAAAACACCAGTTGTTTTCAAAGGGACATAATACGGTATCAGGGGACACTACAGACTTAGAATAAGTGGAAGGACAAGTTGAATATTTACTCACACGCGGGAGCGAGATAGGCTAATATCAGCATACACACAACTAGGAAGAGAAGTGAAAGTGCATTTCACGGGAGCCATGAATGTTAGATTCATGTATTGCATCCATAATAGGAGCAATTTGTATTGGGATTTCGGTTAATCGAGATTTTGAGGGGCTTAGTTTGTTAACGCGCCCTGGTTCAACACAGCTCCCAAGAGTGTGATGTAATGACTCTTGCTTAGAGTGAAGATGTGTTAAGCTGATCTAAAACCAGTGGGTAGATACAGCAACTTGTGACCAGACTTATTTGGGACAGAAGTGTACCTTATAATTCAGCAGTGAACCCCTTGACTAAATTAGACCAGACTAATTTTATATGCTACGATGACATTGCGTCACATCCTACTACATTAATCTGGTGACGCAATACGAGGGAGGACGAGAGAATGTCAAGGTGTTGAATGATAGCAGTACCGATTAGTGACAGAAGAGGGGTAAGGACTAATAGGACATAGAGACAGGACCTCTAGAAAGGTATAGACAGCACCCAAGCTAGGACATAAGAACAGTAATAAGACTAGACTCTGGTGGGGTCACTAATGTGTTATAGTTAGGACAACAGAGGGACCGATCCGAGAACAGGGGCGGGTTAGAATAGGTCACGGGAAATACCATGACGACATAAAATAGAATAGAACTTAGAGGGTATACTAGTGCTAAGACGACAGTGCTGCGTGCAAAGAGAACGGCACGAAGAGTTGCGAACCCCACGAGGGAGTTTTGACCACGTCGGCAAGCAACAACCTGAGCTGCCTCAGACAGGGGACTAGACGGCCTTCCGACTTGACGTAGTGTTGTTCGGAAGCCATTAACTATAGTTGTGAATGCATGTGATGTTAACGAGAGAGTGACCGTGTTTGATAATATAGATATATAGATATATTGTGTGTCCAGTGGCGAGTATAATGATGTATCAGGCAGATAACGCCTTGTGTTGATTATCAGGCTTGCCTGAAAATAAACTCCGTATAAAAATATCTGTACGAGCTGAAGTTATTTGAGGTACGAATGATGTTGCCTGATTGTGAGTAAACACAAGACTGTGACATGTGTAACAGTAAGGGAGGAGTACTCTGGTATTATTAGAATCTAGTGGGAAACAGATACAGCACGATTGAGCATCGAGAGTGAAAGGGAGAGAGATGCTCAATCGTGACGTATTGGGTTGGCAAGGGCAGTTAAGATCCAGCCTTTGATTTGAGTAGAAGCTAACATCAAACCTTTGTCATCAAGGACCAAATAAACTTTATACGATCAACTAAAACTTGACTTGCGTGTTCTTATACACTGGTATAGGACACGAAATGGTGCCGTCTAACCACGATACTGGATTTGGCCGTCCCGGCCACCACGCGAAGTACTAGGGATCCAGACCAGACTGCCTAAACAAGAAGGTATTTCGAATAGACGTTTTCTCAAATCGGTTTTGTCAAGGTCGGGAACCGCTTTGCTACTGTTCCATACTCCGGTCAATTAACACTTAGAAACAGTTTCGGCACGTGGTAGAGCAACCAGCAAAATGATAACCAGTAAAATTCAGTAATCTGCAAATAAAGAGGCCGAAAGCCCGCCCAGGGGTGGTCCTCTATAAGGTTTTACAAGAGGCTTGATATAGCCGTCGCTTTGCATAGAATAACTCAAGAGCCCTGGGAGAACAGTCGCTTTGCATAGAATAACTCAAGAGGCTTGATATAGCCGTCGCTTTGCATAGAATAACTCAAGAGCCCTGGGAGAACAGTCGCTTTGCATAGAATAACTCAAGAGGCTTGATATAGCCGTCGCTTTGCATAGAATAACTCAAGAGCCCTGGGAGAACCGCTGCTCTGCATAGTACAACTCAAGAGGCTTGTCATGACCGCTACTTCGCAAATTTATACCTGAGCCTCAACAGAGCCGTTGTATGAACTTTAACGTCACCAAAGGACTTTCCAGAGCCGTTGTCTGAACTTTAACGTCACCAAAGGGCTTTCCAGAGCCGTTGACTGAACTTTAACGTTATCAAGGGGCTGGTCATGGTCGTTGTCTGAACTTCAGCCTTCAGCGTTATCAAAGGGCTTCCCATAGCCGCGATCTGAACTCTAGAGTTTCAAAAAGCTTACCATAACCTGAGTTTTGCTAATTTCAAATCGCCAGCCACTTACGTTGTCGCTATCTCAAGACGTCGATGATGTACCCCACCCGGGGTGAAAATAAAGGCCACAAGTCTCAGATGGGACCCAACCAGGGGTTGAAGATTTTCCCGGCATCCCTAGAGAAGTGATGAAATTACCTGGGAGAAGAGACAGACTACCTGAACTCCGCGACTGATTTTTCAGCTGAGACAGGCTCCTGGTGATCGAACGTAATCTGACACCGAATCGAAGAAAGTATGTGCTTGAGTAAGGAAACAAAAAGAAGCTGAAATTGTGTGGTTCCCAAACCCAGAAACTAACTGTAGTTTACAAGAAAAGTGAGTGTATTCCTTAAATTAAGAAGTTGAAATTGTGTGGTTCTTTGCTTGCTTTGTTTCAGTATTTTTCAGCATGGCGGAACAGGACACCTTAGCACAGGTTTAGCTCTGTTTAGGAATATTTCAGCAGGGCAGATTCATCACGACACAGTTGAGAATTATTTCGGCTGAGATAGCATAAAGAGTAAAAATGTACCTGAGCAGAGACTTAGGACGCGTGACTGCTTGGTTAGGAGAATTAAAGGTGGCAGTCAGCGAGGTAGAAGGTTTCGTACACTGGTTACAGAGTAATGTAAGAGGTAATGAGATAAAAAGGAACAACAAGAATAGCCGAGGACAACCACTAGTTGATGAAAATAGAGGGCAGTATAGAAGCATTTATGTTAGTCCAAGGATGACTAGGGTTGGGAGCTGGTACAAGGATCAGAGATACAGAAATGGGCATGAGAGAGATTGCTCTAGGACTTGGCCATCCTATACGGTAAGCGCTAGAAAAAAACGTGACGAGTGGTTTGAAAAAAGACAAAGACAATATCTAAACTCAGGTGTAAGAGACAGAGTTGAACCTGTAAATAAAATACAGACTAATCCTAAAATGGTTGCGAATGTGACTAGTGGACAGGAAAAGAAGACGACGTTATTAGTAAAGAAAAGAAACCGAGAGACACAGACGCAGACAAGTAATACGGTAGAAAGTAGTACGCAGACTCAGGTACAACCAGTCAGCAAGATAACAAAGGGAACTCAAACTGACTTCATAGAGAATCAGTCAAAACCAACTCAATTGACTAAGAGAGACAAGGTTGAAGTTAGGAAAGATGGACAGACGAGGACCAAGAACGACAGAAAGATAAAGAGGAGAAGTATTGACGAAAGAAATAGTATGGTTGTAAATAGAGGTAGTGCCATGTCAAATTCTTCAGCTATAGACAGGAAACTAATTCCCAAATGGTGTAGGAATATTAGCTGTCAGAGTTCAAGTTACGGAGAAGATATTCCTACAGCCGAATATTATAGTGATGCTGAAACAGATATAATTACTGAGGATTCGGAGAATGAGAGTGCTGCACTACGAGCAGATCCTGAATTGAGGAGTGTTGTTCCCTCATACGGAATAGTGACTGGTGGACAGACGGACAGAGTTTTGGTTAGTGACTATATAGAGAAGGCTAAGGGACGAAGACCGAGAAAGAGAAAGAAAGTCAGACGTTTTAAAGATGACTATGAGAATAAGGCCGACGTGTTTGCAGTAAACTATAATGAGTCTGATGTAGGGACTATTATTAGTGTGTCATCTGAGGACGAGATGGGAAGGTATAAACGTTACGTAAGGTATACAGGAAACAGTGAACAGACTGACGCAAATAGAGGAAATAGAAAGAACGCATTTAAGAAAAAGAATAGTGGTAGACAGTTAGCGGGAATTTATTCAACGACAGAAAGTGACTTAAGTAAAATAGAAGACCTTAGGACCTTAAGACCTGAATACTTTAACAGGTTGACAACAGATAGTGATGATGACATTATAAGTGAAAGACAGGTTAGTGTATTGAAAGACAGTGAAGTGTTTAGTTTGGACACACTATATAACAGGTTAAAATTCCTTGGGTGAAGAAGGAAAATGAAATAGTTTTGGCTTATGAGAAGAACTCCGGTTTGAGAGTATAGGTATATGAGCTGTCTAAAATAGACAGATGAATTTTTGGGGTAGCATGGTACAGGGTAGGTGATAGTGGTGTTGAGGATAAGGAAGTACGGCAAATGATATTCCACGTGGATTACGTAATACAGGATATCGTCTGTTTGGTTACGATGTAGGGAGAGTAAATTAAGTAAAATAGGGTAGATTCAGGACAGAATTAGTAGAGGGTGAGAGATAATTAAGTATGAATGTTCGTATTAGAAGTGGTTTGACTCAGAGCTATGACGTGATGTCCGAGATAGTTTTGCTTGTTGGTTGGAGAAGAAAGAATAGTATTGTTGACAGGTGAACCGAGAGTGTCTGGTGAGGAGATATAGATTGAGGAGGCACTGAGTATCCTGTGTGTAAAATAGCCAGTTGAACGTGAGAATAAAAGTAATAGACTGTAGAAGTGGATGCTTGAAAAATACGAGTTACGTCGTACTTGTGGAGAAAGAAGAAAGTTGTTGTGGGTGGAGAAGTATAGAATAATAGTTACGAGATTTGTGACATGTTGGAATGAAGTTTGTTTTAAAGAGATAGTAAATAGTGCTGTAAAAGCGCTTTCAATATAAGTTGCGAGAGGTAATGTAGGGTCTGACCTTCGTATAGGAGTGACTGATTGAGTAAAGTAGAGATATAAGAAAGCAGTGAATTGAGAAAGTCCTCTGGAATAATTCGTCTGGTTGTGCGTTGTTCATACGTGAGTATAACTGTCAGACAGGTGTTCGTCGCGATGACGAGAGAGACGTGTGGTGACGTCGCCTAAGTGAAGTACATAGATTAAAATGTAAGAGTGGCGTTGATATGTCTTGTGTCAATATGTGTAGAGGAGATCAATACGTGTAGATATGTGGTGAATGATTGCTGGAATGTTGAGGTGGCGTCTAAAGTGTTTTGTTGTTGTAATAGTATGGAGACGTTAGGTTGTCGCGATGCGAGAGTAGGCGTGAGATGAGAGCGAGGTTGTGTGTCATTGTCCGTGTGAATATGAGAAGAGTGGTTGATAAGTGATGTTGAAAAACCGTGAAACATAGAGAGATAGAAAGAGAATTGTGATGTTTTTTTTTGTAGAATGTCTGACGTTGGAAGTTATATAACGGAAACAGAGTTAACATTCTGAATGATGTTTCACAAAACTTGTTTAGTATTCTTGACAGGGAAATGTCGAAGCAAGAGTGCCTAAGACTGAGAAACGAGGAAAGAGAGGTCTGCTGTCGATTATAAGTGGCGTGGCTTGCAGTTCTGAAAGAATTCCGATAAATAAGAGTGAAAGATAAGAAGGTAAACAAGGTCAGTATAATGAATGTTGGAGAACGTGTTCCGAGGAGGGTGACCGGTTTGATTGTCGTCACGATGCAAGAATGATAGGTGAGACTTGAGGATAGCTTAGAATAGTGCTGGTGAGACGTTGAGAGTACTAGAATGAAATATTAATTGCGTCGGGTAGACGAGAAAGTGGAAGTAGAATTAGTTGTTTTGGTGAGAGGTCTATAGTAAATAGACAAAGTTTTGTTGGATGTAGGAGAGTGGAGATACTGTAGTTAACAGTAAGGATTAGGAAGTGGTAGTGATGTTTGGTAACAAAGCCATGGGAAACAATAGGTGTGCCGAGCCACAGGTTAAGTTATAAGTACAAGATGGCTGGTGCATTGAAAGACGTTGAAATAATCGCCACATTAGGCAATAGATAAAGTGAGTGACCTGTAGTTCACAGAGCTTGCTTAAGGTATTTGTGATGTGTAGGATTTAGTTTTGAAAAAGATAGAAAATTGTGAGGGGAGATAATCAAAGTTTGACTTCCAGAAAATGGAACGGTCAGTTGTTGAGTAGTGATTTTGGTTGAGGAGAACAAGTATGGTTCAGCGTTATGATGATCTGTAGATAACAGATATATGTATATGTAAATAAGTGTTTTGGCAAAATAGGTGTGAATTGTAGGAAGAAATATGTGTTACAGTGATTAATATAGGAGGCCAATGAGGATGGGCCACTGTACGTAATAATTTGAAGGGAGTTGTATTTTTTTTGAAAACCTTCTCTTTAGCGAGAAGACAATTGTTTTATTGCCTCATGTATAATGTTTTTTTGCTTGATTTGGTCCTGTAAAATGATTGTTATTATTTTAGAATAGGGTTATTGTGTTCTTAGACTTTTATGTGTAAACTACTGGTCCGTAAAAGAGACCAGTAGTATTAGGTAACAATAGATTAGGATGTATCTTGTATTATTTTAATCATCGTCACCATCATCATCACTATCATCATCATACCTTTTAGTTGAGTTGCGGGGAAACATAAATGATTGTTACAAAAATTTGGGGGGGATTTGATGTCCTGTTGTGATTTTATTTCGCTGTTTTGTGTGTTAAATAGTAGTTAATTAAGTTATGTTTAATTTACAGGTTTTTGTCTAGAATAAAGACAATAAAGGGGGCTTTAATTAGGACCCTTCGTTCAGAAAAGAGCTACTGAGAGCTAATAGAGAGACACATTCTCTTTGTGAAGAAGAAGTTCATGGATATTTTGATGCTGTGATAATCAGCGTAGAAAGGTTAAAATGGCTATGAACTGTAGACGGGGTTACTACACAAGTAAAATAGGTTATGGGAAACTTTAGAGATACACTAAAGTAAGCATTCATTAGAAATATATGGGATTAGAAGCCACATGGGAGGAAGAAAAGATTAATGAATATATTCAGTAGGATAAAGCTGAGAAAAGTTTTGAACATAGGTTTCCGGGGGGGGGGGGGTCAGAAGAGCCATGATATACACGAGATTGCTGGGTTATAGAAGAATAAGAAAATTACCCCAGATGAAGAGTAAACATGAATTGGATCCATGTTTGACTAGACACTGTGGATAACAGTACAATAATAAAGGGGTGTAAGTGTGTTAATGAGAAATGAACATAGGGGAGACATAGTGACATGGGGTGTTTGTGGGTCCGTAATAAAGGGACTGAGATAAAGTTGATTGCAAGCAGTCACAGACATGAGTGGTTATTTTTGCTGCTGTAGATTACGGCATGAATTATGAATTGAGAGGTGGAAGATTTTAGAGAGGCATTGGGTTACATGGCCTGGGTAGGATGTAAATGTTTATCCCTTTGGGTGTATTAAGCTTCAGAGATAGAATAATAAGTGGGTTGCTAGAGTAATGTATATAGTGGTGTTGTGTTTGTGTTGGTTAACATTTAAGGGGAGATTTCAAGGTTACTAGGTTGCTGTTGATAACGGCATAAGTGGAGCATTTTAGTAGATATGCCCATAAGAAATGGACATTAAGAGAGAACCTGAGGTATTGGAGAAGATTAGTTATACGAGATGATGAGGTTAGGTGAGGTGTTATGTATAATGTTGGAGGAGGTCTTAAGGGATAATAGACCTTTTTAATTGTGTCTTCGGGATGTGTTTTGTGGTTTACATTACAATGTGAGGTTGAGGTAAGGTAGTGTCTGTAATATATAGACACTTAGAAGTGAAGAATATTTTTGGATGATGGTTGGTATTTGATGCTGTAGATAGCAGCGTAAACTGTTACCATAATGAGTGGTACTGTGGGAGATATAATTGGTATAGACTTTATTACATAAAGTCTCAAAGAACATAGGGGTGTAAAGGGGTGTGTGATTTAGGTGAATGTTGTTTTTTTGAAAGAGTTCTATTTCTTCTTTTAAATTCCGGTGGCCACCGATTCTTTGTCTTCCTATCGTGTGAAAGTAATTTCAGGTTAGTTGAAAGTGGGGGATTAGTAGCGTTGGTGATAAAAATAAGGAGTTGGTGTTAGCGTTTGAAATTTTAAGCAGGTTACTTATGAAGAGAAGAAGGAGTATTTAAGAAGACGTGTTATGATGTTATGATGTATTATATAAAGTTGAATTTGAAATGTTATTAAAGATATGTAAATATGTTATGTTTGGTTGAAGGGCCAGGAACGAAGAAGAAGTGGGTTGACTATATAGCAGGGGAAAGAGTTAAAGAAATAGAATGTTTAATTAAATTGGAGTTGGTTTGGGGAAGATTTGAGGAACTGTGAGAAGTAAGGAAAAAGAGGGAATAGAGTATGGGGATTAGGAGTAAAGATTTTTCCTTTATAAGGAAAATTCTTTATTCAACATGGGGAGGTGTAACAGTAAGGGAGGAGTACTGGGGTATTATTAGAATCTAGTGGGAAACAGATACAGCACGATTGAGCATCGAGAGTGAAAGGGAGAGAGATGCTCAATCGTGACGTATTGGGTTGGCAAGGGCAGTTAAGATCCAGCCTTTGATTTGAGTAGAAGCTAACATCAAACCTTTGTCATCAAGGACCAAATAAACTTTATACGATCAACTAAAACTTGACTTGCGTGTTCTTATACACTGGTATACATGCATACTAAAATATTTCAATAGAAATTCGTTCATCCTACAAGTATTCTCATTCACACTTAGTATTATTTAAACAAGTTTAACTGTATCACTTAATCTTGTATTCGCTGTTGAGGTAGGCGACCGAGGTCTAGTCTCCCACCCCGTGTATGATGTGCCAAAGCAAATGGGCATTAAAGGACAAGCCAGAACTCGGGCACAAAAACAACTGACTGAGGCAGCCAAAAAGGTCTCGTGCTGGCTATGAAATTGTCGTAACCTGGGAAACTAGTATGGTTAAAACGCTAACTGCAGAACGACTAACAACCTCTCAACTAAGAGCAAGAACTTGCACTGTCTCGTGTTTACCCCGTAGCCTTCCCTCAGAGCGAGGGTAGTTCATCTAAGTACAGGACTGTTCAGTGGGGCAATCGCCGCATGGCAGCAGTCGACAAATAATGCATATGTGGACAGAAGCCCAACCTCCATACCTGGGCGGTAGTCGTCGTCCGTAAGTCGCACTCTATTGCAGAGACCAAGAGGTGGGTCGAAATCAAGAGGGAGAATTGGCTTCCTAGCAGAGTGCGGCGCCATGAACGGGTCACGAAGAATGAACATGGAGAGACGAATGGAGGCGATAGAGGTCGTGACTTGGGAGGAAGCTGGCTCCCCACGACCACAGGTGCTAAGGTTGTGTGAGGGCACAAGTTTAGTTTAGTTTATTATAGGAGTGTCTAGTTGGTCGTGCGTCAAAGTAAACTTGTTCCTGCAGCGAGGCGCCGTCGTCATTTGGAGGCGATAGGTTCGATCCCGGTCGGTAACTATTTTAGCTTTCAAATTTTATGTTGTCTAGTGCGTCTTCTAATCTGTATTTCCTTATTCTTCTTCTGTGAGCGCCAATAATACTATGTGTGTCTATTTATGTAATCGTCTTGGTGGCCTCAACAGTTCTCCCCATTTATTTCTTGTGTACCAGAGAATAAGGCTGTCTATTCTAAGCGGTAAGTAAACCCGTAAATACCGTTTTATGAGACGTATTACATTGTTATACTGTGGATTATTAAATTTAGCATCCATTTTTATGTGTATTTTGTAATTTTCGACCATTTAAGTTGGCAATCAATGTCACACTGTAATTATGAAGATCCCATGCTGTAATGCGTTATTTCAATGGCAGGAGATGGCAGTTTTTCTTGTCATACTCCAGCTAGGAACATTTAATATTGTTATGGAATATTTGGAGCGACTGCAATGATAATGAATGCATGTTTACATTCAACACCCATGATTGTATTTATGTGTAACTTTACATCACTCTACACGGACCAAGTCATTGATAATTTTGCACATTTCCAACGTGACTTCTTTTGTCAATATGCATCTACGTTGACGTCCTCGCGTTGACAAGACTGCGCGTGCCGATAGCGCGCGGTCTGACGTCATCACAGAATGATGTGGAGATGTATATATCTGTGTATGCGCGTGTACATATATAAACTGGCAGAGTTATCTGTCCATGAGTTAGACCGCGGCAGTGGTAAATTCTCTTGTGACAGTGTAACCCAGTGTTTCCCAATGTGGGGCCCACGCCCCACAGGGGGGCAATTCGATTGTTAAGGGGGGCAATTTGAAAATGGAAGAAATCGGCTGGAGATAACAAAATGGGCAGACTTGAGACTGAAGTTAACTAAATTGGAACCTGACATAAAATTACTTTGCAGCAAACATCAAGCGCAAGGATCTCACTAAATTTAAATAATAAATAATTACTAATAATTAAAATCAATCAATCAATCATGTGCCATGCCGGAAAGCGTGGGCGGTCATGATTCGCCATTTCACTCGATCACCAGAGTCGTGGATCAGCTCAGTGTTCCTGTCTCGTCCACGCCATGTGGCCAAGCCATCCAGGTATTTTCCTCTCGGTCTTCCTCTTGGTCTGTTCCCTTCGATCTTGCCAGCTGTCACTAAGTTCTCCAGTCCATTTCTTCTCATAACATGTCCAAAAAATTTTGACTGTCTACGTCTAATTTCTCTAATCAATCTACGATTTTCATTTGTCTCTTGTAGTACTTGGTCATTGGTTTTTCTATCTGTCCATGGTATTCTTTGCATTTTCCTCAGAAACCACATTTCTGCAGTCATCAGATGTTTTTCAGCATGACTGCACATTGTCCAATTTTCACATCCATACAAAAGAACAGGCTCTATGTATCCCCTCAACACTCTTTTTCTCGTTTCAATTGACATCATTTTATTGGTCAGAATGTTTTTCATCTTGCTAAAGGCTACTTTCGCAATGGCGATTCTTGTTCTAATCTCTTCAAGGCATCTGCCATCAGATGTTATGACTGTTCCGAGATAATTGAACCGATTCATTTGTTGAAGAATATTCCCATTTACTTGTATATTACATTGTGGTACTTCGTTCTTCCTAGTGACGACCATTAAAATAATAAAAATAATATAGACAAATCTTTCATTAAAATTATTTTGTACTTGAATTTCAGTTCTCCATTATATGTTTTGAAAATTTACTTACTGTGTTTGCTCAATAATTTCCCAGTGATTTCTTCCTAAAACCTATCATTCAAGTTTCTTTAGTGAACATTTCAATTTTTGAATATTAAAAATAATGTGAATGTTGGGGGGGGGGGGGGGGGGGGGGGGGGGGGGGGGGGGGTGGCATAAGAATTTTAGAACGGCTTAGATGGGGCACAGCACAAAAAAGGTTGGGAAACACTGGTGTAACCTATAGCAGTGTGAGTGTGTAGGTAGGGTCACAAATAGTGAAAAAGGTCAACATCATTTTTTTCTATATGCTTATATTAAATGATAATCAATCAGGTGCCGTCTCCACAATGAAGGTTGGCTGCAATGGATCTCCAACATTGTCTGTCTCTCGCCTTGACTGTACATTCTGTCAGGTTGATGTTCGCCAGTCTCTTGATGTTATCCTCCCACTTGTATCGTTGTCTACCTCTTGCTCGCATACCCTCAAGATTGCCTTCCAGTATGGTTTTTATATGAGTATCATATCTTTTAAAGTGGCCAAAATATTTCACCTGTCTCCTCTTTATTTCTTTCATCAACTCTCTCTTCATTCCCAGTTTTTCTAGGACATCTGCATTTGATTGGTTTTGTTTCCATGAAATACGACCTATTTGTCTGTATATCCACATCTCTAGGGCTTCTATGCGACTTTCTAGTTGCTTGTTCAATGTCCAGGCTTCCGCGCCATACAGTAGCGTTGAATATACGTAGCATTTGACAATTCTTATTTTTAATGCGTTATCAATCTCTCTAGATGTTAATGCTTATTTCATGCCATTGACAACACTTTTGGCAATTCCTATTCTCTTTTTCATTTCTATTTCTCTTCTACCATCATCTGTTATTATATGTCCAAGATAAGAGAAACTTGTTACTTGTTCTAGTATCTGCCCGTTTACTGTGATGTTCATTGATGACCCTTCCTTTTCACTGCTAATAATCATAGTTTTTTTTTTTTTTGGGATGTTAATATATAAGCCACGTTCTGCAATGTGCCTGTTTACTTGTACCACTAGGTCTTGTAACTCTTGCTCACTTTTTGCTAGCAACACGGTATCGTCAGCATGCCTAAGATTGTTTATGATTCGTCCATTGATGTTAAGTCCAGGCATTTCAACTTGTTTAAAAATTCCTTCTGTGTATATGCTGAAGAGGCTTGGGGATATTACACATCCTTGTCATACTCCTCTTTTTATCTCTATAGGTGACGAATAGTTATTTCCGCATCTAATAGACGCCACTTGTTACCCGTACAAGTTACTAATGAGTCTGATGTCCTTTCCGTCTACTCCTATATCTTGAAGGCACGTAATTAGTCATTCATGTTGTACGCTATCAAAGGTTTTCTTGTAGTCTATAAAACAAACATATATGCCAAGTATTTGATGAGGAAATTTGATTAATTTTGATTATTCAGTGATGTCATTTCAATTGTATTATTGCAGGGGATATTAGCTATCTAGGCATTTAACTTAATAATGCTATTAGTAGATGATAGAGTAGGATTAACTATTGCAGGTGAATATTAGGCAGCCATACTTATGAGCCACAGATGTCACCGAAAAATATATAGAAACAACACTAGAAAGTGCCGACAAAAAAATATGCACATATGGTATGGGAAAACCCCCACATGAAGTCACTACACGGAACAGTCGAAGTCGAAGCACGTAATTCTACAACAACGGTAGTCAGGTCATAATCACATTGGATTATGGGAAGGTCGACTATGAAGAGGCACAGCGAAGGCATGAGCGATTCAATTACCAATGATGTCAGTGGAGGCTGGATGTGGTGAACACACACATTTAAGGAGCTACTAGGGATGTCGTGGGAGACATTGGGATCTTAGTATGCTGGACTTCAATTCTCTGATATAATAAGGAGTTTGGAGCCACACATTGTCTACGGGGATAGATGTGATATGTGTCCGATTTATAAATTTTTTTTGTAATGCCGTTCATGGCACTTCAACTATTCACAATGGAATCGGTTGTAAAGATAGTGGATACGATTTATTACAGAAACATAGACGAATATGTGCGACCTTTAGTGGACAATGTAGACGGAGATGTGCGACCATGGACCAATATAACAGGTATGTTAGACTACTGCGACGCATGTCAAAGACTGGAAGACTGAGATGGTAGGAAAAATGTTTACAACATTTTAATGTGTAGGGGGGCAAGTGCCATGCGGCGCACATTAGAGATAAAGTTTTAAAATAGCGAAAGTACAAGTGCGGCACGGACAGTGAACGCACACGTGTAAATATTGGAATCGGGACGTCATAGAAAAACAGACGGGGAACAGCGATGAAAGAAGCAAGACACATCGTGATCAAGAAGACAAGATCTTTGAGGAAATGCGTTAGAAAAGGGGCCGACACTACATAGTTGGAGAATGAGCGAAAGGTCATCCAACTAATAATATAACAAGCTTCAATCATGGCGTATGTAGGTTAAGTAAGAAGATATTCTTTAAATGTGAACAGTAGTTATATGACATAGAGCAACGACATGCTTGACTTTAATTTTGTGCTGATTAATGAGGGACTACTGGAAAAGAGATACAATGTAATGCGAGATAGAGAGTTCATGTGGAGTTCTCTGCATGTTGTATGAAGTACAGTGGGTTAATACAGACTCAAAATGTGGCTTGCGTGTCGGCGTTGTTCATGACAATTTTTACAAGTTCTGCTGTTCAATTCCATTGTTTATTGGGAAGATTCAACCTAGATAAAAATGAGCTAAATTATGCCATGGATTAGTAGAAGTAATACTTGGCAATATATACCTTTTTGAACTTCCATATATTTTTCAATTAACTTCATCAAACAGATAATAGCTCATCAGCTACTTCCTCATCTATTTTATGTTGAATTCTTTCTTGAATGACCTTGAGTAGTATCTTAGTTATGTGACTCATTAAGCTAATAGTTATGTAATCCTCACACTCAACAGCACTTGGCTTCTTCGGTAGTGTGATGAAAATGGATGATTTCAAATCCTTTGAGATGTAGCCAGTATTATATATATATATATATATATCATTACATAATTCTGCCATAGTTTCAATGCCAAAGCTGGATAAGGATTTTATCATCTCTGTTATTATCTTGTCACGACCTGCAGCCTTTCCTTCTTTCATCTTTTTAATATTTTCTTATTCAGCCTTTAATATTTTTTGGTCCATCTTGAATATTATACAATGTTGGTCTATTGCCCCTGTTGTCCCAGAATAAATCTTCTGTGTACTATGTCCATCTTTTTATTATGTCAATGCTATTAATTATAATTTCTCCATTCTTTCCTCTCTCAGGGGTTTCAGGTTTTGTTCAAGATGGCGGGACATGTTTTCTTCTAGCTTGACTTAAAACGGTTGATCGACGGCTCGACAATCCGCCATCATAAAACTCCCCGTTGTTTCAGAATCAGATTTCTGGCTCTAAATGTTAGACAGCTCGCACAAACTTGTTGAATTCCCAGGATATTCTCAAACTGGTTATTGGAACATTAAAATTAACTCAGGTGTGTAGTGTGTGATGTTTTGAACTGATACAATCTGGATATTCTCGACGTGTTTTTCTTCTGGCTTGGCTAAAGACGGTAGATCGACAATCCGTCAAACCATTTCCCGTTGTTTTCAGAATCAATTTTTAGATTTAATGTTATGATGCATCGCTCAAACTTGCTAAACTCCAAGGATACTTTCAAGATTGGTTATTGGAATGTTAAAAGTTAAAACTATGTACCAGACAGGGAAAACTTCTCAGGTGTGTAGTGTTATGAATGAATACAACCTAGATGTTCTCGGGGTTAGCGAGTGCAGATGGACTGACTCAGGTAAAACGTTTCTTAACTACGAACAAAGACACATAATTTATTCAGGAAGAACTGACAACCATCATTCGAACGGAATCGCTATCATCATGTCAAAAAATGCAAAAATATCATTAATCAGCTGGGAACCAGTAAAAGACAGAATCATAACAGCGCGTTACCAAACAAAATATTTCAAGCTAATACTCATACAGTGCTATGCACCTACCAACGATGATACCGACATTAACAAAGATAATTTCTACAACCAACTAATTGGTACCATCAACTTATCACCCAAACACGATATTGTTGCTGTAATGGGCGATTTCAACGCCAAGATATGGTCTGACAATAAGGGTGTCGAGAAATATATGGGAATTCACGGTCTATGGGACATGAACCAAAACGGAGAGAGACTACTAGAATTCTGTGAAATAGCAAATCTGATAATAGCAAACTCTCTATTTCCGCATAAAAATATACATAAAATCACGTGGAATTCGCCTGATGGTATCACAAAAAATCAGATAGACCATTTTTGCATTAGTGCCAAATTCCGTTCATCAGTACAAGACGTCAGAGCTTACAGAGGAGCAGATGCTGGTAGCGATCACAATCTCTGCATAGCCAAGCTAAAAATAAATCTTAAGACTGTATACAACACCCAGAACCAAGAAAATAAACTCACAGTCCCCACTGACTAAAGAACACCAACTCGCATTCAACTCAGAG
The DNA here is from genome assembly GCA_014155875.1 of Cepaea nemoralis. NCBI lineage: Eukaryota > Metazoa > Mollusca > Gastropoda > Stylommatophora > Helicidae > Cepaea > Cepaea nemoralis. The sequence goes on along the minus strand of JACEFZ010027618.1, from coordinate 244,935 downwards.
GTACAAAACATCTACGCTAACAAAGAAAGTATAACGAGCAATGCGAATAGTGAAAATAACATTGAAGAAAATTGGAATTTCCGAAAGAGACCTTGCTATATGCGGCAACAAACACAGTTGGCTACGTACAAAGACAGAAGAAGAAGTGGCTAAGCGATAACACCTGGACGAAGATACAAGAAAGAAACCAAGCAAAACTAACACTTCTTTCTACAGAAGACACATCTTCATATGAAACACATAAGCAAAAATACTCCATGTTGGATAAAGAGGTGAAATCAAGCGCACGAAAAGATAAACAACATTTTATACACAGCTTGGCCGCCGATGCCGAATCAGCTGCCAAAACTGGAAACAACAAAGCCGTATTCCACATCATGAAACAACTATGCAATCACTCACCTACACCAAACAAACCCATCAAAGACAAACAAGGTAAACTACTGATATCTGATGACCACCAAAAGCAACGATGGGCAGAACATTTCAAAGAAATATTAAATAGACCGCAGCCTGACAGTGTTCCCAACCTGGATGGAGAAACCACCATTCCCCCACTAGATGCCTCCTGTGAGTCATTCACCATGGAAGAAATTAAAGCAGCCATAAAAAAATTGAAGAACAACAAAGCTGTTGGTGAAGACGACATCTCAGGAGAAATGCTCAAAGCAGCAGATGAGAATACCTTACAACGTTTGTTACAGCTGATCAATGAAATCTGGCAAAACGAATCCCCACCACAACAGTGGAAGGATGGTGTAATTTTCAAACTGCCAAAAAAAAGGTGACATGTCTGATTGCAATAACTGGCGTGGTATCACCCTACTGTCAGTACCAGGAAAACTGTTTTGTAGCATGTTACTTGAGAGATTGAAAAAGTCTATAGATGAAAGGCTCAGAGAAGAACAAGCTGGCTTCAGACCAAAACGGTCATCAATAGACCACATTTTCACCTTAGAATAATCATTGAAGACTGTAGAATTCCAGTCGAAATTAATCACTAACTTTGTCGACTTTCAAAAAGCCTTCGACAGTATCCACCGTCCTTCACTTTGGAATCTACTTAACATCTATGGTTTCCCTACCAAATATATCAACATCATAAAATCTTTCTACAAAGAGACACTTTGCTGCGTGAGAACAGAATCAGGCAACTATGACTGGTTCTCAGAGGAAACGGGAGTGAAACAGGGTTGTGTCTTGTCACCGATGCTCTTTGGAATAGCTATCGATTGGGTCATGCGCAAATGCACAAACAACACAAATAGGGGTATCCATTCGGCTGACAAAATTCTAGAAGACCTGGACTTTGCCGACGACATAGTGCTTTTAAGTTCAACACACTCAGATGCACAAGAGAAAATAAACCATCTCCAAAAGGTTTCAGGACAAATTGGTCTCCAAATTAACACCGCAAAAACAAACACTATTGATCTTACCAACAGTTCAGACGACACCAAATTACAGACAACAACCATGTTCTTGAAAAAGTCAACAGCTTTACATACCTAGGGAAGCAAAATCACATCTACAGGGGACTCAACGCGAGAAATATTATCTAAAATCGCACTGGCATCTGGTGCCTTCAATAAACTGTCAAACATCTGGAAGTCAAAGACACTCAGCAAACATACGAAACTTAAAATCTTCAACTCTTGTGTGATTCCAGTGCTAACGTATGGATGTGAGAGTTGGAAATCAACGGTAGCTTTAGATAAAAAAATTAGACATATTTGAGAACAAATGTCTTAGAAGAATTCTTAACCTCCACTGGACAGATTCAAGAACAAATACGCAAATAAGACAAGAGATAAAGCAAGATATTGTATCCAATTTTATAAGAAAACGCCGTTGGAATTACATCGGCCATGTACTCAGAATGGACAAGACAAGACTCCCCAACCAAGCTCTTTTATGGTCACCAGTAGGGAAAAGAAAACGGGGAAGACCAAGAGAGACCCTGCGTAGAACCATCATCAGAGAAGGCTCATTCAACGGCCAAGTGAACATCCAGGATCTACAACAGGTAGCAGCGAACCGCCAGACATGGAGAGCCATGACTTCTGCCCTATGCGCCGCCTTAGGCTCAAGAGGAAAGACTATTCTTTTCTCTGATACAGCCGTTCCCTGTTATATTATATTTCTTCTTTATAAATCTTTTTATATGTTCATTTAATTCTTTCGAGTTGTGTTTTATTTCCAGATTCTCTTATTTTTTTGCATTGTTTCTGCAACCACTCTTCTTTGGCAACTCTGCACATTTGACATATTTCTCTATCTATTAATATATATTCTGATTAAATGACATAACATTAATATCTCGGCTTATAATTGACCTACAGACTTTAACAAGATACCGTTGGATCTTTTTTTTTCAAGAGCTATCCAACTATGCAGGTTATATAATTAAAAAGCAATTTAGAAAAAAAGGTAATAAAATGGCTAGGCCTAAGGTCCAAGCACAAACAAGGACAACGAAATCGAGTGAACGTCTCGCACGGCTGGGGAAATACTCCTGGAGTCATGACCCAGACGTGCCCGCCTCCTGAGTATGCAAAGTAGGTAAATGGGCCAAAACATTCGGAGAAGGGGGGATGGGGGGGATACTTCTGATGATCAGAACCCCCCTCACGGGATTGCGTAAGCGGCAGAGATTTAACTCACTAAGGAATTTAGCCTTTTAGAGGCCAGAAAAAAAATTCGAGATTAGTATTAAACGGTGCAGTATACCATTAAAAGAATAAAAATATTTAAGAAGGATTAGGAAAACCTAGAGAAATAGCTTTATAAAATTTCAATATTTAAAGAAAGCTTTTACTTTTATAGACTTTAAATATAATTTAAAGTATAAACCATCCTATTATTATGAAAACGGAATAAGCTATAGATTGTCAGACACTTATATAATATTAGATTAAATTACTATAAATATTTGTAAATCTCATATTAAATTTATGATAATGTTAGTAATTTCCCTTGAACTAAAAACATATGTTGTTATGTCCCGTACCAGTAGTTCACATTTATGTCTTCCGTTAATGTGGTGTTAGTTTGTACAAAACAGTGCGTATCTCCAAGGTGCAGTATATTTGTGCTTCACAGATTATACTAAGGCATTTGATCAAGTAAAACATAATGAACTAATTAAAATGTTGGAAGATATCAACATTGATAGGAAAGACTAAAGAATCGCATCTCATCATATTCCTCTTGTACCATGCGGTGTCGAGGTGAAGTATAAACATCGTGAGAGTGCCCGATTATGGGCTAGACTTAAGTATAAAAAAGAATATTTACTGGAACCAAGCAGCAGCAATTAAAATGGGAAGTAAAGAGGGTAGTTACGAAAAGATAAAGCTAGGAGTACGACAGAGACGTGTGTCTTGTCGCCGGATTTCTTTCCCTCTATAGCGTAGTAATAATGAGAGAGATAAAAGAGAAGCCAGGAATACTAATCGGAGGTTATAATATAAACAATATACGCTATGCAGATGGCACAGTATTAGTGGCGGATAATGCAACAGACCTACAACAATTGTTGCACATTTTAGTAACAGATAGTGCAAAGAAAGGACTCTCCTTGAATATCAAGAAACAGTAACAATCATGATATCAAAGAAAATGGTGACACCGAAATGTGACATAGAAATAGAAGGGACAATTCTTAACCAAGTGGATAATTTTAAATACCTAGGGGCATTTATAACATCGATGGAAGATGTACAACAATTATTAAGAGATGAATAGGGCAGGCAAAAGCCGCATTTCAGAAAATGAAGATTATCTTATGCAATAATCATTATCAATGAATGTAACAAAGAGAGTGCTGAAATGCTATATAGAACCAGTTTTGTTGTATGGCAGTGAATCTTGGAATGTAAATGAACAAATTAGGAAGAACTTAAAAGCAAAAGAGATGTGGTTTTTCAGACGAATGTTGTGAATTTCTTGGACTGCCAGAGTAACTAACAACCATCGCCTGAAAGAGGCTAATGAAACTAGAACACTATATGCAACAATAAGAAAGAGACAAACAGCTTTCTTTGGTCATGTGATGAGAAGTGAGGTATTGCGGAACATCGTGACAACTGGAAAGATCGAGGGAAAAAGATGCAGAACAGACCAAGAGAAATTATGCTGAAGGATTTGAGACGGTGGCATGGAGGAATATCATCAGTAGAGTTGATCCAATACACCAAAGCCCGAGATCTGTGGAGAGCCATGAACGCCTACGCCAGCTGGCAGGGCACTTGATGATGATGATGATGATGATGATGATGATGATGATGATGATGATGATGATGAATGTGTGTTTTCCTTTACATTTGCAAATACAACAAGACCCCAGACGCCAAATGCAGCAAGATTCTCTAAATGTCTGTGTAATGACTGCATATTATTTATTATTCAAGAACGGCAAATGTAACCATGTTTGAATTCTTATCGATAATTTCACCCCCTCCCCCTTTTCCCCAGTAATTGCAATTCAAAAGAGAAACTTACTATCCTTTAGAATAACACACTTGGATCATGTTACATTCTTCAGCTCAACAGATGGACGGAAGTGAATGTGTAAAAAATTTTGGAATGTTTCATATCAAAGAAGGTTTTCATATGAGTTTGCCCAAAGTTCATCGATCCCCGTTTAATGGTTTATGTTGTTTTTTTTTTTGAAATAAGAGCTCTCGGATTACCCAGGAGTCAACGCCACCCCTTCAGGTCCCACGTTTCTGTGTGTCATATGGATGACAGCCTCTGCATGTGGGCCTGGTAAGATCGAGTGCATATACTACACTTTGATCTTAGCCAAAATGCCGAAAGCCAGATCCATTCCATATCCACAGTGTTCAATATTAAGTCGACAGCGCAGTCGAAGCTGCCCAGGCATCACTTAAACTGAAGGAAGTCATGGGGCACGCCCAGTCGTATAGAATGCGGTTCGGGAACCATAACAGAGCTCCGATGTGGCCAAAGACGACCACCAAGGAACGCAGAAACATGGTGGATCAAGAGATCCGCGAGGGAGAGGACGAAAAGAGAGTAGAAATGGCTGCCCAGCAAGCGCAGCAGGCCCAGTGGATGTCATGGGAAGAGATACTGCAGAAGTCCCTAACATGGAATGAGATATGGCGCATGGCGCCACTGCGTTTAAGTTTCGTCGTCCGATCCCTCTACAATGTCTTGCCATCAGTTGCCAACTTGGTCAAGTGGTGGAAAGGCCACAGACCCGTCCTGTCTCCTACGGAGCACGTACTGTCCGCATGTAAAGTCGCACTAACCCAAGGCCGATTCACTTGGCGCCATAACAAAGTCCTTACTGAGTTGGCGGTCATAGTGGGTGTGGCCAGAACACAGGCGAACAAAGCGGCCAGGCCGAGCAATCAATCAATCAATCAATCAATCAATCATGTGCCATGCCGATAAGCGTGGGCGGTCATGTTCTGCCATCTCACTCGATCACCAGAGTGGTGGATCAGCTCCGTGTTTCTGTCTCGGTCATGCCACGAGGCCAAGCCATTCCAGGCATTTACTTTTTGGTCTTCCCCTTGGTCTCTTCCCTTCGATCTTGCTAGTTGTCACCAAGTTCTCCAATTCATTTCTTCTCATAACATGCCCAAAAATTTTACTGTCTACATCTAATGTCTCTAATCAGTTTACGATCTTCATTTGTTTCTTGTAGGACTTGTTCATTGTTTTTCTGTCTGTTCATGGTATTATTTGCATTGTCCTCAGAAGCCACATTTCCACAGCCATCAGATGTTTTTCAGCTTGTCTGCTCATTGTCCACGCTTCACATCCATATAAAAGTACAGGCTCTATGTAGCACTTCAACATCCGTTTTCTCGTTTCACTTGATATCTATTTATTGGTCAGTATGTTATTCATCTTGCTAAAGGCTACCTTCGCAATGGCACTTCTTGTTCTGATCTCTTCAAGGCATCTGACAACAGATGTTATGACTGTTCCGAGATAGCTGTACCGATTCACTTATTTAAGAATATGCCAATTTTCTTGTATATTACATTGTGGTATTTCTTCCTTCCTAGTGACGACCATAATCTGTGTCTTCATACAATTCAATTCTAACCCTAGTTGTTCACTGTGTGCAACAACCGCATCTACTAAATGTTGCAGGTCCATCTTGTAACGTTGTCTTTGATTCAACGGGCAAGACGGCGTTTACCTGTAAAGCGTTGTGGAACGTAATGAGCACGGCTAGGCACGTAGAGCGCCCTGGTCATCCACTGCACGTGTATTCGTCTCCAGTCGTCTTGACTTGTCCTGCCACTGGATTCAGATAGACTCAGGCGAGAGAGTGAGGTCGACGAATTGCGCAACTCTTCCTCACTTTAATCCAATTCATCGCGCAAGTCATACTTCATCCGTCATATATGTGTCCTGGCACATACACTGTTCAGCCTCATGTTCTCAGCTATGTTGACGAATGCCTTCGAGAACAACGACATTGGAATAGACATCAACTACCGCATGGATGGAAAGTTATTCAATCTCAGAAGGCTGAAAGCTAAAACCAAAATTAACAGCGATACCGTCAGAGAGCTCCTGTTTGCTGATAATTGCGCTCTATACGCCAACTCAGAGATGACATGCAACATAATGTTTCAGCTTTCTCACATGCCTGTGCCAACTTTGGGCTCAATATCAATTTGGAGATGAATGTAGTTATGTATCAGCCAGCTCCAGGGAATAATCACACTGTGCCGAATATCAAAGTGAATGGTCATAGACTAAGTGTTGTGGACAAATTCACCTATCTTGGCAGCACCGTGTCACAAGCTGCTACAATCGATGACGAAGTGAATGCAAGAATCTCCAAGGCCAGTGCAGCCTTTGGCAGACTGTACAAGAATGTATGGGACAGAACTGGAATAAGCCTGTAAACAAAGCTGAAATTCTACAAAGCAGTTGTATTATCCACACTGCTTTATGCTTGTGAAACCTGGACTGTTTATCAGCGAGACGCTAGGAAATTAAACCACTTAAACACAGTCTGCCTTGGGAAGTTACTGAAGATTAAATGGCAAGACAAGATCCCAGATACTGAAGTCCTAGAAAGAGCGTCCGTGCCCAGTATCCACACTCTACTAATGAAGAATCAGATTCGCTGGGCTGGTCACTTGACTCGCATGCCAGTTCACAGGCTCCCTAAACGAATTTTCTGCGGCGAGTTGCGTTGTGGTAAACGCCCCCAAGGCGGCCAGATGAAACGCTTTAAAACACTCTGAAAATCTCACTGAATGCTTTTGGAATTCATCATGACACCTGAGAGACTGCAGCCAGAGACCGAAATTGGTTGCGTACATCAATACGCAAGGGTGCAGTCAATTATGAGGCAACCAGGACTGCAAGAGCTGTGAAGAAAAGTCAGAACAGAAAAACCACTGCAGAAAATCCTCCTCCTGGAACGTCAAGCATTCTTTGTCCACATTGTTAAAGAACATTTCGAGCCAAATTAGGCCTTATCAGCCATCTTAGAACTCACGGCTCCATACTTTCAACCCCACTGGATGAAATGAATGGTCATCATCATTCTTGATGGACAAACAACATTCTTTTAAAGCATTAATCATTTCGGTTGTAATGCTGTATGAACCGGGCGTCTTGCCAGTTTTCATATGGTTAGGGCATTCTGAACCACCATCTTCAAAATTGATGGTCCTTCATTATTATTTTGAATATCATACTGTTCTTCTCTGTTATCAAAATAAAGGATTTTCACATAATCTGACCATACATGTAAAATCTGATCTTTTCCATTATGATTTTTCCATCTTTTGTCTTTAGGCAGCTGTCGTGATAAGTGTCGACCCTGGGGTGAGGGGAATCAACACCCACATTCTTTTAACCCCATATCATTATCTTGAGGATCTCCTAGCTTTCTGTCCACAACACCCCGTCAGTCCCTGGATCACTCTCTCTCTCTCTCTCTCTCTCTCTCTCTCTCTCTCTCTCTCTCTCTCTCTCTCTCTCTCTCTCTCTCTCTCTCTCTCTCTCTCTCTCTCTTACCTTTGGACCATGCCCCCTCTCTCATTCCATTCCAAGACATACTACACAACACTGACTTCTAACAAAACAACAAAGTAATTTAATAAAGAAAAGTGTCAGGTATGTGCATCGTGTATGTGTAGAATGTCTGTCGTATAATCTAGTGTGTATGTAGAATCAGACCGAATAGCTCAGGAGCAAAGTCTGTTTCATCACTGTACTGGCCACACAACAGCACCATATATCAAGGACAGAAGACCTCACCCAAATGATGTGTCTCTCCGGCCAAGTTTCGACTTCCTCTAGTAGCTTTTGAACAATTCCGGATGCCTGGTCACCAATAGTGGATATAGTCCACTATTGACCATCAATCTGAGACACACAGTGTAACTACTATGTCCCTACAAGTTCTGTGTTCAAAGAATTCTAGTATCGTCCAAAAATGTTTACTGTCACTTTGGAACTAACTGTTAGTGTTTAACTTCTCATACGAATTCCCCAATTGTAACACACAATGTTAATGTTCCAGGTATCTATATCTCTACTAGTGTTCCTGGTACTGGTGGTATTTTCAGTGTCTTTATTTTACTGTGATGTAACTATCACTAAGGAAACACACTTATATAATCATCGTTTCCCGCTCAGCAGAGGCCAGGTTCCTGCAGACCCTCTGGGTTATGGGCCCAGTGCAAAAGCCTCTTAGTAAACTCTGCCTTCAATGCTCGAGCCATGACTTTTCTTCTAGCTTGTGGTAAAATATAGTGGAACCATATAGTTATCCCGGTTTGAAATTGAGACTACTAAATCAAACAAAGGTAAAATGTCCGCCGAGGTAAATCAACAGAAGACACTGTAGTCTCTCTCTAGAATCAAACTAGGAATATCACACTCGTCCTTGTTATTTCACAACATTTGGTCAACTCCCGCCAAAGTTGTTTATCCCGACTGTTTTAATACTGTGTCTGAATGACGTCACAAGTCTGTCTAGACAGTAGACATCTAGAGGCTATTTTTCTCTCTCCGTTTCCGACTGGATGTAAACAACTGGCTAGCCGTCCCACTTTCATCTGGTGACTTGTCCCGGTACTTCATAAAATCTTGCCGGCCTGTGATCTAGAGAATTCTTTTCCCCACAACAAAAGATCTTGCCGACTTCCATCGGGACAGTCTGTCTCCAACTTCAAAGGATGGCTGCCTGTAGACTAATACCGCGACAGTCCTTCTTCGATCGAAGACACATCAAAGAATGACGGCTGCTTGTAGACGCATGGCGCGACAGTCTTTCATCGATCGACGTCTCCAAGAATTTATGTGACAGCAGCCTGCTGATGTATGTGTTGTTGTTTTTTATTCTTTTGGGCATTAGTTTGGTATTCTTACTGTTGTGTTGTTTTTCAATTTCTATGCAATTATTTCTCAAGCCATGCTTCTTTTGCCTCCTTACATAATGTTCTGACTTTCCTGTGAATTTTTTTATATTTGGCAGTATTAATTGTGTTCTGTCTTCTTGTTTCCATTAGATGTAAAATTTCTTCAGTCATCCATGTCTGACGACCCACTTTCTTTAATTTTGGAATAGTTTTTGTCTGCAGCTAAACTGATTGAATTCTTCAACATTTCCCATTGATCATCCACATTTTGAAATAGGATCTCGAGATCAGACAATATATCAAATCTGCTCTTCACTTCCATGTTAAACTTATCTTGTATTTCTTTGTCAGTTTTCACATTGCACAAATCATATTTAGTGTTTCCGGGTGTATACTTGACTTTCTTTAACTTTACTCTCAGTGTGCCTGTAATTAATCTGTGATCACTGTATTGACTGCATTGGGAACTATTTTTACGACTATTAGCGCATTTAGAAACCTTCTGCTAATCAGGATGTAATCTATCTGGTTTTTAATCCTGCTGTCTGGACTCCTCCAGGTCCATAATCTTCTAGGACGATGTTTAAACCAGGTGTTTCCTACAACCATTTCTTGTTCTTTTGCCCAGTCTACAAGTCTGTATCCTCTTTCGTTTTGCTCTCCCAAACCACGGTTGCCTACACTGCATCCATCGCCTTGATTTCCCACTTTTGCGTTGAAATCACCCATTATAATATTTTTTCTGATTTTTTTTTTACATTTCTTCAAAGGCACGCTCCATGTCATAAAATTCGTCTATACTTTCTTCACTGTATTCACTTGTTGGAGCATATATTTGAATGAAATTTATTTTAAAAGGTCTTCCGTTTAATTTTACTAATAGAATATCAATATAGAAACAGCCCAATATCCTTTACCAGAATTTGATGTTTTAGAGGATGAGGTAAAACACACGTCACTAGATGAGAAAGGGCAAACGTTCGGAGAGATTGTATACCCCCACTCGCTGGACAAAAGACGCGCGAGAGTACGTCACAGGAGACACGACAGCGCTCCCGTCAGAAAGATAACAATAAGTCGTCAGAGGATCTCAACCAGGGGGAACCCCACAGGGCTGAGAAGACTCAAGTCGATGTCCCCTGTGACGCACCCGAGCAACCATCCGATAGTCTCAGAGCGAAGATCAAATAACCCTCCTGCCACAGAGAAAACAGATTAGGCGCGATTAGATGAGACTGATGTGCCGTGTTTTAGAAGATGAGCTAAAACACACGTCCCTAGATGAGAAAGGGCAAACGTTCGGAGAGATTGTATACCTCCACTCGCTGCGTCAATTTGGTAGCAGCGAGAGGAAGGAAGCAGCGAGCCTGCAGAAGACCAGGCGGTAGAAGCTGCTAGAAGAGGTAAGAGCTCAGTGGAAAGCCGCTCGGAAACGGCATAAAGCAGCAGCCGAGCATGAGATCTCTTTGTTTATGGTTTTTTAAATTTTTGTATTTATACCTGTGTAGCATGTCTGTGATCTGTTGTGTTAGTTGTGGCCATGTTTCATTGTGCGTTGTTGTGGGGTCACATGGAAATGTGATCCCAATCAGTTTCATATTGTGTGTGTGTGTGTGTGTGTGTGTGTGTGTGTGTGTGTGTGTGTGTGTGTGTGTGTGTGTGTGTGTGTGTGTGTGTTAGATCTGAAAGGAAATCATACTTTTGTTTCCACTTTCCCAGGCCCATAATCTGTAATTTTTGTATACTAATTTTGGCCCCACTGCCTTTCCCAAAGTGGAAGAAGGTGTTCAGTATGTTTCTGATGGATGTGTTGCTTGTAGGGAAGAATGCAGTATCGTATGCATAAGCAATTAACTTTTGTTTTCCTATTCCCTGTATGAACGTGCCTTTGATGCTGGTATTGTGTCTGATCTTTTCCAATAATGGCTCTAGTGTCAGTATATACAGAAGTGGTGATAGTGGGCACCCTTGTCTTACAGATCTTGTCAGCAATCAGTGAATGGTTCACTAAGACTTTGCTTTCAGGGTTGTTATACAAAATCTGTATCCACTTTCTGTAGTACTGCCCTATATTGCAGTGTTCTAGGGTTTTGTGCAAATAGGAGTGTGCGATTCTGTCAAAGGCCTTCTCTTGGTCCAAAGACAAGAGGGAGGATTGACAGTCTTTCTGGTGTGTGTATGTTATAATGTCTCTAATGAGGTGTGTGTAGTTTTGTATATTCCTGTGCCGCACACTACATTGCTGGTTTGGGTGTACTAGTTTTGGTAGGCATTGTGTGATTTTGTGTGCTGGTGATTTGGCCAGAATTTTGTAATCTGTGATAAGAAGTGAAATTGATCTGTAATTTTTTATTTGTGTCTTGTCTGTCTTTGTTTTGTGTATAAGTGTTATATAAGACATATTACAACTATCAGGGAGTTCTTGTTTGTCGAAGGCTTCTTGATAGACTTTTAGAAGGTTACCTATGATAGGAAAGAAATGTTGACAGAATTCTACTGTTAATCCGTCTGGTCCTGGTGTCTTGTCTTTGTTCATTTTACTAAGTGCATGTGTTATGTTTTCTAGTGCCAAGTGTGTGTCCAATATGTCTTTGTCTGTTTCTGATATCTTCTTTGTATATTGTAAGAAGCTATCTTGTATTTGTGCGTTTACTATCTCTGCTGTCAATAACTGTTATATTATTGAAGGAATGCTTCTGTTATGCGTGTGGTTTCTGTTTGTGTGATTCCTTGCATATCTATTATTGTGTTTATTTATTTGCTATGCTGTATGTTTTTGTTCTATTGCCATGTATTGTTTGCTGGATGTCTCTTGTGTGATGTTGTTGAGTTTTGTTCTAATTAGTGCACCCAGGTATCTGTGCTGTTGGTGTTGTTCCAGTTGCGTTTCTAATGCATGCAAGTATGGTGAGTTTCTTTTGGTTTCCTTTGTTAAATGTATTGCTGTTTGTATGATCTGTTCTTGTTGCAATCTACGCTTGTGTATGGTGGATGCTAGTTATTGGGTCCTGCTCCGAACTGTGTTTTTCAGTAAGTACCAGTATTGTCTAATGTTGTCAGTTGGTATACTATCAGTGTATGTATGTATGTATCAGCTCTGTCATATATTGTACTGATTCTGTGTTTTGGATTAATGTGTTGTTAACTTTCCAGTGTGGTGATCGTTTCAATGGCTGCGTTGTTGTGTTATTTATAGTCATAAGTGCTAGTATTCCTTTGTGATCTGTGTACTGGAGAGTTTCTTGTAGGTGTTTAGTCTGTGTTATGTAGGGTGTTGTGGGTACGTATAATGTATTTAACCTAGATGATCATTTATGTGCATGGTTTCTTTGCGTTGTATCCTGACTGTTGAGGTGTTTCTGCCTAAATGCGTCTACTAGGTTATGTGTGTCGATTTTGTATTGCAATGTATCAAGTTGATTCATGTCGTCTCGGCCAGCTCTTCTTAACTGCGTTTTCACTTCCCCGCCATTTATGTCAGCCGAAGGTAAACAACAATTAAAATCACCTGCTAAAACGACATGCCTCCCTCTGTATGTCTGTGCCAATAGGTTATTAAGTGTTCGAAGAATTGTTATTGGCAACTGTAATTTGCTGGGGCATTATGTTGACTAAAGCGCGAGCGCGCGCGTGCGCGCGCGTGTGTGTGTTTGTGTGTGTGTGTGTGTGTTTCTAACATGTATGATGGTAATGTCTCTTTGGTCGTCGTTGTGTGTGTCAGTAATTTCCCATTTGTCTGAAGTCTGCTGTATGGCGGTTCATGAACCTGTACGATGTGTCACAGGCTGAAGCATGAGTGTCTGAGCCCTAATTGTGTAGTGATTTGCTTTGTATGTGTGTATTCGCATATGTTTGTTTCTTGTAGGAGAATGAAGTCGGGTTTGTATTTGTGTATGAGTGTGACGATGTGTTTTTGTTTTGTGCGTAAACCTGAAATGTTCAGACTAATAATAATAATAATATCATTAGTCATCATAAATTAATCAAAACAAGCAAATGATATTGTTGACTAACAGTAATAAGAAATCAGAGACAAACGAGGTTGTCTAGTTGAGATAGTTATTCTTACTTGTTGTCTTGATGCAGACTTGATCTGATTGTAGATGTTAAGACAGTAGGCCATCTTCTTCGGTGTCAGTGTCAGTGTCAGTAGTGTTCATAGATATCAATTCCGATTCAGTTTTATTATCTAACGTGTCGTTGTTGTTGGTTTCGTCAGTATTTTCGGTTTTTCTTTCTTTCTTTTTGGGGCGTTGATTTGGTTGATGATGTTTCTTCTTCTTCTTCCATAGTACTCCTTGTTAAGCTTGGACTTAATCCTCGTAGTTGTCTTTTTCTGTTTTAACAGAATTTGTGTTTTCTGTTTTTTCTTTTCTGTTTGGAGTTAACAACCGTTGTAAACTGTTCTTTTGTTTGTTTTCCCAGAATATTCCTTTCTTGGATGTCTGTTGGCGTATCCATTTGTTGCTGTTCTTGTTGTTTGGGCTGTTGTACACTTCGTTTTCCCTGCTGTTCATTTTGTTGATGTTGTGATGGTCCTTGTCTTCTCAGAGGTGGAAAATTTATTAGATCTTCTTGTGCCACAACCGGTTTGTTTGTGTGATTTGCTGGGCATTTGTTGGACCAATGGGCGTCCACGCCACACACCTGACACGCAGTTCTCCTGCTGGGCAATGGTACCAGAATTTTGTGAGTGTTTTTGGTAACCCCTGTAATGTTCAAATTTATATAATGGGGAAACTTTTAATATCCATAGGTGTTTATAATGCTGCAGTTACGACCCACTCTGAGGAAGAATTGCAATGTCTACTATCTGCATTCTCCAATGCTTGTTCTGAATTTGGTTTAACAATTAGCAAAAAGAAGACACAGATTATGTCACAAGGTGCACATGGGGTACCATCAATCTTTATTGATGACGCCGAACTAGAGATAGTAGACCATTTTACATATCTAGGATCAGTGGTAAATAGCAAATTATCCCTAGATCAGGAAATCAACATCTGGATTGGTAAGGCAGCAACAACAATGAACAGGTTAAGAAAAAGAGTCTGGGAGAACAGGAAGCTTACTGCCAAAACAAAAGTCCTTGTCTATCAAGCCTGTGTCCTTAGTACTCTTCTCTATGGCAGTGAAACCTGGACAACTTACTCACACCAAGAGAACAACTTAAACAGCTTTCATATGCGGTGTCTGCGAAGAATTCTTGGTATTAAGTGGCAAGACAAAATCACAAATACTGAAGTATTGGAAAGATTAGGTTGTGTAACAGTTTATTCCATGCTCAGTCTTCGTAGACTTAGATGGATAGGACATCTTAGGAGGATGGATGATGGTAGAATACCAAAGGATATCTTTTTTGGTGAATTACAGATGGGTAAGAGATCTCAGGGTCGGCCTCTACTACGATACAAAGATGTGTGTAAGCGGGACATGATTGATACAGGCATTGATAATGCACATTGGGAGCCGCTGAACGTGTTGCATGGAGGGCAAATATCAGAAATGGAATAAAGTCAAAGGAGAAAATTATTGCAGAAAAGTCACACACCAAGCGTTTGAGACGTAAGATGGTGCATGATGGTGGAAATGACCACGTGTTCACATGCACCCACTGTGAACGGACATTTACAGCGCAAATTGGCCTTATCAGTCACACTCGCTACCGCCATAGTTAAAAGTTATTATGCCTTTTTAAAGCACAAACTATCGTCTGTCAAGACGGCAAGGTGCCAATGATATATATATATATATATATATATATATATAAACAGATGCCATGTAAGAGTGAAATATCATATGAAATATTGAGGAGATGTAGAAAAATGATGTATAAAATTATCCACATGTAAAACAAATCGAATCGTTTACTTATGCACAAACTTTAAAGATAATTTAAATTATTATCTCATTATTTATGGAGCATGTAGCCTTTGTGACATTCTATCACAATTTTATAAAAGTAAAGATAATACTATAATTATGTAAATTACATATTACATTCATGCTACTTTAAGTAATGTCCCTCGAAATAAACTTATGCTATTATGTCCCTTCCAATATTTTATTTAAATGTCTTCCTAAGTTTAATGTGGTTTTATTTCGTACAAAGCAGTATGCATTTACAAGGGGCATTGTGTGTTTTCCTTTATAATTGCAAATACAACAAGACACCCAGACTCAAATGTAGCACGATTCCCTAAATTTCTGTGTAATGACTGGATACAATTTATTATTCTGTAACGGCTAATGTAGCAGTGTTTGAATTCATTCATATCGATAAATAGTTCTTTTCGGTCATTGCATTTCTAAAGTTAAACTGACAGTGTATCCTTTAGAATAACACACTTGGATCCTCGTAAATTCTTCAGTTCAATAGATGGGCAGAAGTGGATGTGTAAAAATGTCGAATGTTTTATATATGAAATACCGTTTTCATACGGGTTTGCCTAAACTGCATGGTTTCTTTTTAGTTTTCTTTTTACATAAGGCCTCGCGGATCCCCAGAGGGTCAGAGCCGCCCCATCAGGTCATACGCCCCTGTGTGTCATATGGATGGTGGCCTCTGCATGTGGCCCTGGTAAGATCGAGTGCAGATACTACACTTTGATCTTTACCAAAAGGCCGAGCATCCAGATCCATTCCATATCCACGGTGCTCAATATTAAATCGACAGCGCAGTCGAAGCTGCCCAGGCATCACTTAAGAATGAAGTCACACCCAGTCAGATAGAATGGGGTTGAGGAACCATAACAAAGCTTCGATGTGGTCAACGGCTACGACCAAGGAACGCAGAGACATGGTAGTTCAAGAGATCCGCGAAAAGAGAGTACAAATGGCTCCAGAGCAAGCGCAGTAGGGCCAGTGGATGTCATGGGAAGGGATATTGCTGAAGACCCTAACCTGGAATAAGGATATGGTGTATGGCACCACTGCGCTTAAGTTTCGTAGTCCGATCCCTCTCCGATGTCCTGCCATTTGTTGCCAACCTGGTCAAGTGGGGTAAAACCTTCCACCCGTCCTGCCCCCCTTGTAAGAAGGTCCAGACAGCGGAACACGTACTGTCTGCATACAAAGTAGCCCTTTGCTAAGGCCGATTCACACGGCGCCACAATAAAGTTCTTGCTGAGCTGGCAGCCGCAGTGGTTGAAGCCAGAATGCATGTGAACAGAGTGGTCAGGGCGAGGCCGATGGGAATTTAATTCATCAGAGCTGGACAGTAACGCAGAGATAAGAAAGAATGCGCTGCCAACTTACCGTCCATTTTCGAGAGCGCGGATGACTGTGTACTGACTGTGGAACTGAAGGGCCGGTGTGTGTACCCTGAAGTGATCAAACAGTTTCGATTGCGTCCTGACATTGCAGTTCACTCCTCGTAGGTCAGACAGCTAACGCTGATTGAGCTGACCGTTCCATATGAGTCTAGAATCGTGGAGCAGCACACGTACACAATAGAGAAGTAATAGTGACATGGTCGCAAGTCTGAGGCAGGAAGGGTGCACTGTCAGGCTATTCACCGTTTGGGGAGGCGCAAGAGATCTGGTCTGCCACTCCGTGTATGACGTGCTGAAACAGTTAGGCATCAAAGGACAAGCAAGAACTCGGGCACAAAAACAACTCTTTGAGACAGCCGTAACCGAAGACGGTTCAGGTATAAAACAATCCCGATACCTACTTCATTGGTCTCTGTACACCAGATCATCTTGAAAATACCGTGAGGATAAAAGATGTTCAACATCCAAAAATTAACTGTGACCACGTGTAATAATTATTTCAGTTTAAATATTATTCCTTTATTCACTTCATATGATGTGTGTGTGTATATATATATATATATATATATATATATATATATATATATATATATATATATATATATATATATATATATATATATATATATATATATATATATATATATATATATATAACTATGCAATATGCACTCGACGAGATGCAGCGTAATCTGCCAGGCAATAAATCGTGCCACATATTGTTTGTAGCTTCTGTGTTTAGATAGCTATCATTGCTAAGGACGCCAAAAGTGTCATGCAACTGGCATCACGGTGCAGCCTGACCACACAAAGTCACATGAAAGGGCCCCTATCCACGCATTGAAGCGTACAGGTATATGGTGCTAGCCCGTCTATTTATAGACCTCTCGGCTCTCGATGGGTGATGTGGTTAGTATCAGGCCCGATCCTTCACGTCCCTTAACATTTGTTGGTACCAGTCGTAGGCTAGGGTAGTACAACATTTATTGGTACCAGTCGTAGGCTGGGTACTACAACATTTATTGGTACCAGTCGTAGGCTGGGTAGTACAACATTTATTGGTACCACTCGTAGGCTGGGTAGTACAACATTTATTGGTACCAGTCGTAGGCTGGGTAGTACAACATTTATTGGTACCAGTCGTAGGCTGGGTAGTACAACATTTATTGGTACCAGTCGTAAGCTGGGTAGTACAACATTTATTGGTACCAGTCGTAGGCTGGGTAGTACAACATTTATTGGTACCAGTCGTAGGCTGGGTAGTACAACATTTATTGGTACCAGTCGTAGGCTGGGTAGTACAACATTTATTGGTACCAGTCGTAGGCTGGGTAGTACAACATTTATTGGTACCACGTCGTAGGCTGGGTAGTACAACATTTATTGGTACCAGTCGTAGGCTGGGTAGTACAACATTTATTGGTACCAGTCGTAAGCTGGGTAGTACAACATTTATTGGTACCGGTCGTAGGCTGGGTAGTAAACAAGTAAACAATAGCCTCCACAAGAGGAATTCGAACGCCTGACACATGAACTATCAGACAAGCGTGCTAGCCATAGTGCTGTCCCTGCACAGAGCTGCGTCACAGTGAGAGTATAAATATGGCTGCTCCAATAGTGGTATGCATCCAGCACCGATAACTGCTGAATTTTTTTTAAAAGCAGTGTAGGGGTTAAAATGGCTAAAGGCAAACATATCGATTTAATTGCTCCGGGTTCTATCACATATGGCAGAGCGGAAAGGTGAAATCCATGGAGATTGATCGTGGAATGATGCGGTGAAGCAGGTATTCCAACAACCGTACTCGTGGAGATGGTAAGTCCTATAAGACTTGGGATGTGTGGGACATTGTTGATCAGGCCAGGCCCAACGAGTAGTCGCCGGTGCCACTGCTTCGTGTATACGTTCAGGTCAATGATGCTGCCACATCTGCAGTATTTGACCAGAACAGCGTCCAGCACTAACCTGTCAGTCCTAGATCTCTAGGGGATTGAAACTCAGGCTCATACAGGCAACAAACTCCGTTCAGATACAATCGAGCATCATTTATTTACAGTTATATTACAGTACGCTGGCGAAGTGAGTTTTCACAAGCCAGCATTTAACAAAGTTGCGTATCACAGGAGTGTACAATGAACATGATTATCACAACAACTCTAGCAGCTATCTAACATATAATAATGTATGTATAAGACCCCTAAAACACTTGGGTCTGAAACTGTCAAGTCCCCTTAAGGTAAGCCCTGTTGCTTCATCGATGTCCAGTCCGTGTCTGTCCTTCCACACGAGTCGCAATCCGACACGGGTGGTAACTCTCTCTGAGTTTCTCGTGGACCCCGCAATCGGCGGGCCCCATCAGTGTCCACGTGGCTGTGGACCCACTGACCGTTCCTTCGAGAAGGCTCTAGATTATTCGAGCCTTCGAGTGACTCGGTTCTTTCCCTTTAGCTGGATTTATATCCCTTCGCCAGTGTCTCGTTCTTTTAGGTTGATACCGCCCTTTAGGTGAGTCAGTGCGGGAGACTGATAACTTCTGTATCAGCTCTTCACTCTCTGGCCGCGTCTGGCAGTGCAGATGTCTGCAAGTTGGACATTCACGGAGGATGTGTTCATTGTGATGAATTCCAGCAGCACGCGGGCATTTGTTTGTGTGGGAGACTTGGAGGAAACGAAGGTCACGTGCTATAAAGGAGGGAGTACTTAGGCGTACGATGGTAGTATACCTTTGCCTTTGAAGTTGGTGGGTTCAGCAGTTTGTTGTACTCCTTAAGAGTATAATGTTTGCGTATCTTCTCATGAATATCCTTTGACCCATAATCAAATGCAAATAATGTTGATTTCTGGGTACAACTATTTTTTTGCAACAAAACAATGATTTAATCCATGCTGCTTTTTGACATGGTCACATCACAGCATGCGATCTTCATCATTTTTGTTTGGAATGTCCCCTCCGACTTTAATAGTCGAAAATGACTCAATTTACGTAGAAATGAATGCTAAATCTTATAATAGTGGAAGATGACTCAATGTACGTAGAAATGAATGCTAAATCTTATAATAGTGGAAGATGCCTCAATGTACGTAGAAATGAATGCTAAATCTTATAATAGTGGAAGATGACTCAATGTACGTAGAAATGAATGTTAAATCTTATAATAGTCGAAAATGACTCAATTTACGTAGAAATGAATGCTAAATCTTATAATACATACTAGAACAAACACAGACATCTACATAAAACCTGATCTGCCGGTCTACTAACGTCTGAAAAAGACGGACGTTTAAGAACGAACGCTCCTATCCATTCGGCCATGCTGGTCTCCTGTTCTGCATATCATATTGAGGTTCTGATAGCCCTACAGGTCTTGTTTCTGTGTACTCGTGCTTGTATTGATAATACTGCATTGTGACATCAGCAGACTCAACCAGAAGAACAAGAAAAACAACAAGGGGTAGAACAAGAACAACAAGAACAACAAGAACAAGAAGAACTACAAGACCAAGATCATCAACAACAAGAAAAGCAAGAAGAAGAACAGCAAGAAGAAGAACAACAACAAAATGAACAAGAGAAGAAGAACTACAAAAACAAGAACAAGGAGAACAAGAACAAGAGCATGAAGAATAACAAGAACTATAAGAACAAGAGGAACTACAAGAACAAAAATACAAGAAGAGCAAGAAGAACAAGAACACCTGGTGCATGAACACAATGTTTACACAATATATCTGCTGCTTTAATTGCATCTGCTTAGTTTCACAGTTTAGCTTGCGCACACACACACACACACACACACACACACACACACACACCCACACACACTCACTCACACTCACACACATACACACACACCTCACACAAATATATACACACAAAATACCCAGACACCAAAAAAAAAACACACCCCATACACCAATACACACCAAAAACATGCACTCACACACACACTCACACACACACTCGCACACAAACAAACACATCACATACGAACACACTTTAAATTATGATTTTTATGGACAGTGAAGACACAGAGACAAGCGAGCAACAGAGACAGATCACTATATAGACAGAGACATACATAGACAGACAAACAAAGAGACATGTTTGCAGATAGGTAGGTAGGTAGTGAGGTAGACAAGAAGATAAAAAGACAGATAGACAAAAGACAGAAAGATGGTTAGCTAACAAACTAGACAGACAGACAGACAGACAGACAGACAGACAGACAGACAGACAGACAGCCAGCCAGCCAGCCAGCCAGCCAGCCAGCCAGCCAGACAGACAGACAGACGCTCTAAACATGACAAACGAACATCTTGTGACACAAACCATAAATCATCATCATCATCATGTTACATGTCCTCTACAGAAGGTTACTCAGACTACATCCGCCAGACACACTGTCTGACACGCGTTGTTTCACCACATTGTATGCGAAGTTGGTAACAAGGCCTCTTGCGCCTTTCTCCACGGCGAATAGCCTGGCGGTATATCCTTCCTGTCTCAGGCTGGCGATCATGTCACTGCATATCTCCATCTTATAGGTGTGCTGCTCTTATGAGTGTAAAACCATGGGCAGCTGATTTTGTGGCTGACTCAGTCACAGGACTTCAATTTGAGCCGGTGATGGACCCTTAGTATAACTTCTTTTTGAGGCTGGACTGGATACCTGTAGAATCAAATCGTGCTGCTCCTCGACTATTGATTCAGCTCGATTAGTACTAGCTGTTGAATCGACGGAGAGCACACTACAATGTCTTGTCGCAACTGAAGCTTCAGGATGTCCGCCGGGTATTTGCCACGGCCCTGCAGGTCTACTGTCAGCTCCCAATTCTCAGGGCCCCCGAGAATGGATGGCAGGCTGTTGGGGAAGCCTACTCTTAGCCTCATTGGGTATCAGTCCAAAGTGCTGAATATTAAGGATGTTCTGGCCTTTTACAGGCCGGACAAAAATCATCCTGTCAGTGATGGTAACACCAATACCATTGAAAGAATAAAATAGTTAATGAAATATCGAGGAGACATGGGAAAATGGTTTCTAAAATTCACAGACATCTAAAACAAAGCCTTCACTTTTACATAAACTTTAACGATAATTTAAACTCCATTATTTATGGTAATTGTCTCTAATTTCTACGACAATTTTATAAAAGATTAAGATAAATACTACAATTATTTAAATAATATAATACATTCATGCGACTTTTGTAATGTACCTTTAAATATTGTTATGCTGTTATGTCCCTTTCCGGTATTTAAATTATATGTCTTCTGTTTAATGTAGTTTTATTTCATACAAAACAATGTGTATTTACAAGGTGCAGTGTGTGTTTACTTTACATTTGCAAATACTACAAGACCCCACACGTCAAATGCAGCAAGATTCTCTAATGTCTGTGTATTGACTGCATAATTTTTATTATTCTGGAATGGAAATGTAGGGATGTTTGAATTCATATCGATAGATTGTTGTTTTCGGTAATTGCAGATCCAAAGTAAATCTTACAGTGTACCATGTAGAATAACACACTGGGATCCTCGTAAATTTTTCAGCTCAATAGATGGGGGAAGTGAGTCACTCAAAGGCCAGAGTAATCTAGAGCCTTCTCGAAGGACTGGTCATTGAGTCCATGGTCCCGTGGACACTGATGTGGCCCGCCTATTGCGGGGTCCACGAGGAACTCGGACAGAGTTACCACCCGTGTCGGATTGGGACACGTGTGGACCGGCAGAGGACAGACGGACTTCAGAGAGACAACAGGGCCTGCCTTAGAGGGACTCAATAGATATCAATAGATATATAGACATAGGCTAGATAGTTTGCTAGAATGTTTAGGATAACTATGTGTGACGATGTTAACTATCTGTGATATGTAACACAGCGCGGGATTGTTAACCCACTGCGCCAACGCACTGTATATTGAAATACAATAAATGTTCGATAATATATTGAACGGAGTTATTGTTGCCTGTGTGAACCCGAGCTCAGATACCTAGATATGAGCAAGACGATGACAGTGTTCCACTCTAACCATATACATACCAGCCCTTACAACCCTCAAGCCAATGGACAAGTAGAGCATTTCAACGGCACGTTGATGACAATGCTCCGGAAACTGGCACAGGAAAAACCGGATAGGTGGGATGAATATATCCCAGCAGCACTTTTTGCCTATCTGGAAGTACCTCATGGCTCAACATGACTACCACCCACTACTTTGCTGTTTGGTCGTCCAATCAAGGGCATCGTTAGAAGCCATGTTGAGGAGTTGGACTGAGGAGGGGACGTCAGAAGAAGTTATCTCCTCTTATAAATACGTGGAAAAACTGAAAGAAAAACTTCACAAGGGATGGACTCTGGCAACTCAAAACTTGAAAAAAGCCAGAAAAAGACATGCGGCTTATTACAACCGTAGCTCTATAGACAGATCTCTAGAGGTGGGAGACAAAGTCTTGTTGCTACTCCTAACGGGAACCAACAAACTGGAGATAGGTTGGCAAGGACCATTTCCCGTGGAAAGGGTGATATCCAGAACCAACGATCAGATCCGGATTCGGGTAAAGTCGAAGAATTTCCATATCAATCTCATGCGGAAGTATGAGGAGAGACCCGGAGGCAAAGCAGCCCACCTCATGGCAATGGCAGTTGCAGTGGAGACTGAAGTGGGAACCAACAAGGGCAGGGAATACCCCCTGGTATACCAGGAAACCTAGAAGGATGTGCAGGTGAACCCTGATCTTACTTCCCAGGAGAAGGAAAAGATAACCCAGGTTCTCGATTCTCATAAACAGATACTGACTGATAAACCAGGACGAACGAGGTTGGTTGAGTTCGAGATGACCTTGACCACACAAGCGCCTGTTCACCAAAATTGTTACCCGGTGCCATTCTCTAAAGAAAAAGCCCTTTAGGAGAAAATACCGAAACTGCTGGAGGATGACGTGATTGCGCCATCCACATCCCCATACAATGCGGGGGTGGTTTTGTTACGCAAACCAAGTGGAGAACACCGGTTGTGTATAGACTACCGACTTCTGAACAGACTTATGCAATTCAAGGTGGAACCTTTGCCGAATCCAATTCAGTTATTCGCTAGGACTCCATAATGCTAGGTACTTCTCAAAGGTGGACCTGAGTCGGGGGTATTATCAGATTCCGGTCAAACCAGAGGTTCGACCCCTGCTGGCCTTCAGTACTCCCAGTGGACATTACGAATTCAAGGTCATGCCCTTTGGAATCAACAATGCACCTAGTGTGTTTACTCGCATGATGAGGACCTTACTATATCCCTTACAGGATCCGTCCATTATCTCATTCATGGATGATTGTCACCGTCCTGGATACCTAGGGGAATGAAACCCGGGCTCATACAGGCAACAAACTCCGTTCAGATACAATCGAACATCATTTATTTATATTATGTTACATTAAGCTGGCGAAGAAAGGTTTTCGCAGCCAGCAACCCTCGAATTGCATGTCACTGGAGTTTACAATAAACCAATAATACATGATCAATACAACAACTCTATCAGCTATCTAACGTATGCATAAGACCCCTAAATACACTTGGGGTTTAAGCTATCAAGTCCCCCTTAAGGTAAACCCTGTTGCTTCTTCGATGTCCAGTCCGTGTCTGCCCTCCAACGTGTCTCGATCGGACACGGGTTGTAACTCTCCTTGAGTTTCTCGTGGAACAGGTCCTGGCACGCGGTCAGCGTGTCCACGGAGCTGTAGGCGAACTGACCTATGCTTCTCGAAGGCTCTGGATTGTTCGAGCATTCGAATGTGTCTCCCTTGTATTGGGGTTATGCCCCTTCTCTAATTCCCTTCTATCTTTATGTTTCTACCGACTCCATGTGAGACTCTGACAGGGGTCCCCCTCCCCCCGCTTCTATGGGTTAGTATATGGTAATTAGTTTGCACTAATTCTGTCATAGGATCACATGAAGTTGGTATTTGGTAGTTTCGTGGATGGGAACCTGGCCATATATATATTTGCACTATTAACTCATGTATTTCCCCGTACAACAATCCAGGGTGATTGCTGGAGAGTCCCTATCTCTTCCATATTCTTAAACATGCTTATCCGACCGAAGTTCCCTGACGCTTTTAGTTGTATTTGCAACCGCGCCCTTCTCAAGTATCCATTTGATACCCAGATATTAAACTCTGTGTTAGAGAGGTTTAACAAGACAAATTGTCTTGGCTTATTTAAGAACACTTGCAATTCTTGTCCTGAATGTGTATTTTGATACACTTTTACTTCCGTATGTTTTATAGTGCTGAATATATATATATATATATATATATATATATATATATATATATATATATATATATATATATATATATATATATATATATATACTCTTGTTTTCTCCCAGGTAACTACTCATGTTCCTGTTCGCCTGTTAGTGTGTTTACTGCTTTGTTACTTGCTCTAATAAAAATGTGTGTGATTTATTTGTTAGTGTTTAGTTTTATGAGTATGTTCTATCTAATGTCTGACGTGTGTGCTACCTGTGGGTATGTGGTGTGTAGTACATCTCTAAGTGTCACGAGCTGGAATATCCCTTGTCATGAATCTGTGTAACGCATGTACAGGGTATTCAAACAGTGATTCTTAGAGTGAACTTATTTTATCTAACACTAAACATGTATACATAATTTTAGACAAGTGTTACATTTTACACTCAAAACGCAGACAAATTAAAATAAATACTTTTTGCGTACAATTTGTCCGCTCAGTATATCGCTCTCTCATTTAATTCATTCACTCTCTGATTCGCACACCTTTCATTCAATATAATAATTTGTTAAAATATACAAATTAAGGTGAGGTAAATGTTTGTCGCCCTTAGAAAAAAAAAAAACTGGCGATATGCTATATTCAAAGCATCAAGTACTATTTGTTTTGGTGATAAGAAAATGGTTTATAAATTAAATTGCAACAATTGTATTGGGAGAAAGTTTTAACTATGAATGAGAATGTTTGTGACATATTATAATAGAAAATGTATAATTTACATGTTCACATATTTAATGTATATAATAAAGCACAAATGTAATACATATTTAACTAATAACATTAAATTAACTCCAACGACGATCCGTGTGTTGTCGTTCTTTCGTCCGTGTGTTGTTCCAATACTGTTACAGTTTGTAGGTAACATTTTGGTGTCACATTGTTGTGTTGTCTCTCATATGTCGGAATCGGTTAAGTATATCGCTGTTTGTATGTGCGCTGTTCTGTTACGTTAGTTTGCGAGTCAATTGAAATCACGCGTATGCACAGTTATTAATATTCGCATGGTAACTTTCAGTTCTGTGATTGATAAAATAATTTCACAAATGTTAATCTCCACAGTTCGGAATGTTTTTGATGTAATGCTAATTGCCACTGTGGCTCAATATAGTTAGCGGTTCTCACAGTTTCATGTCTGTGATAGTTATAAGTAGAGTGTTAACTCAGTTGTCGACACTTCCAAATTAAAGTTCTACAGTAAGTGTAGAGGTACACTCTTTTATGCAACAGACTAAAATATCACAGCTTATCATATGGCTACTAATTAATGTACATAGTGTTCATCTGCTGGTGCATTGGGTAATTGTGATAATATGTCGGCAATTACATTATCCGTGCCTTCTTTAATTACCAGCAGTGGCGCCTTACACGTCAAGACAACAACCTGGGAACCTAAGAGGAACTTAGATAAACGACTAACACACAAACCCAAACTTAATGTTTCCAATTTAGCTGTGGAAGACTTGGTTTCCGCCGTTTTCAGATTACGGCTGCCACTCAGGATTGGGTGTCTCACGTCTTCGTATTCCTGCATCAGACATCCTTCAATGGCGATCGCACTTGCATCTGTAGTTAATATAAATGGTAAATCTATGTTTGGTAATCTTACTATGGGTGTATTAGAAAAAATGGATTTCAATTTGCACATTGCATCCTCTAAACGGATACTCTTACAATTGCACATATTACATAATTGTATAGGTATCGATGTAAAAATAAGTCTCAATAATGTAAGAGGCATATAGGCATATATCAAAGTTATATGAAAAATTTTGCACCAACAGGAGTTAATGAACTGTAGGATGATTTTTGCTCTTTCAATTTGGCGCAAAGTTGATTGATATATGAATGAGATGGTAAATATGATGAACAATTTTTTTGTTATTCGGATAGTGGTGAAAGATTCATTTTGGAAGGTAGGTAATGTTGTTTGAAGTTGCGTTAATAGCCAAAGTAGGAAGAGTGTCAGTGGTTTGTCTACGTTCATTCTACTGCTTGGTGAATGTGATTGTTTACTTGTGTTGGTTGAGGTGTGTGTTTCGAAGAAATTGCTGTATTTATATGGTAAATTGGTGGATGGTGAGTTAAAAATGGTAGTCTTTGTACTGATGGATTTAGATCCGCCTCGTTTGGTGTTTTTGTTCATGCGATAAAGCAGTTTGTTTGTATGCAAACGTTTCTGACTTTGATTTTGTGTGAAGTCACTTGTTTGTGTTTGTTTATTTGCATACTGTTTGCTTGCATGAATGTTGCATGATGATGTTATTTCTGTATCTGTATAACTTTCTGCAGCTTTATGTGTTGTTTCTGTATTAGTTTTATGTGTCCTTTGTCTTGTCACTATATTAGCGTATTGTGTCTGTTGTTGCACATTTACAGGCTCAATATTTTGTGGTTCGGTGACGTCCTCAGTTTGAGGTGTTAATTTGATGGTGTCATTGAAAGATTCAACCGACCCTGTGTTCTGCACCTCTGTGAATTCGTTTCGAATTCCGTCATCGGTTGTCTCCCTTGTGCTTTTGGCAGTTTGAGACATGCAAGTGTGTGTTTTAATTCTGGAACCACTGTTTGCTTTTTGGATACCGTTTTTCTGTTCCCATTCTCTGATTTCTTCTTCAGAGCAGGATCTTATGTTAGGAAGATTCCAAGGATAATTTCAGCGACAAGGATCTTCTAAGTACTGCGCATAGCACTTGTCCTGATATAAAAGGTGTCTGAATTTCGGCAAGTGCTAGGGGGTATCTTTCCATGGTGCCTGCGAATGTGCGACATGTTACGTATTTGTGTGTGTAGTCTTTGTCATTAACTAATGTTCTTTTAATTCCACAAAGAGTCGCCCCGCTATCTCGTATTAGTGTACATTGTTTGTTATTGACAAAACCTGTCGCAAATTTTAACTTGCCTGTTGATGTTAAGGCTGCGTTGGCCATTTCGTTAGACAATGGGATTGTGTGGCCGCATAACAAAGTGGTATCAAGCTGAAATTTTCTGCAGGTGTTACATGTGTTATCAGTGATGGTGTTAATGATCTCTACTGTATTACCTAACTCATTTGCACTTTCATTCTGGATGTCGCATTCGTTCTGTTGTTCAGTTTCTTCATCCGACGATGTATCTATTAATGCGGCATTGTCCTGCTTCATCATCTTTCTCCCATCACAACGTGCTGAAAAATGCCCATAACTCGCGCAAAAATAACATTTAACTGCTCTCTGATATGCGTCCCTTTTGTTCTTTTGTTTTTCTACTATCATTTGGAGATGATGTGGATAATTCGGTGATTTGTCACACATCGCGTACTGTTCGTGTGTCAGTATTGTCATCTCGGACGGGCCCCCAAATAGCCTGTCACCGTCCTGGATACCTAGGGGAATGAAACCCGGGCTCATACAGGCAACAAACTCCGTTCAGATACAATCGAACATCATTTATTTATATTATGTTACATTAAGCTGGCGAAGAAAGGTGTTCGCAGCCAGCAACCCTCGAATTGCATATCACTGGAGTTTACAATAAACCAATAATAC
Source organism: Cepaea nemoralis (assembly GCA_014155875.1). NCBI lineage: Eukaryota > Metazoa > Mollusca > Gastropoda > Stylommatophora > Helicidae > Cepaea > Cepaea nemoralis. The sequence continues at coordinate 216,449 of JACEFZ010027618.1, read as the reverse complement.
ATGATTAATACAACAACTCTATCAGCTATCTAACGTATGCATAAGACCGCTAAATACACTTGGGGTTTAAGCTATCAAGTCCCCCTTAAGGTAAACCCTGTTGCTTCTTCGATGTCCAGTCCGTGTCTGCCCTCCAACGTGTCTCGATCGGACACGGGTTGTAACTCTCCTTGAGTTTCTCGTGGAACAGGTCCTGGCACGCGGTCAGCGTGTCCACGGAGCTGTAGGCGAACTGACCTATGCTTCTCGAAGGCTCTGGATTGTTCGAGCATTCGAATGTGTCTCCCTTGTATTGGGGTTATGCCCCTTCTCTAATTCCCTTCTATCTTTATGTTTCTACCGACTCCATGTGAGACTCTGACAATGATATACTGATTTCCAGTGACAGCTTGGATTACCATTTGCAATCCTTGGAGAGAGTTTTCAATAGGCTCAGGGAAGCAGGGCTTAGCGCTCGCCCAACCAAGTGCATGATTGGTTACCAGACTCTGGAATTTCTGGGTCACACCATCACTCCAGGACAAATTGTCCCAGAGGAAAAGAACCTAGAAAAAATCAGATGCGCTCCAAGACCAAAAACGAAGAAGGATGTGAGATCCTTTCTCTCGTTGTGTGGGTTTTACCAGAAATTTATCCCGCATTTCACTGAACTGGGAGCTCCATTAACGGAAACCTTAAAAAAGGGATCCCCGGACCAAATCGTTTGGACACTGGAGTGCGAGAGTGCCTACAGTCAGTTGAAGGAGGCCTTGGTCAGCAAACCCGTGTTACAGCTCCCTGAACTTTCTAAACCATTTATCCGTGATTGGTGACCAGGTATCGGGGTTACCAAAAAGCTACTGGAGGAAGTCAACATCTAGCAGGAGGGACACATCGTTTTGGTGAGGTCATTTTGTGCTGAACTATGATGGTGTTGTGTGGTCCTTACTAGGGATGATCAGACTTTGCTCCTGAGCTGTTCGGTCTGATTCTGCAGACACACTAGATTATACGACATACATTCTACACATACACTTCTCACATACATACACTTTTCTTCATTAAATTAACATGTTATTGATTTTTAGAAGCTAAAATCAAATCAAATCAAATCAACTTTATTAGGGTCACAAATTGGTCGCGCAGGCCCGTCTTACATTCGGCCCTTCCAATCACTCGTCTTTCGTTCATCATGAGCATTATACATTTACATAGGAAGAAAAATAAACATTGTGAAATGAATGTTGTAAACATAAACAAGGCTAATTACCATGTTATGAAGCCCATCTCCCACCTATCCATACATCACCCCACCCACACAACACCCCCACCTACTCACACACACGCGCACCAAGGGACACATATACACCCCCACCTACCCACACACACGCACACCAAGGGACACATACATACCCCACCAACCGACCCATCCCCCTCCCGCACATCCCCCACCCACACACACACTGCCCTCACCTGATCCACCAACCAAAACACACTCGCCACTCACAAACATTCCCCCACCAACCCACACATCAAACATACACATCCTAACCCACACATCCTCTCCCCACCCACACCTCAAACCACCCATCCCCCAGCCACATCTCCATCGACATCATATTCCCCACCCATGCACACAATCCCCCACCAACCCACACATCCACTCACACATCCCCAAACCATACACACACATCCCCACCAACTGACATGTCCCTACGCCCCCCCCCCCCACACACACACACATCTCCCTAACCACCCATACATCCCCAATCCACTCACACACACCCCACCACCCACACATACAACTTCCACCCACCCACACATGCCATAACCTAATCCCCCACCACACAATCCCCCACCCGCACATCACATACACCCCCTACCACGCACTATTCCCAACCCACTCACCACACACACACATATCCCTCACCAACACATCCCCACTTACACACCACACACATATCCCCCACCCAGATACCCCACAATATTCCCACCCACACCCACACAGATACCCTTACCCATCCACCCCACATACCCCCACTCACACACCACAAAAATCCCCCACCCACACACACATACCTCACCCACACAATATCCCCAACCAACACCTCTCCCCACCCACACACGCATTCCCTACCCGTCCACCAACACACACTCACTCACGCATACATCCTCCACTACGCACCCACACACCCCAACCACCCACCCCCAACCAAACATCTCTCGATCACAATACCCCTACCCCCACACACATCCTCCACCCACTCACACATCCCACCCCGACACATACAACTCCCTCACCCACCTACACATCCCTAAGCCACTCACACACCCCCACCCTACACATTCCCCATCCACACACACACACATCTCCCACCCACACACCCCCACATACTTCCCCCAACCACCACAATCCCCTACTCACCCACACATATACCCCTCCCATACGCACATTCCCCGCACCCATAGCACACATCCCCCACACCACACACTATCCTCCACCCATACCACCACAAACATACCCTACACCCGCACATCATTCACACATTCCCCCACCAACACACCGCACACATATCTCAATACCCACACACCATACACTTCTCCCAACCCGCCCTTGCATCCCCAATCCACCCAACACAATCCCCTACCCACACAACCCCGCCTCCCACACATACTTCCTCAAACCATCCACACATCTCCACCCACATAAACACACATCCCCCGCATCCGTCCCATACACATATCCTCCACCCATACACACATCCCCCACACCCATTCCAACACCCCTACTTTCACCCCCACACATCCATCCACACATCCCACCAACACCCACAAATACCACTACCCACCAAAACCCACACACCCCAACCCATCCAAACCCATAACGCCACCCACACACCCCCACCCACACACCCCCACCCACACATATCCCCACACTCACACACATCCTCCACATACACTCACACTTCCTTACATCTAGACACATACAAAATGTCTCACGTTAGTATTTAAACTAGTATGAACAAACTCCCACACTTTACTCACACACATACACTGACACTTGTCATGAGCAGTCTCATAAAAATGTTAAACATGGAGAAAAATGTGTACATAAAATGTATGTGACGTAAAAATAGTGATGCTCTCTCTCTCTCTCTCTCTCTCTCTCTCTCTCTCTCTCTCTCTCTCTCTCTCTCTCTCTCTCTCTCTCACACACACACACACACACACATTCACTCTTACGCTCACACATTCACTCTTCCGCTCATTCATTCACTCTCACGCATTCACTCTCCCGCTCATTCACTCTCACGCTCACTCATTCACTCTCACGCTCACTCATTCACTCTCCCGCTCACTCATTCACTCTCCCGCTCACTCATTCACTCTCCCGCTCACTCATTCACTCTCACGCTCACTCATTTACTCTCACGCTCACTCGTTCTGTCTCTCATTCACACTCACTGACTCTCTCACTCAAACTACAGTAATGAACACGAGTTTATATTATGCATGATAAAATCAAATGGTATTTAACTGATAATATGACAGATGAGAATACACAAACATATGGATTCGCGTGTTACATAACATGCGTGTTACATGACATGCATCTGCTCAGCTCTCTCTCTGTCTCTCTCTGTCTCTCTCTCTCTCTCTCTCTCTCTGTATTCTTTCATATACACACACTCACACGCATGCGCGCTCACACACACACACACACACACACACTAACACATCAACTCTCCCACTGTCTCACTATCTAACACACAATCCTTCACACACACACACACTCACTCTCTCAATCACACTCTCTCACACATACACATACACATGCACATGAACGCATACACGCACGCACACACTCCCTCACTCACTCTCACACATACACGTACGAATGCATGCACTGACACATTCCCCCACCATTTCTCGCTCAATCACTCTCTCCACACACACGCATGCACGTGCGCACACACTCTCTCCCTCTCTCTGACACCCACTTTCTCTCTCTCTCTCTTTCTTTCTCTCTCTCTCTCTTCTCTCTCTCTCTCTCTCTCTCTCTCTCTCTCTCTCTCTCTCTCTCCCGCTCCCACACGCACACACATATATAGTGAACAATTATAGTTAAACAATTATAATGAACAATTATACTGAACAATTATACCAGTAAATGAATTATGGTGGCATATAGTCGGTATGGATTAAGTATTGAAAGAGTTTTCGGTTAAATGTGTAGGGACTCATTGGAGTTTTCAGATCTGGAGGCAGATCATTCCATAAGTGAGCACCTGAATAGGCGAAACATGTTTTGTATAGGTCCAATCTAGGCTTTGAGACATGTAACAAATTTATGCGCTTGCTGTTCATTGCATTAGATTGAATCAGCGGCAGAAGATACTCTGGGGTATTTTGAGATATAATTTTATTCACTAATTTGGCTTTGTTAAAAAGGAAGCGCTTTTGTAGTGGTAGAAGTCTTAGATGACTGTACAAATTATTACTTTCAACGTGCTTTATGCCAGAAACCAGACGAATAGCGCAGTTTTGTAGAGAACATAGTCGTTTTAAATTAGATTTAGGGCAACCATCCCAAACTGTGGAACAGTAATCGAGATGTGATTGGATATAGCATGTGTAGAATATTTTTCGTGTGCTTTCGTCCAGGAAGTGCTGAATTTTAGCAAGTTGGTAAACTTTTTGTGCTATTTTCATGGTAAGAGCGTGAACATGAGAGCTCCAGTTGAGCTAGAGTTGTTTAGTATGTTGTTTTGGGGAAGTGTGAGAGGGGGCATGATCCAGTGGTGAGAGGGGGAGAGAGAAAGAGGTATCTAGTGACTGACTGAGTGTTGTGGACGGAATCTAGTGGATTCTCCAGAATAATGATATGAGGTTAAAAATAATGTGGGTGTTGATTCCCCTCACTCCAGGGACGACACTATAAAGGGAAACACGACACCATCTGCAAACCTAACCATTATAGAACTCCTGTTTGCGGACGACCAAACACTAACAGCAAAATAAGATGCTGAATTACAAGACCACATGAATAGTGTAAATGATATGTGTAGGAAATATAACATGAAAATTAGCACAAGTAAAACAGAGATAATGATTGTAACTAATGAAGAAAAAGCAACAACGATTCACCTAAACGAACATCCCTTGAAACAAGTAAAGAGTTTCAAGTACCTAGGAAGAATAATATCATCAAATGGCAAATCAGACGACGAGATCGAAAATAGATGCAATAAGACAAACCAACTCATTGGACAAATGGCACAAACACTAAAGAACAAACATGTATCAATAACTACTAAGAAAGCACTTTACAGCACAATCTTCCTACCAACTCTATGTTACCAATGCCAAACCTGGACAATGACAGAAAAAGAGAAAAGAAAAATCACTACAGAAATGAGATTCCTGAGAAGAATACTCAATGTATCAAGAAGAGATAAGATCAGAAATGAAGAAATCAGGACTAAAGTGGGGGTTAAAGCAGCACTAAATTTTATTAGAAGGTCAAATGGTTTGGCCATGCAAGTAGGTTAACAACCAACAGTATACCACAACAAGCAATGATGTACAGACCAGAAGGAAGCAGAGAAAGAGGCCGACCACGTAAACGATGGACGCAGGGAATATCGATACCTGAAGCCCATAAGCGGGCACTCTCCCGCTGTATATACTTCACCTCGACACCGCAAGGTACAAGAGGAACATGATGAGATGAGATGAGATGAGTTGAGATGAGATGAGATGAGATGAAATGAGATGAGATGAGATTTTCTTATTTATGTCTGTTTCACTTCTGCCATCATCTGTTATTGTATGTCCAAGATAGGAGAAACTTGATACTTGTTCTAGTATCTCCCCGTTTACTGTGCTGTTCATTGTTGGCCTCTCCTTTCCACTGCTAATTATCATAGTTATCGTATTTTGGATGTTAATATCTAATACAGTTTCTGCACTATGCCAGTTTACTTGTTCCACTAGGTTGTGTAACTCTTGCTCGCTTGCTGCTGGTAACACGGTATCGTCAGCATTCCTAAGAAAGTTTATGATTCTTCCATTAATGTTAAGTCCAGGCAGTTCACCAAGTTGTTTAAAATGTTTTTCTGTCTTTGAACTGTTGCCAAAATATTTTATGTCTGTTTTTTCTTTCTTTAATGTCTCACTTTAGCCCCCTCTTTCATTTCCAGCTTTAAAAAAGGGTGGGGGTATTTGCATTGGGTAACAATCCAAAGTGCTGAATATTAAGGATTTGTTGGCCTTTCTCAGGCCGGTCAAAAATTAATGCTTTTCTTGAACATGAAGTGCCATTAACATATTAAAAATATCTAATGACATATGAAGGAGAAATAGAAAAATGATTTGTACAATTATCAACAGCTAACAGATAAAGCTAGGAGTACGACAGTTATGTGTCTTGTCACCGGATCTCTTCTCCCTCAATAGCGAAGTAATAATGAGAGAGATCAAAGAGAAGCCAGGAATACTAATCGGAGGTTATAATATAAACAATATACGCTTTGCAGATGACACAGTATTAGTGGCGGATAATGCAACAGACCTACACAAATTGTTGGACATTGTAGTAACAGAGAGTGCACAGAAAGGAATCTCCTTGAATATCAAGAAAACAGTAACAATGGTGATATCAAAGAAAATGGTGACACCAACTTGTGACAGAAATAGAAGGGAACATTCTTAACCAAGTGAATAATTTTAAATACCTAGGGGCATTTATAACATCGAAGGAAGGTGTACAACAGAGATTACGAGCAGAATAGGGCAGGCAAAAGCTGCATTTAAGAAAATGAAGAGTATCTTGTGCAATAAGTCACTGTCAATGAATGTAAGAAAGAAAGTGCTAAAATGTTATATAGAACCAGTTTTGCTGAATGGCAGTGAATCTTGGAATGTAAGTGAACAAATTATGAAGAACTTAGAAGCAACAGAAATGGGGGAAGAGAGGCAGAGGCAGACCAAGAGAAATGATGCTGGATAGTTTGAGACGGTGGCATGGAGGAATATCATGCATAGAGTTGATCCAGAACACCAAAGACCGAGATCTGTGGAGAGCCATGAACATCTGCTCCATCTGGCAGGACACTTAATGATGATGATGATGTCTACGTTTTTTCCTTTACATTTGCAAATAAAATAAGACCCCAGACGTCAAATGCAGCAGAATTCTCTAAATGTCTGTGTAATGACTGCATATTATGTATTATTCGAGAACGGCAAATGTAGCCATGTTTGAATTCATATCGATAAATTGTTATTTTTTCCCTTCAGTAAGTGCAATTCAAAATAAAATCTAACAGTATCCTTTAGAATAACACACTCGGATCATTTTACATTCTTCAGGTCAACAGATGGACGGAAGTGAATGTGTAAAAAATATTGAACGTTTAATATAAAATAAGTTTTTCATATGGGTTTGCCCAAAGTGTATCGATCCCGTTTAATGTTTTATTATGTTAATAACGGCTCGCGGATCTCCAGGGAGTCTGAGCCACCTCATCAGGTCCCACGTCCCTGTGTGTCATATTCTGCATGTGGCCCTGTGTTGCAGATCGAGTGCAGATACTACACTTTGATCTTAGCCAAAATGCCGAAAGCCAGACCCATTCCATATCCGCAGTGCTCAATATTAAGTGGACAGTGCAGTCGAAGCTGCCGATGCATCACTTAAACTGAAGGAAGTCATGGGGCACTCCCAGTCGTATAAAATGGGGTTCGGGAACCATAACAGAGATCCGATGTGGCCAAAGGCGATGACCAAGGGACGCAGAGACATGGTGGCTCAAGAGATCCACGAGGGAGACGACGAAAAAAGAGGAGAAATGGCTGTCCAGCAGGAGCAGCAGGGACAGTGGATGTCATGGGAAGGGATACTGTAGAAGTCCCTAACCTGGAATTAAATATGGGGTATGGCGCTACTGCGCGTAAGTTTCGTCGTCCGATCGCTCTAGGATGTCTTGCCATCAGCTGCCAACTTGGTCAAATGGGGGAGGGGGGGGGGGAAGCCACCGACCCGTCATTTCCCCTCTGTAGAAAGGTCCAGACATCGGAGCACGTATTGTCTTCATGTAAAGTCGCCCTGACCCAAGTCCGATTCACATGGTGCCACAACAAAGTCCTTACTAAGTTGGCGGCCATAGTAGGTGTAGCCAGATTGATTGATTGATTGATTTAAGAACCGACATCACAGCATTCGGGACATTCCCATAAGCGCTCCGTCTCCATCCTCAGCAGCCAGCGAAGAGTTCCAACACCAATAGTACCAGTAGCAATCTGATTATATGTCCGTCTCGTCTTTCCTCTGAGCGTCGAGCGTCGGCCAGATTCCCTCGTCACTCCTCGCTGTCTCATTCTCGCCAGACCATGATGATCAGTTTGTTACTCCCAGGTGTACACGTGCTCCCACAAGGCTGCAACCACGTCTGCCTTGTCATGCATCAATACTCCACCAAGTTTTGCAGTGCCAGCCAATCTGTCCGCCTGTTCATTCCCCAACACACCGGCATGCCCCGGAGAAAAGATCCAGGCAATGCTTGCCACCCGTGACCTCCGAAGCGAAGCAAGCCACTCTGAACGAATCTTGCCTGTCCTCAGCTTCCTCAGCATGCTTTCTGAGTCAGTTACAATCACGATGTTTGTGTGTGTGTGTGTGTGTGTGTGTGTGTGTGTGTGTGTGTGTATCGTATTCTCCATCCAGCGGAAAGCTGCACTGACCGCCTCCACCTCCATTCTTATGCTATATGTTGTGGTATCATATGTCAGGCTCTCCTGCACCAAACGCCGACCATTAGCTTTTGCTAAGAACCCCCAGGCACTTCTCCTACCTCTTGACACCGACCCATTTGTGTAGATAATCACATCACCCGGATGATATATATGAACAGGATGACACAAATGTGCAACTAAATTGTTGATTTTGAAACTTCGTAAAAGAAATTGAATTTATTGATGAAAATTTTAATTCCAGATAGAAGGAATAACTTATTATTATATTATTATATATTAAGTTGATTAAAGTCTGTAGGACAAGATATAGGTATTTATATTGTCATGTGTTTGATATTTGGATGAGGATAATTAATGAGTTTTATATTTCAGAATGACAAGAAGTTATCAAGTGTAATCGACAGTTTACAATGAATTAAATTAGAATTAGATTACATTATTGAAATATTGTAAAAGATATATCTTAAATTAAATTTTGATTAGATAAATTAAAATTAGATGTTATTTTGAGAAGAAAACTTTAAAAAAATTAATTAAAATTAATTTTTTTTTCACCTAAGAAGAGGGGAATGCCATGATCTTGAGGATGTCATGGCATAGTCAAGTCATAACCCAGGCTAGAGGTTAGAGGTTATGACCGTGTACAGCAAGTGAACACCGGGGCGTGGAAAGTGGAACGTGAAAAACGTTGGGGTCTCACTTGCCAAGTGACAGGAAGTAGGGTCCAGACAAGGCAGTCTACGATTTGGTTTCGTGCAGTACGGACCGTGTCAAGTTATAGAGTAACGGCCAATATTGCGCCACTCTTTTAAAGAATTAGGTTGTGTTTAGAAAACGTTATGTAGAAGTATTGTCGAATATCTGAGTTGTATGTGTTGGTGATGTTAACTCAAGTTTGTGTAGAATAATATATATCTAAAACTACAACTGGCATTTGAGTCGACTACTGTTTGAGTTCACTCCTATACAAGTTTACTGCTACGATGTTGTGTGGCGTTCGTAGTGAGTCCAGTAATGTGTGGAGGTTTAAAGAATCAATATCAGCTAAGTTATATGTAGAGAAAATGACCTTGATGCGGACTGGGAAAAAAGAAGAAGTAGTCATATCCCTTGTTGGACACGAGCAGCAAGAAAGAAGACGTGTTTACAAAAGCCGCCAGTAAATCGGCCAACACATAGCCCAGTAGCATCATGACAATCTAGTTCTTCATAAAATTGTGGCTGGTAGTTGTAATTTGGTGGGGCATGTATGTTGACAATGGTATATGTGTGTGAGGTATTACTTATCTGTGTTGTGCTTATTCTACCTTGGCTATCCCGATTTGTTTTTAAAATGTTCCACCTATCTGACGTTTGTAGTATGGCTGTCCCAGAACCTATGTTTTGGGCTGCCAAACTGAAGTGTTCATGTCTCAGTCCTAATTGTGTTGTAATTTGTGCGCAATGTATATCTGAATGTATATTTGTCTCTTGTAGCAGGATGAAATCTGGTTTGCAATTGTGTATGAGTGTGCAAATGTGTTGTTGTTTTGTGCGTATACTGATGTGTGTGTGTGTATATATATATATATCTTATATATAAAAGGCGATCTCCGTCCGTCTGTCTGTATGTCCCTATGTCCTTTATGCGCTCGCGAACGGCCCATCCGATTGAAATGAAAGTTTCTACACGCCTTCCTTTCATTCCAGCGCAGCCCACTGTCATATTTTTTTAGTGTGAAATCGGCTGCTTACCCAATATTATTTAATTTTCATTTTTCATTATAATTTCATATATCTCAGGGGACCTAACTCTGTAAAAGTTATTTCAAGGGGAATAACTTTTCTGTATACCTTATAGTCATATTGTAGCATCGTTTTCAAAGATTTATAAACTCTGTGCCTATAGTTATGTACCGGCATATGAATTATAATAAATAATGATACAATCTTTAAGGCATTTTCAAAGTTTTCATAAAAATAATGCACAATGCATAACATTGTAACTCATCTTTTTATGCTTAAGAAGTTACTGTAGTCATGCAGGTGATTAGAAAGAGTTTTCATTAAAAATAATGGATGGTGTGTGGAAGGACATTCTTTTAAGTTACTTTTTTTGTTGTATGAATTTAATGAGACGCTACCCGCCAGGAGCTGGGCGAAGCCACGCCGGGTCAGATAGATAGACAGACCCACCTTTTCGCTGCAGTTGTCTACTCCTCCTTTTCCTTCTTCTGCTGATGCTGCTGCCGCCGCTCCATTTACCCAAGTTAATTGTTGGGGAAGATGTAAAGATCTTTCAAGTGCTCTTTCTAATGCTTTTTGTAAGTTGGTCTTCGTTTATCTAAGGTTGTTCTAACTGCAACCAATAAATGATTAGACAGACAGGCAGACAGACAGACAGACAGAGAGGGAGGGACGGACAGACAGACAGACAGACAGACAGACAGACAGACAGACAGACAGACAGACAGACAGACAGACAGTCGGGAACGGGAACTTATATGACTACTTATATGAATTAAATGAGATGCTCGCCATCAGGGGCTGGGCGAAGCCGGGCCGGATCAGACAGACAGACAGACAGACAGACATATAGACAGACAGACAGACAGATAGATAGTCGGGAACGGGAACGGGAGCTTATATGACTACTTATATGAATTAAATGAGATGCTCCACACCAGGAGTTGGGCGATGCCGGGCCGGGTCAGACAGACAGACAGAAAGACAGACAGAAAGACAGACAGAAAGACATACATACATACATACATACATACATACATACATACAGACAGACAGACAGACAGACAGACAGACAGACAGACAGACAGTCAGTAACGGGAACGAGAACTTATATGACTACTTATATGAATTAAATGAGATGCTCCCCACCAGGGACTGGGCGAAGCCGGGCCGGGTCAGCTAGTGTATATATATATAAACATATTATCTTTATGTCGTCACCCATCACAAGTATACATAAACAAATTAATATATTGCGTGCAACTTGACAATTGACATTAATAAAGGGTAGTAAAAAGTATGCTGTATATAACTGTTCAGTGCGTTTTGGCCATTCCCGAGTTCTCTTCTTCTTCTTCAGTGTCAGTGGCGATAAATAAATGTCTTAAAGATATGTTGTCCTCTTCCTCTGTGTTCTATCGTTGGTCATTTGTCCTTACTGTGGGGCTTTCCGGTTTGTTCACTTTCTTTGGTGTGGCAATTGGAGAATGGTCGTCTTCGCTATCGCTGTTTTCTGCATTCTAATTGGGCTTCTTGTTATGAACCACTTTAATGAAACCATCTTTGTCTACCTCTTTATCATTTGTAATGGGCCCCCGTTTATCTGAATTTTTCTCCTCTGTCGGGGTTGTGGATGGGTGCGTATTTGGGGTGGTAGGTGATTTGGATTTGGGTTGGGTTTTGCTGTCCTGTTCTTTTTGTTGATTTGTTCTTTGTGTCTAAGGCCGTTTGTGGCCTAGGTATTAGTGTAGTCAGTCTCGAGTGGTGTTTGTACTGGCGTGGGCATTAGTGTTGTCTTCGGCGCTGTGGTTTCCACATGTTCTCGTGATTTTCTCGGCGGCTGCTGACTATTTGTTTCTAACTGCGGCGGAAAGTTTTCCACCGTGTTTTCATCAACCTTTGGCCGCGGTCTTCGGCTCGGGCACCTGTTGGCCTAGTGGTCGTCCAGACCACAGTTTGAGCACGTTGTTCTGCGCCCTGGCATCGTGAAGAGGATACGGTGGTTGTTACAGGTTATTCCAGGGATGTTTAACCTCGCATAATGCGTGTGTCACAGCCTCACATAGGGGCGGTACCAACAGAAAAGTAAGAGAGACCTAGCGAAGGGATAGAACTCCAGCAAAAGGGAAAGAACCGAGTCACTCGAAGGCTCGAATAATCCAGAGCCTTCTCGAAGGACCGGTCAGTGTGTCCACAGCCCCGCGGACACCGATGGGGCCCGCCGATTGCGGGATCCACGAGAAACTCAGAGAGAGTTACCACCCGTGTCGGATTGCGACACGTGTGGAAAGGCAGACACGGACTGGACATCGAGGAAGCAACAGGGCTTACCTTAAGGGGGACTTGATAGTTTAGACTCAAGTGTATTTAGGGGTCTTATGCATATGTTAGATAGCTGCTAGAGTTGTTGTGATAATTATGTTTATTGTAAACTCCTGTGATATGCAACTTACTGATTGCTGGCTTGCGAAAACTCTCTTCGCCAGCTTACTGTAACATAATAATAATAAATGATGTTAGATTGCATATGAACGGAGTTTGTTGCCTGTATGAGCCCGAGTTTTATTCCCCTAGAGATCTAGGACGGTGACAGGCTATTTGGGGGCAAGCCGGTTTTGGCAATCACAAGCTTTACTTTCAGACAGCTCTTGGTTTTGCCAAGTAAAAAATATATATATATATATATATATATATATATATATATATATATATATATATATATATATATATATATATATATATATATATATATATATATATATATATATCATACATGACAAAGTCAAAAACTTTGCAGCTATCATCATATTATCTGTGAATGAGCTATTATAGTCCCTCTACAAAAATATTTGATATTTGAATTTTTGCTGATGCTCATAAAATTTGACATTGACATGACTGTGACAATTACATTGACTGTTACTAATTTATTTTTATTCCAACATCAGATTGTTCCGCGAAATATCGTGTGTATGTAACCTGTACTCCAGCAGTGGCGAGAAAACAGGAAAGCACAACAAGACTACAGTCGAGAGATCAGGAAAAATAAGATGAGTTTCATTTCATGCTCATTATGTCCCTAAGCGATACTCATCCATGATTCATTGATGTAACATTTTTCTTTGTATTGAGTTTTATGTATATGCTAATCTCATAACCAAGTAAACCTGCTCGTGTAAATTTGAATGTAAACGTTAAGGGGGATAACCAACTCTTGTACACCCAGACTAATTTCAAAGGGATTTAATTTCAATAAAGTGAACAATAACTAAAATACAAGATGTCAACATTAGAACAGTGCATCGAATTAGGTATTAGGTTAGGATATATTGAGGAGAAACTTTCAGAATGGGCACAAAAGACACATTCAGAAAATATTGCACGAGAAGACAGAGCAATAGAGAGGGAAGAGAAAAAGATGCAAGCAGAAAGAGAAGAGAAAAGGATGCAAGCAGAAAGAGAGGAGAAAAAGATGCAAGCAGAAAGAGAAGAGAAAAAGATGCAGATGCAAATGGAAGCTGAAGAAAAGAAAATGCAACTGCAAGCTGAGGAAAGAAAGATGCAAATGGAAGCGGAAGAAAAGAAAATGCAACTGCAAGCTCAAGAGAAGAAGATGCAAATGGAGCTCGAGGCTGCGACCAAGCAAGCCCAATTAAGTGCAGAAACACAGATAAAACTGAAACAAATGGAAATTGATTCCAACTTAGAAATTTCAGTAAATAAAATGAGAAGTAAGGAAGATGAACAAAAATACAACAAATATAAAGGCCTGGTCAAGCCGTTTTGTTCAGGAGATTCAATCAGCGCATACTTAGAGAACTTTGAGTGCTTGATGACTTATCATAACGTCGCAAAAGTCGACTGGTCATTTATTCTGATGAGAAATTTAGCTTTAGAGTCCTTAAAAGTGATAGAGACAGTTCCACAAGACATGAGGAAAGATTACGACTATTTGAAACAAAGAATACTACAACATTTTTCACTAGATACAGCAGGCTATCAACTACAGTTCTCCAAATTAAACCCATTGCCTAACCAAACTTTCATAGACTACGTGTCTACAGTCCAAGATATTTGTACAAAATGGATAACCTCAGCAAAAACAAATAACAACCATGATAATCTGAAGGTGCTAATTATAATTGACAAAATTATTAGCACAATACCAACACCTTTTTCTAAATTTTTGAGACACATGGATTGTAAAACTATTCAAGAAATAGAAAATAAGGGGAGCGCATATTTTACAGCGAACCGCGATATTTTTCAGTTGAATATGAGCCAAAATGAAACAGCAGCAGTTACAAACACCAAATATTCAAAACCAAATGAAAATAGATTCAAACAACGCTCTAAGTTCACAAAGCCAGTAATGTGCCAGTATTGTCATCTGAGACACGAAGAGTACGCGATGTGTGACAAATCACCAAATTATCCACATCATCTGCAAATGATGGTGGAAAAGCAAAAGAACAAAAGGAACGCATATCAGAGAGCAGTCAAATGTTATTTTTGTGCGAGCTTTGGGCACTATTCAGCCCGCTGTGACGGACGAAAGATGATGAAGCAGGCTAATGCCGCATTAATAGACACATCCTCAGATGAAGAAATTGAACAACAGAACGAATGCGACATCCTGATTGAAAGTACGAGTGAGTTAGGTAATGCAGTAGAAATCATTAACACCATCACTGATGACACATGTAACACCTGTAGGAAATTTCAGCTTGATACAACTTTGCTATGCGGCCACACAATCCCAGTTTCTAACGAAATGGCCAACGCAGCCTTAACATCAACAGGCAAGTTAAAGTTTGCAACATTTTTTGTTAATAACAAACAATGTACATTAATACGCGATTCCGGCGCGACTCTTTGTGGAATTAAGAAAACATTAGTTAATGACAAAGACTACACACACAAATACGTAACTTGTCGCACATTCGCAGGCACTATCGAAAGATACCCCCTAGCACTTGCCGAAATTCGGACACCTTTTATATCAGGACAAGTGCTATGCGCAGTACTAGAAAATCCTGCCGCTGAAATCATCCTTGGGAATCTTCCCAACATAAGATCTTGCTCTGAACAAGAAATCAGAGAATGGGAACAGAAAAACTGTATCCAAAAACTGAACAGTGGTTCCAAAATGAAAAACCACGCGTGCTTGTCTCAAACTGCCAAAATCACCATGGAGACAACCGATGAAGGAATTCGAAACGAATTCACAGAGGTGCAGAATACTGGGGCGGTTGAATCTTTCAATGATACCATCAAATTAACACCTCGAACTGAGGACGCCATCGATCCACAAAATATTGAGCCTGTAAATGTGCAACAACACACACAATACGCTAATATAGTAACAAGACAAATGACACACAAAACCCACAACGACCAACTTCAGGAGTCGCTACAAATAATTTCACCCAATATTACCACCACCGAGCTTATAGAAGAACAAAAATCAGATCCAACTCTTTCGCCATACTTTCGACTAGTAGGAGTAAAGCCAAAATTGACGAAAAACGCTTCTTGGACATTTAGAATAAATAATAATATTCTGACTAGATTATACACCAGAGATCAAACCACGATACAGCAAGTGGTCCTACCTCAGTCACATCGTGAGAATGTGCTACATATAGCCCATGACTCACCTTTCGGAGGTCATATGGGTTACGAAAAAACAAGGGCCAGAGTCCTGAGCCAATTTTATTGGCCTAAATTTTGCCAAGACATCAAAACCCATTGTAAATCATGCGATACCTGTCAGAAACTAATCAAAAAAGGGAAAAACCCTACGGCAGAAATTCAATCAACCACAACTGCCTCGAGACCATTTCAAATCGTGGCGGTTGATTTAGTAGGTCCTTTGAACCACATCTCAAACAAAGGAAATAGATACATTTTTACACTCGTTGATTTGTGTTCGAGGTGGGCAGAAATGATTCCATTAAAATCTATCTCCTCTAAGGATGTGACGGACGTATTATTACAGATATTCTCCCGTTTTGGCTTTCCGGAGAAGATAATATCGGATAGAGGAACGCAATTCATATCTAATGCCACTCAATCGGTAACTAAGTTACTAGGCATAAAACAATGTTTTACAAGTCCCTATCGACCGGCCGCAAATGGAATTTGCGAAAAATTGAATGGGGACCTAAAACATATGTTATCCAAAGTGACAGCTGATAATCCAGCCGATTGGGATATACTGCTCCCAACGGTGCTGTTCGCATACAGAGAAGTCCCACAATCAAGTACGGGGTTCTCTCCATTTGAATTGATATACGGAGCGAACCCAAGAGGACCTCTCACTATTTACAAAGATATAATATCACAACCAGTAAACACCCAATTACCAGTTTCCACCTATGATTTGGTCACTGACACCAGAGACAAAATCATTAGATCCTGTATACTGGCCAGAACATCATTACAGGAGAAAGGTTTTAGGTACACGCAGTACGCCAACAAAGGGGCAAAAACGATTATATTACAACCAAATCAAGACATTTTACTATTACTACCTGACAAGAGAGATTTACTATCAACCTCTTGGCAGGGACCATTTAAAGTTGTAAGAAGGATTTCAGAAGTTGACTACGAAATTTCTTTGAATGGAAAGTTGAAAATATTCCATGTAAATATGTTAAAACCGTACTATTCTAGAAAGGACAGTGACACGATCAAGAAGACCCAGATAACAGATGACAATAACCAGACCGACAATAAGGACAACGAAAACGAAACAATTACCCAACTGAATGACACCTCGACAAACGAAGCATCATTAACGACTCATTCTTGTGACAGCGAAGACGACGAAAACATATTCACAGTACCGACAATATGGGATAATGACATGGACGACCAATTTAACGACACATTGACAACTATTAGTCTCGACGACGACGACAATGACATTGAAGACAATTTACAAATAGTAGCTTCAGTAATAAATCAGACGGACGTAGACAATACAGAAATTCCAGTACCAAATATGAACGACGACAGTACGATGAAGGACATACAAATCTCTGACACTTTGACACAACAGCAGCGACAAGACATTTTGTCTCTTCTTAACGACTATAGAACTATCTTCTCAAACAAACCTGGACAGACTGACAAAATAACACATTCAATTGTGTTGACAGATCTAACGCCTATCAAATGTAGACCATATTCAATTCCTTTACATTATAGAGCAAATTTAGACAAAGAAATTTTGGACTTGAAATAAAATAATACAGAAATCTGTGTCCCAGTACTCTTCGCCAATTGTCCTGGTGAAAAAGAAGGACCAAACTATTCGTTTATGCATAGATTACAGAAAATTAAATACTATAACCACGACAGATGCTGAGCCAATGAACAGTTGTGAAGACCTCATTTTGAATATGTCTCAATCATCCTTATTTTCTAAGCTTGATTTAGCTAAAAGTTACTCGCAAGTACCACTATCTCCCTCTTCATTGCATATAACAGCATTCGCTACACCACTTGGGCAGTACGAATGGAGATATCTTCCATTTGGTCTCAAGAACGCTCCCTGCCACATTTGTCAGGTTAACCAGACTTCTATTACACGGCATCAAAGACGTGCAATCTTATATTGATGATATATGCATCCATTCGTCAAACATGACGTCTCACTTACTTACTCTCCAACAAGTCTTTAACCAAATCTTGCTTTTTGGACTTACTATCAAACCTTCCAATGTTGAAATAGGCTATAAAGAGATAGACTTCCTAGGTCATAGGATTTCCGAAGGCAAACTATTGACAGATGATAAAATAGTATCTAAAATTCTCAACCTTGAAGTTCCAACTACAAAGAAACAGGTTAGAAGCCTATTAGGTCTCATAAACTATTATGCCAAGTTTATACCAAACTGGGCAGAACTCACATCAGTTTAATCTGTTGACAAAAGATCATCCAGAAAAATTTTGTAAGAGTATCCGCTTGGAGGATGCAATGTGCAAATTGAAATCAATTTTTTCGAACCCACCAGTATTAAGATTACCAAACATAGATATACCCTTTATTCTAACCACAGATGCAAGTGCTATCGCAATTGGAGGGTGCCTGATGCAAGAATATCAAGGCACGAGACATCTGATACTCTACGTCAGCCGGAAGCTCAAAAAGGCAGAGATTCATTACGCCACTGTTGAGTTGGAGGCACTTAGTCCACATTTTTGTATGCGTTGATTATCTAAGTTCCTCTTAGGTTCGCATTTTGTTGTTTTAACCGATAATTCGCCACTGCTGGTACTTAAGCAAGGTGTGCCCAAGAATCATCGATTATCAAGATGGTGTCTTCTTCTTCAAGATTTCGACTTCGAAATCCACCACATCAAAGGTACTGATAATATTATTGCGGACATATTGTCTGACTAGCACTAGGCACATTGATCATTCGCCATATAATAAGCTGTGATATTTTAGTCTGTTGCATAGAACAGTGTACCGCTACACCTACCATATAACAGTGTACCTCTACACCTACTATAGAACTTTCATCCAGAAGTATCAACGTCCAAATGAATAATCTACTTATAACACGCACGAACATGAAACTTGAACCGAGTGAATAGTCTACTGATAACACTCACGAACATGAGACTTTGAGAACCCTATAGTGTATTAAGCCATATTACCAATGGCCAAGGCTTGTAAAACAATCCGAGCGATATATAATATCTGTGAAGTGATTTCAACCAGTGAACTGACAGTCATCTTGTAAAGATTAAGAACACGGCATACTCGCTATTGCTAAGAAACGTCGCAAACAGCCGGAATAGATCTACGTCGATTACAACATGCAAAGGTTAGCTATATTAACTGTTAACATTGATGGCACGACACACGGACAACAGGAGGACAACACACACATCGTCGTTGGAGTTAGTTAGTTAATTAGTTAATTAATTTACTATTAGTTAATATGTATTACACTTGTATTTAATTATATATATAAAATATGTAAACCTGTAACTTGTATATTTTCTACCATAATATTACAGGTATTGTCACTAATAGGTGAAATATTCTTCCTATGCAATTTTTTCTATTTAAGTTATAAACCATTTTTTGATTACAAGTACAAAATGTACTTGTTACCGTAAAGGGAACATATCGCCTAATCCGTTTTTTTCTAAGGGCAATAAGACTTACCTCAACTTTATTTTATATTTTAACAAAATACTATTTTGTATGAAAGATGTATGAATGACAGAGTGAATGAATTAAATGAGAGAGCGATATACTGAGCGGACAAATTGTATGCAAAACGTATTTATTTTAATTTGTCTGCGTCTTTCATGTAAAATGTATTACCTGTCTAATTTGTTGATACATGTTTAGTATTGAATACACTACATCTAAGCACCACTGTTTGGAATAGCCCGATCATGCATTACACAGATTGGGTAATTCATGACAAAGGATATCCCAACTCGTGACGCTTGGAGTTAAACCACACAGTGAGCACATACTTTATACAAACTCAAAACTGAACACTAACAATTAAAATACAATCACTTTATTAGAAACAGCAACATATCAGTCAATACACTAACAAGCCAACAGGAACACACGTAGTCAGATGTGATAAAACAACAGCATAACTACATATTCAGCAACATACAACATACGGAAGTAAAAATGTATCGAAATACACACGCAAGACAAGATTTGCAAGTGTACTTAAATAGCCAAGACATTTGTCTTGTTAAAACTCTCTTACACAGAGTTTTATATCTTGGTATCATATGGATACGTGAGAAGGGCGCGGTTGTAAGAACAACTGGAAACGTCACGGAACTTCGGTCAGATAAGCATGTTTAAGAACATAGAAGAGAGAGACCTCTGCAGCAATCATCTTGAAGTGGTGTATGGGAGAATACATGAGTTGTTGATGCAGATGTGTAGGTTGCCAAGTTACTATCCAAACTACAAACACCGACTTTATGTGATCCTGTGACAGAATTAGTACAGAACTAATTACCATATAATAACCCATCAAAGCAGGAGGGAGGGGGACTCCTGTCACAGCCTCACATAGGGGCGGTACCAACAGAAAAGTAAGAGAGACTAGCGAAGGGATAGAACTCCAGCAAAGGGGAAAGAACCGAGTCACTCGAAGGCTCGAATAATCCAGAGCCTTCTCGAAGGACCGGTCAGTGTGTCCACAGCCCCGTGGACACCAATGGGGCCCGCCGATTGCGGGATCCACGAGAAACTCAGAGAGAATTACCACCCGTGTCGGATTGCGACACGTGTGGGAAGGCAGACACGGACTGGACATCGAGGAAGCAACAGGGCTTACCTTAAGGGGGACTTGATAGTTTAGACCCAAGTGTATTTAGGGGTCTTATGCATTTGTTAGATTGCTGCTAGAGTTGTTGTGATAATTATGTTTATTGTAAACTCCTGTGATATGCAACTTACTGATTGCTGGCTTGCGAAAACTCTCTTCGCCAGCTTACTGTAACATAATAATAATAAATGATGTTAGATTGCATATGAACGGAGTTTGTTGCCTGTATGAGCCCGAGTTTCATTCCCCTAGAGATCTAGGACGGTGACAGCGTTTCAACGTCCTAAAGACCTAGGGAAATGAAACTCGGGTTCAGACAGGCAACAAACTCCATTCTGATACTTTCTGATATAATATATTCACAGTAATCTGGCGAAGAATGGGTTTCGCAGCCAGCTACAATATTTACACTATCACAGGAGTTCATAACAAAGCAATCATACACATAACCATCCACAGCAAAACTCTATCAACTATCTTATAATCAACAATCCTTAAATACACTGGTTTCTATCTATCAAGTCCCCCTTAAGCTAAACCCACCTTCGTGGTCGGAGTCCAGTCGCCGTCAGCCCTTCGACGTGTGTCGGGCGGACACGGGGTGTAACTCTCTTCGAGCTTCTCGTGGAACAGGTCCTGGCACGCTGTAAGCGGGTTCCACCTGTGTCCACGGAGCTGTAGGCAAACTGACCCATCATTCTCGAAGGCTCTAGATTGGTCGAGCATTCGAGTGGTTCTGTTTACTCCCCTTATATTGGGGTTATATCCCTTCTATAAATCCCTTCTAACTTTATGTCCGTACCTACTACATGTGGGACTTTGACAGGGTTCCCCTCCCCGCTCTTGTGGGTTACTATATGCTAATTAGTCTGTACTAATTCTGTCATAGTATCACATGGAGTTGGTGGTTGTAGTTTCGTGGATGGGAACTTGGTAATCTATATACTTGCACTAATAACTCATGTATTTCCCCGTACAACAATTCAGGGTGATTGCTGAAGAGCTTCTATCTCTTCCATATTCCTAAACATGCTTATCCGACCGAAGTTCCCTGACGCTTACAGTTGTATTTGCAACCGCGCCCTTCTCAAGTATCCATATGATACCAGGATATTGAACTCTGTATTAGAGAGTTTCATCAAGACTAATTGTCTTGGCTTATTTAAGAACACCTGCAAATCTTGTCCTGAATGTGTATTTTGATACACTTTTACTTCCGTATGATTTATAGTGCCCAATATATATATTTACTTTTGTTTTTCTTCCAAGTACTACTTATGTTCTTGTTTGCTTGTTAGTGTGTCTACTCCCTTTTTACTTGCTGTAATAAAGTGTATGTGATTTACTTGTTAGTGTTTAATTTTGTGAGTGTATGTTTTCCCTAATGTATAAAGTGTGTGCTACGTGTGTGTATGTGGTGTATAGTATAATTCTAAGCGTCACAAGTTGGAATATCCTTTATCATGAATTACGCCATTTGTGTAACACATGAACAGGGTACTCAAACAGTGATTCTTAGAATACACCTATTCTATTTAATACTAAACATGCATACAAAATTTAGACAAGTGTTACATTTTACATCAAAACGCAGACAAATTAAAATAAATACTTCTTGCATACAATTTGTCCGCTCAGTATATAGCTCTCTCATTTAATTCATTTACAATCTGATTCGTACACCTTTCATTCAACATAGTATTTTGTTAAAATATACAAATTAAGTTGAGGTAAATGTTGTCGCCCTTAGAGAAAAAAAACTTTGGCGATATATTATATTAAAAGCGCCAAGTACTATTTGTACTTTTGGTAACAAAATGGTTTGTAAGTTAAATTGGAATAAGTATTTAGGAAGAAAATTTTGAAACATGAATGAAAATATTATGACATATGATATAAAATGAAAAATTGACATGTTCGCATATTTTATGTATATAATAATGCAACAATTTAATACATATTTAACTAATCATATTAAACTAATTAAATCCATCGACGATCCGTGTGTTGTCGTTCTTTGTCCGTGTGTTTTTCAAATGATGTTACAGTTCATAGGTAACGTATTGGTGTCACATTTCCGTGTAGTTGTTTCTCATATGTCGTAATAGTCATAATATATCGTTGCGGTTATGTCCGATGTTCTGTTCCGTTAGTTGGCGAAGTCCATTAAATTCACTCGTATGCAAAGTTCTTAATAGTTCACATAGGTAACTTTATGTTCTGTGGTTGATGAAATAAATTCACAACTCTTAATATGCACAGTTCGGATTGTTTATGCTGCACTGTTAATTGCCAATGTGGCATAATACAAATTTAGTGGTTCTAAATTTTGAGTTATCTAACGTTTCATGTTTGTGATAGCTATAAGTAGCGTATTGAATAGGCTGTCGACTATTTCTGCAGTTCTACAGTAAGTGTAGAGGTACACTGAATTTTATGCAACAGAATAAAATATCACAGCTTATCATATGGCAACTTAATGCAACGTAAATAGTGTCAATCTGCTGGTGCATTGGTAATCTTGATAAAATATCCGGCAATTAAGTTATCTGTGCCTTTAATATGATGTATTTCGAAAGTCGAAATCCTGTAACAAAAGGCACCATCTTGCCAATCTGTGATTGTTTGGCTTGCCTTCTCTAATGACCAGCAGTGGCGAATTATCTGTGAAGACAACGAAGTGGGTGCCAAGAAGGAACTTACGTAGTCGGAGAACACAGAAAACCAAACTTAAGGTTTCCAACTCAGCTGTGGAATACCTGGTTTCCGCCGCTTTCAATTTCCGGCTGACATACAGGATTGGATGTTTCACGCCTTCATATTCTTGCATTAGACATCCTCCGATCGCGATAGCACTTGAATCTGTGGTTAATATAAATGGTAAATCTGTGTTTGGTAATCTGAGTGTGGGTGGATTGGAAAAAATAGATTTCAATTTGCAAATTGCATCCTCTAAACTGATACTCTTGCATAGTTTATCTGGTTGACTTTTGGTCAACAAATTTGAAAAAACACTGATGTGATTTCTGTCCAGTTTGGTATAAATTTGGCATAATAGTTCACGAGCCCTAAAAGACTCCTGAACCTGTTTTTTTTTTGTAGTTGGTACTTGCAGGTTCAGGATTTTTGATACAATTCTGTCATCTGTGAGTAGTTTACCTTCTGAAATTCTATGACCTAAGAAGTCGATCTGTCTATAAGCTATTTCAACGTTGGAAGGTTTGACAGTTAGTCCAAAAAGAAGAATTTGATTGAAGACTTGTCGAAGTGTTTCTAAATGAGAAGTCATGTCTGTAGAATGGACACAGATATCATCTATATAAGACTGTACATCATTGATGTCATGTAATAAAAGTCTGGTTAATCTAACAAATGTGGCAGGTGCGTTTTTTAAGCCAAAAGGAAGATATCTCCATTCATATAAGCCCAACGGTGATGATAATGCGGTTATATGCATTGAAGAGGGAGATAATGGCATCTGCCAATATCCTTTTGTCAAATCAAGTTTAGAAAAAATTGATGATTTGGACATATTTAAAATAAGGTCTTCACAACTGTACATCGGTTCCGCGTCGGTCGTTGTTACTACGTTACTTTCCTGTAATCTATGCATAAGCGGATGGTTTGGTCCTTTTTCTTCACGAGGACGATCGGTGAAGAGTACTCGGACATAGATTTTTGATTATTTTGTTTCGTTCTAAGTCAAATATTCCTTGTCAAGATTTGACCTATAATGTAGTGGAATCGAGTATGGTCTACACTTGATAGGTGTTAAATCTGTCAAGATGATAGAGTGCGTTATTTTGTCAGTACGTCCAGGTCGGTTTGAGAAGATTGTTTTATAGTCGTTGAGAAGAGACAGAATGTCTTGTCGTTGCTGTTGTGTCACAGTGTCGGAAATTTTTATGTCCTGTAATGTACCGTTGACGTTTGTGATGGGTACAGGAATTTCGATGTTGTCTATGTCAGTCTGATTTATTACTGATGCTACTGTTTGTAGATTGTCCTCAATGTCACTGTCGTCATCGTCAAGAAGAATTGTTGCTAATGTGTCGTTGACTTCGTCGTCTTCGTCATTAAGAAAAATTGTCGCTAATGTGAAATTGTCTTCATCGTCTTCGTTGTCAAGAGAATGTGTCGTTAACGTAGATGTGTCTAGATTCTCGTTTGTAGTAGTGTCGTTCAGACATCTGGTTAGAGCTGTGGTTTCGTTTTGGTTGTCGTTCTTGTCAGTCTGGTTATTGTCCCCTGTTTCTCTCTGTCTGGTTGTCCATGTCACTGTCGTTTCTGGAATAAAATGGTTTTGAAATGTTTACATGGAAAATTTTCAATTTGCCATTTAAAGAAATTTCGTAATCAACTTCCGATTCTTCTGGTACCTCTAAATGGTCCTTGCCAAGAGGTTGATAGTAAATCTCTCTTGTCAGGTAATAATAACAACACCTATTGGTTGGGTTGTAATACAATAGTTCTTGCACCCTTATTGGCGTATTGCCTGCATATAAAACCTTTCTCCTGTAAAGATGTTCTGGAAATTATACAGGATCTGATGATATTGTCTCTGGTGTTAGTGACTAAATCATAGGTGGAAACTGGTAATTGGGTGTTTACGGGTTGTGATATCATATCTCTGTAAATAGAGAGAGGTCCTCTTGGATTTGCTCCATATATTAATTCAAAGGGAGAGAACCCAGTGCTCGAATGCGGCACTTCTCTATAAGCGAACAGCACCGTTGGGAGAAGTGTATCCCAATCGGCTGGATTTTCAGCTGTCACTTTTGCTAACATATGTTTTAAGTCCCCGTTTACTTTTTCGCAAATTCCATTCGCGGATGGTCTGTAGGGGCTTGTAAAACATTGTTTTATGCCGAGTAACTTAGTTACCGATTGAGTGGCATTAGAGATGAATTGTGTCCCTCTATCTGATATTATTTTCTCCGGAAAGCCAAAACGGGAGAATATTTGTAAAAATACATCCGTCACATCTTTAGAGGAGATTGATTTTAACGGAATCATTTCTGCCCACCTTGAACAAAGATCAACGAGTGTAAAAATGTAACGATTTCCTCTGTTTGAAATATGGTTTAAAGGTCCCACTAAATCAACCGCAACTATTTGAAATGGTCTTGAGGCAGTTGTGGTTGATTGAACTTCTGCAGTAGGGTTCTTCCCTTTTTAATTAATTTCTGACAAATGTCACAGGATTTACAATAGTTTTTTATGTGCTGGCAAAATTTAGGCCAATAAAATTGGCTCAGGACTCTGGCCCTGGTTTTTTCGTATCCCATGTGACCACCGAAAGGTGAGTCGTGGGCCATGTGAAGCACTTTATCACGATGTATCTTAGGTAATACCACTTGCTGTATTGTGGCTTGATTTCTGGTATATAACCTGGTTAAAATATTGTTATTTAGTGTGAAAGTCCAAGAAGCGTTTTTCGTCAATTTTGGTTTTAATCCTACCAGTCGGAAATAATTCGAAAGAGTTGGATCCGTTTTTTGTTCTCGGATAAACTCAGTGGTGGTAATTTCGGGTGAAATAATTTGTAGCGACTCTTGAAGTTGTTCGTCGTGGGTTTTGTGAGTCATTTGTCTGGTCACTACATTGGTGTATTCTGTCTGTTGTTGCACATTTACAGGTTCACAATTTTGCTCTTTGATGGCATCCTCAATTCGAGGTTTTATGCTGATGGTGTCATTGAAAGATTCAACCGCCCCTGTGTTGTGCACCTCTGTGAATTCGTTTGGAATTCCGTCATTGGTGGTCTCCCTTATGCTTTTGGCAGTTTGAGACATAAAATTGTGTTCTTTTGTTCTGGGATCACTGCTTGATGTTTGATGCAGTTTTTTCGTTCCCATTCTTTGATATCTTCTTCAGAACAGGATTTTATGTTGGGAAGATTCCCGAGAATAATATCTGCGCACGGATTTTCTAACACCGCGCACAGCACTTGTCCTGACACAAAAGGTGTTTGAATTTCGGCCAGTGCCAGGGGGTATCTTTAGATGGTACCTGCGAATGTGCGACATGTCACATAGTCGTGTGTATAGTCTCTGTCATTAATTAAAGTCTTTTTAATGCCAACCAGAGTCGCTCCGCTATCCCGCATGACTGTACAAAGTTTGTTATTTACAATACCTTTTACAAATTTTAACTTGCCTTTTGACGCTAAGGCTGCGTTGGCCATTTCGTTGGATATAGGGATTGTATGGCCACATTCAAGGGTGGTATCCAACTGGAACTTTTACATGTGTTACAGGTGTTATTCTTGATGGTATTAATGACTTCTAAAGCATTCACTGATTCATTCTCACTTTCATTCTTGATGTCACACTGATTCAGCTCTTCGATTTCTTCATCCGTAGATGTATCTACTAATGCTGCATTGGCCTGTTTCATCATCTTGCGGCCGTCACAACGTCCGCTATAGTGGCCGTACGCTGAACAAAAGTAAGCATTTAACCGCTCTCCTATAGGCGTTTCTTTTGTTTCTTTGTTTTTCCACCAACATTTGGAGGTGGTGTGGGTAGGTTGGTGCTTTGTCACATATAGCGTACTGTTCATGAGTTAAATGACAATATTGACATAGGACTGGTTTTGAGAATTTAGAGCGTTGTTTGAATTTGTTATCACTTGGTTTAGAGTATTTGGTGTTTGTGACAGCTGCTGTTTCATTCTGACTAGTGTTTAATTGAAAAATGTCACGATTTGCTGTGAAATAAGCACTCCCTTTCTGTTCGACTTCTTGAATAGTCTTACAATCACTTTGTCTTAGAAATTTAGAGAAAGGAGTGGGTATTGTGTTCATAATCTTGTCAATTATTATTAGCTCTTTTAGTTTATCTTCGCTGAGGTAATCCATTTAGTGCAAATATCTTGGACTGTAGACACGTAGTCTATGAACGTTTGGTTGGGTGATGGTGATAATTTTGAAAACTGCAATTGATAACCTGCTGTGTCTAATGAAAAATGTTGCAATATTCTATGTTTTAGATAGTCG
Organism: Cepaea nemoralis; assembly: GCA_014155875.1. Taxonomy (NCBI): domain Eukaryota; kingdom Metazoa; phylum Mollusca; class Gastropoda; order Stylommatophora; family Helicidae; genus Cepaea; species Cepaea nemoralis. Next base: position 188,654 of record JACEFZ010027618.1, on the reverse strand, counting down.
TAATCTTTCCTCATGTCTTGTGGAATTGTTTCAATCACTTTTAAGGGCTCTAATGCTAAGTTTCTCATAAGGATAAATGCCCAATCGACTTTTGAAATGCTATGATATGACATTAAACACTCAAAGTTCTCTAAATATGCACTTATGGAATCTCCGGAACAGAAAGGTTTGACTAAGCCTTTATATTTGTTGTATTTTTGCTCCTCTTCTTTACTCCTTAATTTATTTACCGAAATTTCCATGTTGGAGTCAATTTCCATTTGTTTGACTTTTAATTGCGTTTGCGTTTCGATTTCCTTTTGTTTCAAAGCTAATTCTATTTCTAACTTCTTTGTTTCTGCATTTAATTGAGCTTGTTTGCTAGCAGATTCGAGCTCCATTCTTTTCGCCTCCATTTGCATCTTTTTATCTTCTGCCTCCATTTTCATCTTTTTATCTTCAGCCTCCATTTGCATGTTTTTATCTTTAGCCTCCCTTTGCATCTTTTTCTCTACAGCCTCCATTTGCATCTTTTTCTCTTCAGCCTCCATTTGCAGTCGTTTTTGTTCTCTTTCCGCTGCCCTGTCTTCTCTCGCTATGTTTTCTGAATGCGTTTTTTGCGCCCATTCTGACAGTTTATCTGCAGTATAGCCTAATTTAAGTCCTAACTCAATACACTGTTCCAGTGTTGACATTTTGTAAATTTAGCTAAATTTAAATTTTTAGAAATTAAATCCCTTTGGAAATAGTTTGGGTGTACAACAATTGGTTATGTCCCTTAATGTTTACATATACACTTTCTATAGAATAAATTCAAATGGTCATGAAATTTGCATGTATATATAATAAATTGAAATACATAGAAAAATGTTACATCAATGAAAAAATATGAGTATCGTTTAGGGATACAATAAGCATGAAACCTATGGGACTTATCTGATTTACTGGTTTCTTTGCTGTAGTGTTGTTGTTTGGTTCTCCGGTTCTTTCGCTACTGCGGAGAACAATTTACATGCACACCACTTTTCGCGGACCAATCTGTCGTTGGAAAGAAAAAGATTAGTATCTTGTCACAGTTATTGTCCAGTCATGTCAATGTTAAATTTTATAAACATGGTTTCTAAGTAACTTTCTAGAGGGACTACGATAGTTTATGAACAGATGAGAAGATAGTCGCTGTGAACTTCAGACTTTGTCGTGTAAGAATGTTAATATATTTTATATGGCAAAACCAAGAGCTGTCGAGAAATTGAAGTAGAATTTAATCGTCTTGAGCTTGCCAAAAACCGGCTTGAGCCCCCAAATAGCCTGTCAACGTCCTACAGACCTAGGGAAATGAAACTCGGGTTCAGACAGGCAACAAACTCCATTCTGATACTTTCTGATATAATTTATTCACAGAAATCTGGCGAAGAATGGGTTTCGCAGCCAGTTACAATATTTACATATCACAGGAGTTCATAACAAAGCAATCATACACATAACCATCACAGCAAAACTCTATCAACTATCTTATAATCAACAATCCTTAAATACACTGGTTTCTATCTATCAAGTCCCCCTTAAGCTAAACCCTCCTTCGTGGTCGGAGTCCAGTCGCCGTCTGCCCTTCGACGTGTGTCGGGCGGACACGGGGTGTAACTCTCTTCGAGCTTCTCGTGGAACAGGTCCTGGCACGCTGTAGGCGGGTTCCACCTGTGTCCACGGAGCTGTAGGCAAACTGACCCATCATTCTCGAAGGCTCTAGATTGGTCGAGCATTCGAGTGGTTCTGTTTACTCCCCTTATATTGGGGTTATATCCCTTCTATAAATCCCTTCTAACTTTATGTCCATACCTACTCCATGTGAGACTTTGACAATACGGCACTTATTGAGTTGGGTTGCAGAAAGCACCCCACATCCCCGCACCATAGTTCAATCTGAATACTTCGGCGTCTTTGTCGCCTGTTGCCATTCCGACCAACTCTTTGACTGCCTCCCGGCTCATGGTATTCGGCAACCAGTGGATGGTCACCCGCTCTTTTTCCTTTTTCACGTGCTGGATCTCTATTTCAAGATCGAAACTCGCGACCTTCAGTTTCATTCCATGTAGTTCTTGATACTTCTGGTTGTATGCTACCTGTGTTAGGCTCACAAACCAGCGTGTAGGTATCTCAAAGCGGTAAATGTCCGTTATGCCCCTTGCGGGGACATCGGCTGGGCCCAAGAAAGAGCTGGCGATTAGAGTCAGGGTGCATTTTACTGCCGCTCCCGGCCCTGTTACAGACAGCACGAGGGTACCTGAACTGTGTAGTTTACAGGGTTGCCATTCTAGATATTTTATATCCAGATCTAGAGGTTTTTGCCGGCGTCTGGATACCATTTTCTGACGCTTGGATGCTGGATGCAATTCTAGAGAGGCCTACTATGCATTTGAAGTTGGATATTTCGGATGCTTTCTATATTTTACTTTTCTTTCAGTGCTTGGTGTATGTGTTATATATTATAGCAACAGCAAAGACAAAGTAGTTTCTACATTTCTTGGACTAGTTTACTTGGAAGAGTGTGATGCAGAAAGTATAGTTCAGGCACTGAAGATACTTTTGGTCAGTAAACATTTAAGCTTGAAGAATCTGGCTGCAATTGGCACCGATAATGCTTCGGTAATGGTCGGGATCAACCATGGCGTTTATGCAAAATTGAAGGAAGACATCCCATCATTAATCCTTATAAAATGTGGGTGTCATTTCTTGCAGACAGCATTATCATATGCCTCATCAGAATGTTTACCAAGGAATTTTGAATTCCTTATTGCTTAAAAAGCTTAAAAGTCTACAGAGTCGACTTCATTGCACCGGGTTTTATCCCATATGGCTCGGTCTCTTTACGCAGCGCGTAAAGCGTCGCACAAAGTACGATCTCCGTAGCTCTAACGACGACCCAACAGGAGTCTCCGAAATATTTCACTCGTGAACCGAAGGATGCGGCCCGGAATTGAACCCAAAACCTTCGGAGCCCGAGTCAAACGGCTTGACCACTTCGCCACACCGACTCCCGAAACACATAACGAGACGCTGAAACACATAACTGGTTCTCCAAATCATCTGTCAGACAACAGCAATATAATAATTTATATAAAGCATTAAATGATAGTTCCCCACCACTGAAAATTCTGTCATTTGCAAAACTAGATGGTTATCAATTCAACCAGCTGTTGAAGTCATTGTGAACCAATGGTTGGAGTTGAAGACACACTTAGAAATAACAAGACAAAGTGAAAAGTGCTACACAGCTGAATGTAATGCTATAGGGAATGTTTGTTTTTTCATATCCTTTACAGGACATCGCTGTCAACACCAGCATCTTTCAGCTGTATGTTGATTTCTTGGCAAGATTACGCTTAGTAGTTTGCCATTGCTTTCTGAGCGGCCGGCTCACATACCCCGTAAGTTACCGATGCGATTCGAACCACTGCTGATTCAAACCGTCATCACGTTACCGACGAGAGTATACGAGATTACGGAGAAAAGTCATAACCTCTAAACAGTGATGGAAAAAAAAAAATTGGCATTCCTTCTCTTTTTACAACCCATTTTAAGTAAAGTGCAAAAAGTTAATAAATTGTTTGAATCTCAAAATGTTGATAAATTTAAATTACTTGACGATCTCAAATGGCTATTTCACTCAATTTGTAAAAGACTTAATATTGCCAACTTCTAAAGCTGACTTGTTCACTTGCACTATAAAGAGCTATTTGGCTCCTAAGCCATACCTGGGATGCCAAATCGCATCAAAAATTGATGGTTTAAAAATAAAAGGACTGTTAACAGAAAATGAAAAGAACAACTTAAGAAAGCTTATCAAGATTTTCTTCTCTCATTATTCAAGCAATTGAAGTAGAGACTTCCTGAAAATTTAGATGTATTGAAAAATATTTTAATCTTTTCTGTTAACAACATACTTCAGCCAGTAAAGGACATGTCAAAATATTGTAAAGTTATGACATTTTTAGGGGCTACTGATAATAGTGTGGCGGAACCAGAATATCAGTTAACCAAAAAAAATTTGGTTGACTGGAAAAACAAAACAGAAACTGAAGCCTTTTGGAGTGAAGTAAGGCAATTTAAAGATGCCTCGTGTAACAGTCCATTCTGTGAGCTCTTTGAATATGCGATGTCTGCCATGATACTACCCCATTCAAATGCTGATGTGGAAAGAGTTTTTAGTACTATGAATTACACAAAATGTAAACTAAGAAACAGGATGATACTTGACCTCTTAAATGCTATCTTGACAATAAGATTTGGCCTGATGAGAGCAGGAAAATGCTGTTCAACTTATCAGCTCCCTGATCGTGTATTAAAAGAAATTGGAACAGCTAAAGCATACCAGAGTCATTTTGACTCTGATGCTTCAACTTCATCATCCACGTTAAGTGCATCTTGTGAGACATACATCAGTGAAGATGAGGGCATGATTCTATAGGGTAAGTCACATCAATTTTTTTTTAAATGTTGCATATTAATTACAGGACGTTGCAATCAACATCAGCATTTTTCAGCTGCTGTTGATTTACTAGGCAAGATTACGCTCAGTAGTTTGCCATTGCTTTCTGAGCGACCGGCTCACATATCCCCGTAAGTTACAAGCGCTGCTCGAACCGCTGCCGGTTCGGGCGCAACTGCGTTACTCACGAGAATATACGGGGTTACGGCGAAAGGCGTAAATACCTTCGCCAGGGAGACCGGCAGTCACATCAATACATATGTAATTTCTTACTTTCTCAATCTGGATATTTTTCCTAGATACTTTCCGACGAAATCTAGATATTTATGGATGTTGTTTGGGCCGTTTCTATATTTTTTGGTCCAGAAAAAAAGTGGCAACCCTGATAGTTTACCGTGTAACGCGCTAGACGAAAAATTGTAGACTGGTTGGTCCATGTTCTCAGGTAACACAAGTCACGTCCACTTGAAATAAACCACACACACACACACACAGAACAAGAAAAATATTTTGGTGGTTCGTAGTGCGGTAAATTACAGTTTAAAAATTAAAACAAGCCAGAGCGATCTAAGCATTGTAAAACCATTTGCACTCGGCAATCCTATAAACGTGTCTAACAAAAGTCTAGTCCGTGAAAGATTTATACGTTGTGAAGAGAAACCACAGTATCAATGTCAGGGCGTCCATTAAGGGATAGTCGTTAACATCGTGCACGGAACTTGCATTGTTGAAACATTGTATATATTGGATTAACAAGTACATTTTATTAATTTTTAGCAGTGAAAGTATTTCAAACTTTAGGAAGTCATATTGTTGTGTTAACTGTGAATAGGTGGTGTAATTATTTTAAAAAATTAACAATTAATGTAACTAATTGCTTCTTTAGAAAAACGTTGGCGAGTTATGTCCCTTGCGAACAATAAAATGAATATTATGTATCCGTGAAAAAGAGGTATTTCTTTCCCCTTGCGATGATCAGTCTTTAAGCGAATCATGATGTACTATAGTCTGTCCGGAAATTTATGCCTTCATTCAAGATCAATTATTTTGAAAACTATCTGTTGCATCGTTATGAAATTTTTCCAGCCGTCTTATATTTACCCCCACCCAAGGAATATGTCTTTGATATGTCCAAAAACAACTTAAATCATTAAAAGCGGCATCATTCCTTTGATGTTTTGCTTAACAACTAGTGATTTCTTGTTAAAAAAGTTATGTTTACGGTAATGAGGACCTGCAAATTCAGATGACAAACAAAGGCGTATCTGGATTCGTATGGGAGTGGGTGCAATCAAAGAAGTAGCTTACAGTCGACAGAATCGGCTGCATTGCACCGGGTTTTTATCCCATATGGCTCAGTTTCTTTCCGCAGCGCGGAAAGCGTCGCACAAAGCACGAACTCCGTAGCTCCAGCGACGACCCTCGGCAGTCTCTGAATAAAATGAATGACGCGGCCCGGACAGACAGAAAGGTAGGTAGGTAGGTAGGTAGGTAGGCAGAAAGATAGGTGGGTGGATGGATGGCTGGCTGGCTGGCTGAGTGGGTGGATCGGTCGGTCGGTGGGTCGGTCGGTCGGTGGGTGGGTGGGTGGGTCGGCAAGCAGGCAGACAGACAGATAGATAGATAGATAGATAGATAGATAGATAGATAGATAGATAGATAGATAGATAGATAGATAGATAGATAGATAGATAGATAGATAGATAGATAGATAGATAGATAGATATCGGTAGGTCGGTCGGTTAGTGGGTGGGTGGGTAGGCAGGCAGACAGACAGACAGACAGATAGATTAGATAGGACAGACAGATAGATTAGATAGATTGATATCGGTAGGTCGGTCGGTCAGTCGGTGGGTGGGTGGTCGGGCCGGCAGGCAGATAGATAGATAGATAGATAGATAGATAGATAGATAGATAGATAGATAGATAGATATCGGTAGGTCGGTCGGTTAGTGGGTGGGTGGGCCGGCAGGAAGGCAGACAGACAGACAGACAGACAGATAGATTAGATAGATAGGACAGACAGATAGATTAGATTAGATAAGATAGATAGATAGATAGATAGATAGATAGATAGATAGATAGATAGATAGATAGATAGATAGATAGATATCGGTAGGTCGGTCGGTTAGTGGGTGGGTGGGCCGGCAGGAAGGCAGACAGACAGACAGACAGACAGATAGATTAGATAGATAGGACAGACAGATAGATTAGATTAGATAAGATAGATAGATAGATAGATAGATAGATAGATAGATATCTGTCGGTCGGTCGGTCGGTATGTGGGTGGGTGGGCCGGCAGGCAGGCAGGCAGACAGACAGACAGACAGATAGATTAGATAGATAGGACAGACAGATAGATTAGATTAGATAAGATAGATAGATAGATAGATAGATAGATAGATAGATAGATAGATAGATATCGGTCGGTCGGTCGGTCGGTATGTGGGTGGGTGGGCCGGCAGGCAGGCAGGCAGACAGACAGATAGATTAGATAGATTAGATAGATTAGATAGATAGATATATAGATAGATAGATAGATAGATAGATAGATAGATAGATAGATAGATAGATAGATAGATAGATAGATAGATAGATAGGTAGATAGATATCGGTACGTCGGTCGATCGGTCGGTGGGTGGGTGGGCCGGCAGGCAGGCAGACAGGCAGACAGACAGACAGACAGACAGATAGATAGATAGATAGATAGATAGATAGATAGATAGATAGATAGATAGATAGATAGATAGATAGATAGATAGATAGATAGATAGATATCGGTAGGTCGGTGGGTCGGTCGGTCGGTCGGTGGATGGGTCAGCCAACCGGCAGACATTCAGACAGACAGACAGACAGACAGACAGACAGACAGACAGACAGACAGACAGACAGACAGACAGACAGATAGATTGATTGATTGATTGATTTCCACCAGAAACCGGGCCTTGTCAGCTAGTTTATTTATATAATCACGTTTCATGAAAGAACCCACATTTGGAGACGCCTCTGAATCTTCGCGCTGTTTGTTTGAAAACGAAAGTCACGTGAAAATTTTGAATAATTTGGGTCGAATCTTGGGGAAGCTGTAAAACTGTTAAAATCATGGACGTAATCTTTAAGTCATAATTAATATACCGTATATAAGCTAACTTTGAAATCTGCTGTAAAATCTCCAGAACAAAAATTTTTTTGTTGGGTGGACATAATGATAAGGTTATATACTAAATCTCATCATTTTATCTCAGCCCGTTACTGAGATATTGAATTTTATATTGAGGCAAACAAAAAAAAACACACTATAGGCACTTTCCCCTTAAAATTCGCTTGCCAAGTGCACTGGCCGTCGAGAGCGCGATAGCGAATGGTTAACCCGTAGATCATGTAATTGAATCCCCACTAATTGCTCCCGTGTTGACTCTGCCGAACTAAGCACCATGAAATGTTCTGGAAAGTAAAGACGAAGTGTGCGCTATTGACCACATCGCCCATTTAGTGCCAATTGTTTTACAAAAATGTGGAATGTGGTGTTTTCTGTCACTGTATACTCAGTGCCTAAAGAAATGGAAAAGCAGGGTACTTCACTTTTTACCTTTACAACTGCTACTACTACAGTTACCACTACGGCTACTACAGCAACTACTGTCCACTACTGTCTGCAAATATTTAAAATTGTGTGTTCGTGTACTGTATGTCTATATGTAAATTGTGGTATATGCCCAACACAATTTTGAAAAAAATAAAAATCACTTTGAGAAAAGAAAGCCTTGACTACCCATGTAACGATTCAGGTGTCAGGTTCTGTGCTGGTTCTAACACAGTTTACTTGCATGTGTTTGCTGGTGTTGTGCTATATGCTCTTATTATTGTTGATCCCTGTATGGCTATGGCCAGTTTATGTCTGACTTCTTGTGAACAGTCCCCGTGGTTGTTGATTGTGGAGCCAAGATGTTCACAGTTTGTGATGTTTTCAATTTCTCCGTGGGTGGTTGTGATTTTTGGTTGGCGTGTAGTTTTGTGTTTGGGTATTTTTTTTTTATATTCAGAAAAATATTGTTATCTTAATTATGGCTTTTGACAAACAGGATTAAATTTACATAACAAATACAATTAAATTATGAGCAAATTAATTCCGCATTTGTTATAAATTTCCAATAGCTCATAAACTTATATATGTTATTGATGAATTTTTTAAATTAAATTCACCCATTCTGTATACAAGACAAGAATTAGTAGCTTAACAGCTAAAGTAATAGAACATATTAACAAGTTTATTACTTATGTGTATACATACATATGGTACTGATCAATTAGTAATAAAGTTTTTATTTGTGTAAGAAAGAAATCAAGTAATAATAAATTCAATAGCAGTGAATATTATAAATTAATTATTAATCTTTTGTACATGATAACTTGAAAACTTAGTGACAGCTGGCAAACTTGATGTAATCCAAGCCTCTGGTGATCGTTTGAGTTTGCGAACCATCATTGTCTGTCAGCATGGCATATGTTTCAAAACATTACCACCTAACAGCATGGCACACGATGATGTTGGCAGAAGAGCTTCAATACATAATGTCATTCTTGAATGATAAAATAAGTATTTACAAATATAGGTTGCCCCAGCTTTGACACAGACTTCGTCATGGTCGACAGGATAAAAGTGATGGCTCTTACACTTTCAGTGCGCTGATGGCGAGGCAGGGCATTCAATCCCTACACTAGCATTTAAGTTGGTCTGAAATGTTGACGTCTCGTTCAGAAAGCAGTGGCAAACTACAGAATGTAAAATTGCTTATAAAATCAACCTGGGGTTGAATGCAGCATTCTGCAATGGACATGCAACATTTATTGTTATGGGTTTGACACTAAAGGAAATATTTACTAACAGGCAAAATTACGAATGAAGACAACTGTGACACAGAAACCCCATTATTAAAGAGTTCCCTTGTAAAATAATGCTCTGTGATGAAGGGGTTACAGACACAATTCGTAATCCTTCATATTGGGTTCGAAAAACATCTGCAGGCGATTTGGCAGCAGATCGTCTCAAGTTGATATTTTCATGCACTGGTGTGAGTGCTGGTCATTCAGAAAGCAGTGGCAAACTACTGAATGTAAACTTGCCAAGGAATCTTAAACAGCCAAACAATGCTGGGGTTGGCTGCGATATCCTGTAAAGGATATGCAACTAATTTTTGTTTTAAATTAAATGTGAAAACATGTCCCGAAGCAGGAACCGGCTATGGGTCTGTGATGTGATAGAACCATTACATGATGTAGGTCTGTGATGTGATAGAACCATCACATGATGTAGGTCTGTGATGTGATAGAACCATTACATGATGTAGGTCTGTGATGTGATAGAACCATCACATGATGTAGGTCTGTGATGTGATAGAACCATCACATGATGTAGGTCTGTGATGTGATAGAACCATCACATGATGTAGGTCTGTGATGTGATAGAACCATCACATGATGTAGGTCTGCAATGTGATAGAACCATCACATGATGTAGGTCTGCAATCTGATAGAACCATCACATGATGTAGGTCTGCGATGTGATAGAACTATCACACGATGTAGGTCTGTGATGTGATAGAACCATCACATGATGTAGGTCTGTGATGTGATAGAACCATTACATGATGGAGGTCTGTGATGTGATAGAACCATCACATGATGTAGGTCTGTGATGTGATAGAACCATCACATGATGTAGGTCTGCGATGTGATAGAACCATCACATGATGTAGGTCTGTGATGTGATGGAACCATCACATGATGTAGGTCTGTGATGTGATAGAACCATCACATGATGTAGGTCTGAATGCACGGAGGATTAGGTGGCTGGTCTTTTCCTCTGTTAGCGGGCGACGAGCGCAAGCGGCTAATCCTCATTCAACCATGCTCATAAAATCAGCATAGTTACACAAACGCACCTGCTATTTCTACATTTTTTTTTTTTTTTTGGTTGACATTTATTATTGGATGGGAATTAATGCTTGAAGTATAATTTTCTGTATAAATAGTGCTTGTGCTACTGGTGAATGTATCGTGAGTTTGAGATAATAAATACGTAGTACGTAACACAAGTTAGGGTAAAGAAACAATACAAGTAAGGATACAGAATCAAAATACAAGTAAGGGTAAAGAAACATGATTTCCATGGTTTGTTTATGAACGAACAGACTTTATTTTCAAAGGATTAAGAATTGTTCATGCATTCCTGTCTGACATTCTGTCCTTGTCATCTTTCTGCTCTCATACATGATTTCATTATGCATCACCTAAGAAGCTAATATAAGACAACAACAGAAACAGAACAGCAAGTGTAAGTGATGTAATACTAGATCACCGTTTTTGTTATTGCCATCTGACAGGCGATGTAATCAGTACCACACCAGTCATTTTGTTATTGCCATCTGACAGGCGATGTAGTCAGTATCACACCAGTCATTTTGTTATTGCCATCTGACAGGCGATGTAGTCAGTATCACACCAGTCATTTTGTTATTGCCATCTGACAGGCGATGTAGTCAGTACCAAACCAGTCATTTTGTTATTGCCATCTGACAGGCGATGTAGTCAGTATCACACCAGTCATTTTGTTATTGCCATCTGACAGGCGATGTAGTCAGTATCACACCAGTCATTTTAACTTCAGAGCATCTTCTGGCGATGTAGCCAATATCACACCAGTCATTTTGTTATTGCCATCTGTCACAGTCCTAGATCTCTAGGGGATTGAAACTCGGGCTCATACAGGCAACAAACACCGTTCAGATACAATCGAGCATCATTTATTTACATTTATATTACAGTACGCTGGCGAAGTGAGTTTTCACACGCCAGCATTTAGCACATTGCGTATCACAGGAGTTTACAATGAACATAGTGAACATAATTATCACAATAACTCTAGCAGCTATCTAACAGATAGTAATGTATGTATAAGACCCCTAAAACACTTGGGTCTGAAACTATCAAGTCCCCTTAAGGTAAGCCCTGTTGCTTCATCGATGTCCAGTCCGGGTCTGTCCTTCCACACGTGTCTTAATTCGACACGGGTGGTAACTCTCTCTGAGTTTCTCGTGGACCCCGCAATCGGCGGGCCCCATCAGTGTCCACGTGGCTGTGGACCCACTGACCGTTCCTTCGAGAAGGCTCTAGATTATTCGAGCCTTCGAGTGACTCGGTTCTTTCCCTTTAGCTGGATTTATGTCCCTTCGCCAGTGTCTCGTTCTTTTAGGTTGGTACCGCCCTTTAGGTGAGTCTGTGACAGGAGTCCCCCTCCCCCCCCCCTGCTTTGATGGGTTATTCTATGGTAATTAGTTCTGTACTAATTCTGTCACAGTATCACATAAAGTCGGTGTTTGTAGTTTGGTGGATAGTAACTTGGCAACTTATATATTTGCATCCCCAACTCATGTATTCTCCCATACACCACTTTAAGATGATTGCTGAAGAGGTCTCTCTCTTCTATGTTCTTAAACATGCTTATCTGACCGAAGTACCGTGACGTTTCCCAGTTGTTTTTACAACCGCGCCCTTCTCGAGTATCCATATGATACCAAGATATTAAAATCTCTGTGTGAGAGAGTTTTAACAAGACAAATGTCTTGGCCATTTAAGTACACCTGCAAATCTTAATCCGTGTGTGTATTTCGATACATTTTTACTTCCATATGTTGTATAATGCTGAATATGTAGTTATGCTGTTGTTTTATCACATCTGACTACGTGTTAAATACCTATTTGTTCCCATTTCATATTGTTATATCCTGCTGCAGCCGCTGCTTTTTCTCTCTATTCCATATCATTTAATTTCCTGGCTGCTACCCCTTCTCATCGTCCGTGTTCCTGTTGTCAGTTTTTTAGTCTATATATCCATTATTTCATGTTTACCGACCTGTAGCCGATCTTATTTTATTATTCATTTTTATTATATTTATTGAGTGCTTCTGATTTCGGAATTTTCACCTGTATTTCGCGACACGTGGATCTCCTTGTAAGGTATGTGCAACGTTTGTTAATGTTTAGTTCGTTTCTTTTCTCGCAGGAATTTAAAATACCTATTTGTTCCCATTTCATATTGTTATATCCTGCTGCAGCCGCTGCTTTTTCTCTCTATTCCATATCATTTAATTTCCTGGCTGCTACCCCTTCTCATCGTCCGTGTTCCTGTTGTCAGTTTTTTAGTCTATATATCCATTATTTCATGTTTACCGACCTGTAGCCGATCTTATTTTATTATTCATTTTTATTATATTTATTGAGTGCTTCTGATTTCGGATTTTTCACCTGTATTTCGCGACACGTGGATCTCCTTGTAAGGTATGTGCAACGTTTGTTAATGTTTAGTTCGTTTCTTTTCTCGCAGGAATTTAAAATACCTATTTGTTCCCATTTCATATTGTTATATCCTGCTGCAGCCGCTGCTTTTTCTCTCTATTCCATATCATTTAATTTCCTGGCTGCTACCCCTTCTCATCGTCCGTGTTCCTGTTGTCAGTTTTTTAGTCTATATATCCATTATTTCATGTTTACCGACCTGTAGCCGATCTTATTTTATTATTCATTTTTATTATATTTATTGAGTGCTTCTGATTTCGGATTTTTCACCTGTATTTCGCGACACGTGGATCACCTTGTAAGGTATGTGCAACGTTTGTTAATGTTTAGTTCGTTTCTTTTCTCGCAGGAATTTAAAATACCTATTTGTTCCCATTTCATATTGTTATATCCTGCTGCAGCCGCTGCTTTTTCTCTCTGTGTCTAATAAAGTGACTGTATTTTAATTGTTAGTGTTCAGTTTTGAGTTTGTATAAAGTGTGTGCTCACTGTGTGGTTTCTCCAAGCGTCACGAGTTGGGATATCCTTTGTCATGAATTACTCCAATGTGTGTAATGCATGATTGGGGCATTCCAAGCAGTGGCGCTTAGATGTAATGTATAAAACATGTATCAACAATTTAGACAGGTAATACATTTTTACATGAAGACGCAGACAAATTAAAATCAATACGTTTTGCGTACAATTTGTCCGCTCAGTATATCGCTCTCTCATTTAATTCATTCACTCTGTCTTTCATTCGTCTTTCATACAAAATAGTCTTTTGTTAAAATATATAGATAAAGTTGAGGTAAGTGTTATTGCCCTTAGAAAAATGGATTAGGCGATCTGTTCCCTTTAAGGTAACAAGTAATTTTTGTACGTGTAATCAAAAAATGGTTTATAATTTAACTAGAAAAAATTGTATAGGAAAAATATTTCACCTACGAGTGGAAATACTTGTAGTGTTATGGTAGAAAATCTACAAGTTATAGGTTGACATATTTTATATACATAATAATTACATACAAGTGAAATATATATTACCTAATAGTAACTTAATTAACTAACTAACTAACTAACTCCAGCGACGATGTGTGTTGTCCTCATGTTGTCCGTATGTCGTGCCATCAATGTTAACAGTTTATATAGCTGTTCCTTGTATGTTGTAATCGACGTATCTCTATTTCGGCTGTTTGCGAAGTTTCTTAGCAATAACGAGTATGCAGTGTTCTTAATCTTTACAGATGACTGTCAGTTCACTGGTTGAAATGATTTTACAGATATTATATATACCGATCGGATTGTTTTTAACACTTTGGCAATAGGTAAAATATGGTTCTCAAAGTGTCATGTTCTTGGGTGTTATACGTAACGTATTCACTTGGAAGTTGTTACTTCTGAATGAAAGTTATTTAGTAGGTGTAGAGGTACACTGTTCTATGCCACAGACTAAAATATAACAGCTTCTTATATGGCGAATAGTTCATGTGACTAATGTTCGTCTGCTGGTGCATTAGTTTGCCGTGATAAGAAGTCAGCAATAATGTTATCAGTGCCCTTGATATGGCGGATTTCGAAGTCGAAATCCTGGAGAAGAAGACACCATATTTCCAGACGATGGTTCTTTGGCACCCCTTGCTTAAGTACCAGCAGTGGCGAACTATCGGTTAACACAACAAAATGCGAACCTAAGAGGAACTTAGATAATCGACGCATACAAAAATGTGGACTAAGTGCCTCCAACTCAACAGTGGCGTAATGAATCTCTGCCTTTTTGAGCTTCCGGCTGACGTAGAGTATCGGATGTCTCGTGCCTTGATATTCTTGCATCAGGCACCCTCCAAATGCGATAGCACTTGCATCTGTGGTTAGAATAAAGGGTATATCTATGTTTGGTAATCTTAATACTGGTGGGTTCGAAAAAATTGATTTCAATTTGCACATTGCATCCTCTAAGCGGATACTCTTACAAAATTTTTCTGGATGATCTTTTGTCAACAGATTAGAAAAAACTGATGTGAGTTCTGCCCAGTTTGGTATAAACTTGGCATAATAGTTTATGAGACCTAATAGGCTTCTAACCTGTTTCTTTGTAGTTGGAACTTCAAGGTTGAGAATTTTAGATACTATTTTATCATCTGTCAATAGTTTGCCTTCGGAAATCCTATGACCTAGGAAGTCTATCTCTTTATAGCCTATTTCAACCTTGGAAGGTTTGATAGTAAGTCCAAAAAGCAAGATTTGGATAAAGACTTGTTGGAGAGTAAGTAAGTGAGACGTCATGTTTGAAGAATGGATGCATATATCATCAATATAAGATTGCACGTCTTTGATGCCGTGTAATAGAAGTCTGGTTAACCTGACAAATGTGGCGGGAGCGTTCTTGAGACCAAACAGAAGATATCTCCATTCGTACAGCCCAAGGGGTGTAGCGAATGCTATTATATGCCTTGAAGAGGGTTCTAGTGACACTTGCCAGTAACCTTTAGCTAAATCAAGCTCAGAAAATAAGGATGATTGAGACATATTCAAGATGAGGTCTTCACAGCTGTTCATTGGCTCAGCATCTGTCGTGGTTATGGTATTTAATTTCCTATAATCTATGCACAAACGAATGGTTTTGTCCTTCTTTTTCACCAGGACAATCGGCGATGAATATTTGGACACAGATTTCTGTATTATTATATTTTTCTCTATGTCCAAAATTTCTTTATCTAAATTTGCTCTGTAATGCAAAGGAATCGAATATGGTCTACATTTGATCGGTGTCAGATCCGTTAACACAATTGAATGTGTTATTTTATCAGTCCGTGCAGGTTTGTTTGAGAAGATAGTTCTATAGTCATTTAGAAGAGACAAAATGTCTTGTCGCTGCCGTTGCGTCAAGGTGTCGGAGATATGTATGTCATTCATAGTGCTGTCGTCGTTCATAAGTGGTACTGGAATTTCTGTATTGTCTGAGTCCGTCTGATTTATTACTGACGCTACTGTTTGTAAATTGTCTTCAATGTCCTTGTCGTCGTCGTCGAGACTAATAGTTGTCAATGTGTCGTTAACTTAGTCGTAATTGTCGTTATCCCATATTGTCGGTACTGTAAATATGTTTTCGTCGTCTTCGTTGTCACAAGAATGAGTCGTTAACGATGCTTCGTTTGTCGGCGTGTCATTCAGTCGGGTAACTGCAGTTTCGTTTCTGTTGTCATTCTTGTCAGTCTGGTTATTGCCGTCTGTTATATGCGTCTGCTTGTCCGTGTCACTGTCATTTCTAGAATAGTAAGTTTTTAACATATTTACATGGAATATTTTCAACTTTCCATTCAAAGAAATTTCGTAGTCAACTTCCGAAATTCTTCTCACAACTTTAAAAGGTCCCTGCCAAGAGGTTGATAGTAAATCTCTCTTGTCAGGTAGTAATAGTAAAATATCTAGATCTGGTTGTAATACAATTGTTTTTGATTCTATAAACTCGGTGGTGGTAATAATAGGTGGGATGATTTGTAGTGCTTCCTGAAGTTGGTCAGTGTGGGTTTTGTGTGTTGTTTGTCGTGTTACTATATTGGTGTGTTTTGTGTGTTGTTGCACATTTACAGGCTCCATAATTCGTGGAATGATGGCGTCCTCCGTTCGAGGTGTTAATCTGATGGTATCTTTGAAAGATTCGACCGCCCCTGTCTTCTGCACCTCTGTGAATTCATTTTGAATTACGTCATTGGTTGTCTCCCTTGTGCTTTTGGCAGTTTGAGACAAGCACGCGTGGTTTTTCACTTTGGAATAGTTGCTTGGTTTTTGGACACAGTTTTTCCGTTCCCATTCTCTGATTTCCTTTTCAGAGCAAGATCTTATGTTGGGGAGATTCCCAAGGATAATTTCGGCGACAGGATTTTCTAGTACTGCGCATAGCAGTTGTCCAGATATAAAAGGTGTCCGAATTTCGGCAAGTGCAAGGGGGTATCTTTCGATCGTGCCTGCGAATGTGCGACATCTTACGTATTTGTGTGTGTAGTCTTTGTCCCTAACTAATGTTCTCTTAATTCCACAAAGAGTTGCTCCGGAATCACGTATTAATGTACATTGTTTGTTATTTACAAAACCTGTTGCATAATTTAATTTGCCTGTTGGTGTTAAGGCTAAGTTGGCCATTTCGTTAGCAACTGGGATTGTGTGGCCACATAACAGAGTTGTATCCAACTGAAATTTTGCACAGGTATTACATTTGTTATCGGTGATGGTGTCAATGATCTGTACTGCATTGCCCAACTCACTCGAACTTTCATTCAGGATGTCGCATTCGTTCTGTTGTTCACCCTCTTCATCTGAGGTTGTATCTATTAATGCGGCATTGGCCTGCTTCAACATCTTTCTACCATTACAAACTGAAGAAAAATGGCCATAGCTCGAGCAAAAATAACATTTAACCGCTCTCTGATATGCGTTCCTTTTGTTCTTTTGTTTTTACACTACCATTTGGAGATGATGTGGATAATTTGGTGATTTGTCGCACAACGCGTACTCTTCGTGTGTCAGATGACAATACTGACATTTGACTGGTTTTGTGTACTTAGGGCGTTGTTTGAACTTATATTCATTTGGTTTTGAGTACTTGGTGTTTGTAACCGCTGCTGTTTCATTTTGGCTCATGTTTAATTGGAAAATATCGCGGTTTGCTGTAAAATATGCGCTCCCCTTGGTTTCAATTTCTTGGATAGTTTTACAATCCATTTGTCTCAAAAACTTAGAAAAAGGTGTTGGAATAGTAGTAATAATTTTATCAATGATAATTAACTCTTTCAGTTTATCATGGTTGTTATTTGTTTTTGCTGAGGATATCCATTTTGTACAAATATCCTGCACAGTAGACACGTAGTCAATGAAGGTTTGATTAGGTAGAGGGGCTAATTTTGAGAACTGAAGTTGATAGCCTGCTGTATCTAGTGAGAAATGTTGGAGTATTCTTTGCTTTAAATAATCATAATCTTTCCTCATATCTTGTGGAACTGTCTCTATCACTTTTAAGGGCTCTAAAGCTAAATTTCTCATCAAAATAAATGAC
The DNA here is from genome assembly GCA_014155875.1 of Cepaea nemoralis. Classification (NCBI taxonomy): domain Eukaryota; kingdom Metazoa; phylum Mollusca; class Gastropoda; order Stylommatophora; family Helicidae; genus Cepaea; species Cepaea nemoralis. Next base: position 170,802 of record JACEFZ010027618.1, on the reverse strand, counting down.
CAGTCGACCTTTGCGACCTTATGGTAAGTTATCAAACACTCGAAGTTCTCTAAGTATGCGCTTATAGAGTCTCCTGAACAAAACGCTTTGACAAGGCCTTTATATTTGTTGTACTTTTGTTCATCTTCTTTACTTCTAATTTTGTTTCCTGAGATTTCTAGGTTGGAGTCGATTTCAATTTGTTTTAGTTTTATCTGTGTCTCGGCATTTAAGTGAGCTTGTTTGGTCGCCGCCTCAAGCTCCATTTTCTTCTCTTCCATTTGCATTTGCATCTTTTTCTCTTCTGCCTCAATTTGCATTCTTCTCTCTTCTCTTTCTGCTTGTATCTTTTTCTCTTCTCTTTCTGCTTGCAACTTTTTCTCTTCTGCCTCAATTTGCATTTGTATCTTTTTCTCTTCTCTTTCTGCTTGTATCTTTTTCTCTTCTCTTTCAGTTGCTCTTTCTTCTCGTGCAATATTTTCTGAATGTGTCTTTTGTGCCTATTCTGAAAGTTTTTCTTCTTTATATCCTAACTTAATACCTAACTCGATGCACTGTTCTAATGTTGACATCTTGTATTTTAGTGATTGTTTACTTTCTTGGAATTAAATCCCTTTGAAATTAGTTTGGGTGTACAAAAGTTGGTAATCCCCCCTTAATGTTTACATTCAAATTTATATGAAAAGATTTACTTGGTTACAACATTAGCATATACATACAAATCAATATATAGAAAAAAATGTTACAATGGATGAGGGTGAGCACCGCTTAGGGATGTAATGAGCATGAAATGAAACTCATCTTATTTTCCCTGAGCTCTCGACTGTAGACTTGTTTTCTCGCCACTGCTGGAGAACAGGTTACATACACGACATTTCGCGGAACAATCTGATGTTGGAATCAAAAAACATTAGTAACTGTCACTGTAATTGTCACAGTCATGTCAAATATTATAAACATTCTTATCAGTTCAAATATTTTTGTAAAGGGACTATGATTGCTCAATCACAGATAGCTGCAAAAAGTTTTTTTTTAATTTTTACTTTGCACAACCAAGAGCTGTTTGAAACGTAAAGCTTGCGTATGCCAAAACCGGCGCTTGCCCCCAAATAGCCTGTCACAGTCCTAGATCTCTAGGGGATTGAAACTCGGGCTCATACAGGCAACAAACTCCGTTCAGATACAATCAAGCATCATTTATTTACATTTATATTACAGTACGCTGGCGAAGTGAGTTTTCACACGCCAGCATTTAGCACATTGCGTATCACAGGAGTTTACAATGAACATAGTGAACATAATTATCACAATAACTCTAGCAGCTATCTAACAGATAGTAATGTATGTATAAGACCCCTAAAACACTTGGGTCTGAAACTATCAAGTCCCCTTAAGGTAAGCCCTGTTGCTTCATCGATGTCCAGTCCGGGTCTGTCCTTCCACACGTGTCTTAATTCGACACGGGTGGTAACTCTCTCTGAGTTTCTCGTGGACCCCGCGATCGGCGGGCCCCATCAGTGTCCACGTGGCTGTGGACCCACTGACCGTTCCTTCGAGAAGGCTCTAGATTATTCGAGCCTTCGAGTGACTCGGTTCTTTCCCTTTAGCTGGATTTATGTCCCTTCGCCAGTGTCTCGTTCTTTTAGGTTGGTACCGCCCTTTAGGTGAGTCTGTGACACCATCTGACAGGCGATGTAGTCAGTATCACACCAGTCATTTTGTTATTGCCATCTGACAGGCGATGTAGCCAGGTTCACACCAGTCATTTTACCTTCAGAGCATCTTCTGGCGTGCTTTTAATGAGGCTGGGTATTGTAACTACGTAGTTATGAATAAAATCTCACCGCCAGGGTTAATGAACCTAGAACCACAGCGTTAGTATGCGAGTGCACTAACCAATCCAATATTGTATTATGCGGAGTTTACTTTTGTATGTATACTTGCCCGCTGGTCTGTGTTTGAATCTCCATTCAGATGGATTTTCTATAATTGACCTGGGCTCCCAGGTCAACCCAATCTGAAATTGCTACCAGGAAATGTCATGTGACGTGTAGTTGTATGGTGTGATATTGACAACATCACCCATCAAGCGGCATACAAAATGATAATATGAAAGATGAGACTACACAAAAAATATGGTCAAACTCCCACACTTTACACACACATACAGTGACGATTGTCGTGAGCATTGTCGCAATAGATAGATAGATAGATAGATAGATAGATAGATAGATACATAGATAGATAGATAGATAGATAGATAGATAGATAGATAGATAGATAGATAGATAGATAGATAGATAGATACATACATACATACATACATAGATAGATAGTTCGTAACAAGGCCTTTTGTCCTTGTCTCAACGGTGAATAGCCTGACGGTATATCCTTCCTGTCTCAGGCTGGCGACCATGTCACTGCATATCTCCATCTTAAAGCTGTGCTGCTCTTGTGATGGTAAAACAGTGGACAACTGCTTTTTCGGCTGACTCAGTCACAGGACTATCTATTTGAGCCGGTGATGGACCGTAATATTACTTCGTGTTGAGGTTGAACGAGGTAGGGGTAATGGTAGAATCGGACCGGGCTGCGCCTCGACTCTTGACTCGAACGGAACCATTCAGCTCGATTAGTACCAGCTGTTGAATCGACGGAGAGTACACTACAGTTTTTTGTCGCATTTGAAGCATCGAGATGTCCGCAGGGTATTTGCCACGGCCCTGCAGGTCTACTGTCAGCTCCCAGTCTTCAGCGCCCCCGGGGATGAATTGCAGTCTGTCGGGGAAGCCGACTATTTGCTGCATCGAGTAACAGTCCAAAGTGCTGAATAGTAAGGATATTGTGGCCTTTTACAGGCCGGACAAAAATATGTAAAAATGAAGTCACAGGACTAGTACCACTAAAAGGAGAAAATATTTAATAAAATATCGACTAGATATACGAAAATGCTTTATAAAATTCTCACACGTCTAAAACAAAGCTTTAATTTGTACACACTCTTTAAAGATAATGTATAACTATTACCGCATTACTTATGTTGACTGTCGATAAATTTCATGACAATTTTATAAAAGAATAAGATAAATACTACAATTATTAAAATTACATAATACTTTCATGCTACTTTTGGTATGATCCTTCAAATACTGTTATGTTGTTATGTCCCTTTCCAGTATTTAAATTATATGTCTTCTGTTTACTGTAGTTTTATTTTGTACAAAACAGTGTGTATTTACAAGGTGCCGTGTGTGTTTCCTTTATATTTGCAAATACTACAACTCCCCAGACGACAAATACTGCAATGTCCGTGTAATGACTGCAAACTTTTATTATTCTGGAATGGCAAATGTAGCGATGTTTTAATTCATATCGATAAATTGCCGGTCTCCTTCGTCGAGGCTTTAGCTTTCTCCGTAACCCCGAATATTCTCGTAGTTGACGTGAGCTCAGAAGAATTGGAAGCGGTTCGAATCGAGCCAGTGACTTATGAGAGTATGGAGCCGGTCGCTCAGAAAGTCGTGGCGTGCAAAAATGTTTTTTTTTTTTTTTGCATATCCTTTACAGGACATCGCTGTCAACAGCAGCATCTTTCAGCTGTATGTTGATTTCTTGGCAAGATTACGCTCAGTAGTTTGCCATTGCTTTCTGAGCGGCCGGCTCATTATCCCGCAAGTCACCAGCGGGGTCGAACCGCTCCCAGTTCTCTCGCTCGCTACGAGACTCTGCGTGGATAAACGGGATTACGGAGAAAGTGGTTGTAACCCCTCAGGCCAGAGAGACCGGCTCCCAGGCATATACCCTTCCATTATTGTTCTCTCCAAACTTTTGTGACGTTTCAAGTGGCCAAAATATTTAAATGTTCTTTGTTTTATCGTCTTTAATAGCCAACCTTCTTCAATATTCAATTCTTGAAGTATGGATGCATTTGTTCTTTTATTTACCCAAGATATTCTTAGAACTCGTCTATAACATTTAAATTCAAAGGCATTTATGCGCTGTTCAGCTTGTTTAGTAAGTGTCCAGGTCTCACAGGCGTATGTTCAATGGGAAAGATGCATGCTCTTAAAAAATCTAATTTTTGTAGTTCTGTCTGTCCCACTCCATAATGTATTCAGTTGTTTTAGTCTTTGAAGAGCAATTGATAGTCGCCGTTTAATTTCTTTCATTGTGTCACCGTTGTTGGTTCAGATACAATCGAGCATCATTTATTTACATTTATATTACAGTACGCTGGCGAAGTGAGTTTTCACACGCCAGCATTTAGCACATTGCGTATCACAGGGAGTTTACAATGAACATAGTGAACATAGATTATCACAATAACTCTAGCAGCTATCTAACAGATAGTAATGTATGTATAAGACCCCTAAAACACTTGGGTCTGAAACTATCAAGTCCCCTTAAGGTAAGCCCTGTTGCTTCATCGATGTCCAGTCCGGGTCTGTCCTTCCACACGTGTCTTAATTCGACACGGGTGGTAACTCTCTCTGAGTTTCTCGTGGACCCCGCAATCGGCGGGCCCCATCAGTGTCCACGTGGCTGTGGACCCACTGACCGTTCCTTCGAGAAGGCTCTAGATTATTCGAGCCTTCGAGTGACTCGGTTCTTTCCCTTTAGCTGGATTTATGTCCCTTCGCCAGTGTCTCGTTCTTTTAGGTTGGTACCGCCCTTTAGGTGAGTCTGTGACAGGAGTCCCCCCTCCCCCCCCCCTGCTTTGATGGGTTATTCTATGGTAATTAGTTCTGTACTAATTCTGTCACAGTATCACATAAAGTCGGTGTTTGTAGTTTGGTGGATAGTAACTTGGCAACTTATATATTGCATCCCCAACTCATGTATTCTCCCATACACCACTCTTAAGATGATTGCTGAAGAGGTCTCTCTCTTCTATGTTCTTAAACATGCTTAATCTGACCGAAGTACCGTGACGTTTCCCAGTTGTTTTTACAACCGCGCCCTTCTCGAGTATCCATATGATACCAAGATATTAAATCTCTGTGTGAGAGAGTTTTAACAAGACAAATGTCTTGGCCATTTAAGTACACCTGCAAATCTTAATCCGTGTGTGTATTTCGATACATTTTTACTTCCATATGTTGTATAATGCTGAATATGTAGTTATGCTGTTGTTTTATCACATCTGACTACGTGTTAAATACCTATTTGTTCCCATTTCATATTGTATATCCTGCTGCAGCCGCTGCTTTTTCTCTCTATTCCATATCATTTAATTTACTGGCTGCTACCCCTTCTCATCGTCCGTGTTCCTGTTGTCAGTTTTTTCGTTATATATCCATTATTTCATGTTTACCGACCTGTAGCCGATCTTATTTTATTATTCATTTTTATTATATTTATTGAGTGCTTCTGATTTCGAATTTTCACCTGTATTTCGCGACACGTGGATCTCCTTGTAAGGTATGTGCAACGTTTGTTAATGTTTAGTTCGTTTCTTTTCTCGCAGGAATTTAAAATACCTATTTGTTCCATTTCATATTGTTATATCCTGCTGCAGCCGCTGCTTTTTCTCTCTATTCCATATCATTTAATTTCCTGGCTGCTACCCCTTCTCATCGTCCGTGTTCCTGTTGTCAGTTTTTTAGTCTATATATCCATTATTTCATGGCTTTTGTTTCTGTCGTTTGTTTATCTGTGTTGTCATTGATAAAGATTCTTAGAATCGAAACGTCTGTGTGTCTATTGTATGCGTTCGTGTGTATTCTATTTTGATCTCCTTGTAAGGTATGTGCAACGTTTGTTAATGTTTATTTCTTTTCTCGCAGGAATTTAAAATACCTATTTGTTCCCATTTCATATTGTTATATCCTGCTGCAGCCGCTGCTTTTTCTCTCTATTCCATATCATTTAATTTCCTGGCTGCTACCCCTTCTCATCGTCCGTGTTCCTGTTGTCAGTTTTTTAGTCTATATATCCATTATTTCATGGCTTTTGTTTCTGTCGTTTGTTTATCTGTGTTGTCATTGATAAAGATTCTTAGAATCGAAACGTCTGTGTGTCTATTGTATGCGTTCGTGTGTTTCGCGACACGTGGATCTCCTTGTAAGGTATGTGCAACGTTTGTTAATGTTTAGTTCGTTTCTTTTCTCGCAAGGAATTTAAAATACCTATTTGTTCCCATTTCATATTGTTATATCCTGCTGCAGCCGCTGCTTTTTTCTCTCTGTTTCTAATAAAGTGACTGTATTTTAATTGTTAGTGTTCAGTTTTGAGTTTGTATAAAGTGTGTGCTCACTGTGTGGTTTCTCCAAGCGTCACGAGTTGGGATATCCTTTGTCATGAATTACTCCAATGTGTGTAATGCATGATTGGGGCATTCCAAGCAGTGGCGCTTAGATGTAATGTATAAAACATGTATCAACAATTTAGACAGGTAATACATTTTTACATGAAGACGCAGACAAATTAAAATCAATACGTTTTGCGTACAATTTGTCCGCTCAGTATATCGCTCTCTCATTTAATTCATTCACTCTGTCTTTCATTCGTCTTTCATACAAAATAGTCTTTTGTTAAAATATATAGATAAAGTTGAGGTAAGTGTTATTGCCCTTAGAAAAATGGATTAGGCGATCTGTTCCCTTTAAGGTAACAAGTAATTTTTGTACGTGTAATCAAAAAATGGTTTATAATTTAACTAGAAAAAATTGTAAAGGAAAAATATTTCACCTACGAGTGGAAATACTTGTAGTGTTATGGTAGAAAATCTACAAGTTATAGGTTGACATATTTTATATACATAATAATTACATACAAGTGAAATATATATTACCTAATAGTAACTTAATTAACTAACTAACTAACTAACTCCAGCGACGATGTGTGTTGTCCTCATGTTGTCCGTGTGTCGTGCCATCAATGTTAACAGTTTATATAGCTGTTCCTTGTATGTTGTAATCGACGTAATTCTATTTCGGCTGTTTGCGAAGTTTCTTAGCAATAACGAGTATGCAGTGTTCTTAATCTTTACAGATGACTGTCAGTTCACTGGTTGAAATGATTTCACAGATATTATATATACCGATCGGGTTGTTTTTAACACTTTGGCAATTGGTAAAATATGGTTCTCAAAGTGTCATGTTCTTGGGTGTTATACGTAACGTATTCACTTGGAAGTTGTTACTTCTGAATGAAAGTTATTTAGTAGGTGTAGAGGTACACTGTTCTATGCCACAGACTAAAATATAACAGCTTCTTATATGGCGAATAGTTCATGTGACTAATGTTCGTCTGCTGGTGCATTAGTTTGCCGTGATAAGAAGTCAGCAATAATGTTATCAGTGCCCTTGATATGGCGATTTCGAAGTCGAAATCTGGAGAAGAAGACACCATATTTCCAGACGATGGTTCTTTGGCACCCCTTGCTTAAGTACCAGCAGTGGCGAACTATCGGTTAACACAACAAAATGCGAACCTAAGAGGAACTTAGATAATCGACGCATACAAAAATGTGGACTAAGTGCCTCCAACTCAACAGTGGAGTAATGAATCTCTGCCTTTTTGAGCTTCCGGCTGATGTAGAGTATCGGATGTCTCGTGCCTTGATATTCTTGCATCAGGCACCCTCCAATTGCGATAGCACTTGCATCTGTGGTTAGAATAAAGGGTATATCTATGTTTGGTAATCTTAATACTGGTGGGTTCGAAAAAATTGATTTCAATTTGCACATTGCATCCTCTAAGCGGATACTCTTACAAAATTTTTCTGGATGATCTTTTGTCAACAGATTAGAAAAAACTGATGTGAGTTCTGCCCAGTTTGGTATAAACTTGGCATAATAGTTTATGAGACCTAATAGGCTTCTAACCTGTTTCTTTGTAGTTGGAACTTCAAGGTTGAGAACTTTAGATACTATTTTATCATCTGTCAATAGTTTGCCTTCGGAAATCCTATGACCTAGGAAGTCTATCTCTTTATAGCCTATTTCAACCTTGGAAGGTTTGATAGTAAGTCCAAAAAGCAAGATTTGGATAAAGACTTGTTGGAGAGTAAGTAAGTGAGACGTCATGTTTGAAGAATGGATGCATATATCATCAATATAAGATTGCACGTCTTTGATGCCGTGTAATAGAAGTCTGGTTAACCTGACAAATGTGGCGGGAGCGTTCTTGAGACCAACGGAAGATATCTCCATTCGTACAGCCCAAGGGGTGTAGCGAATGCTGTTATATGCCTTGAAGAGGGTTCTAGTGACACTTGCCAGTAACCTTTAGCTAAATCAAGCTCAGAAAATAAGGATGATTGAGACATATTCAAGATGAGGTCTTCACAGCTGTTCATTGGCTCAGCATCTGTCGTGGTTATGGTATTTTAATTTCCTATAATCTATGCACAAACGAATGGTTTTGTCCTTCTTTTTCACCAGGACAATCGGCGATGAATATTTGGACACAGATTTCTGTATTATTATATTTTTCTCTATGTCCAAAATTTCTTTATCTAAATTTGCTCTGTAATGCAAAGGAATCGAATATGGTTCACATTTGATCGGTGTCAGATCCGTTAACACAATTGAATGTGTTATTTTATCAGTCCGTCCAGGTTTGTTTGAGAAGATAGTTCTATAGTCATTTAGAAGAGACAAAATGTCTTGTCGCTGCCGTTGCGTCAAGGTGTCGGAGATATGTATGTCATTCATAGTGCTGTCGTCGTTCATAAGTGGTACTGGAATTTCTGTATTGTCTGAGTCCGTCTGATTTATTACTGACGCTACTGTTTGTAAATTGTCTTCAATGTCCTTGTCGTCGTCGTCGAGACTAATAGTTGTCAATGTGTCGTTAACTTGGTCGTAATTGTTCGTTATCCCATATTGTCGGTACTGTAAATATGTTTCGTCGTCTTCGTTGTCACAAGAATGAGTCGTTAACGATGCTTCGTTTGTCGGCGTGTCATTCAGTCGGGTAACTGCAGTTTCGTTTCTGTTGTCATTCTTGTCAGTCTGGTTATTGCCGTCTGTTATATGCGTCTGCTTGTCCGTGTCACTGTCATTTCTAGAATAGTAAGGTTTTAACATATTTACATGGAATATTTTCAACTTTCCATTCAAAGAAATTTCGTAGTCAACTTCCGAAATTCTTCTCACAACTTTAAATGGTCCCTGCCAAGAGGTTGATAGTAAATCTCTCTTGTCAGGTAGTAATAGTAAAATATCTTGATCTGGTTGTAATACAATTGTTTTTGATTCTATAAACTCGGTGGTGGTAATAATAGGTGGGATGATTTGTAGTGCTTCCTGAAGTTGGTCAGTGTGGGTTTTGTGTGTTGTTTGTCGTGTTACTATATTGGTGTGTTTTGTGTGTTGTTGCACATTTACAGGCTCCATAATTCGTGGAATGATGGCGTCCTCCGTTCGAGGTGTTAATCTGATGGTATCTTTGAAAGATTCGACCGCCCCTGTCTTCTGCACCTCTGTGAATTCATTTTGAATTACGTCATTGGTTGTCTCCCTTGTGCTTTTGGCAGTTTGAGACAAGCACGCGTGGTTTTTCACTTTGGAATAGTTGCTTGGTTTTTGGACACAGTTTTTCCGTTCCCATTCTCTGATTTCCTTTTCAGAGCAAGATCTTATGTTGGGGAGATTCCCAAGGATAATTTCGGCGACAGGATTTTCTAGTACTTGCGCATAGCAGTTGTCCAGATATAAAAGGTGTCCGAATTTCGGCAAGTGCAAGGGGGTATCTTTCGATCGTGCCTGCGAATGTGCGACATCTTACGTATTTGTGTGTGTAGTCTTTGTCCCTAACTAATGTTCTCTTAATTCCACAAAGAGTTGCTCCGGAATCACGTATTAATGTACATTGTTTGTTATTTACAAAACCTGTTGCATAATTTAATTTGCCTGTTGGTGTTAAGGCTAAGTTGGCCATTTCGTTAGCAACTGGGATTGTGTGGCACATAACAGAGTTGTATCCAACTGAAATTTTGCACAGGTATTACATTTGTTATCGGTGATGGTGTCAATGATCTGTACTGCATTGCCCAACTCACTCGAACTTTCATTCAGGATGTCGCATTCGTTCTGTTGTTCACCCTCTTCATCTGAGGGTTGTATCTATTAATGCGGCATTGGCTTGCTTCAACATCTTTCTACCATTACAAACTGAAGAAAAATGGCCATAGCTCGAGCAAAAATAACATTTAACCGCTCTCTGATATGCGTTCCTTTTGTTCTTTTGTTTTTTACACTACCATTTGGAGATGATGTGGATAATTTGGTGATTTGTCGCACAAACGCGTACTCTTCGTGTGTCAGATGACAATACTGACATTTGACTGGGTTTTTGTGTACTTAGAGCGTTGTTTTGAACTTATATTCATTTGGTTTTGAGTACTTGGTGTTTGTAACCGCTGCTGTTTCATTTTGGCTCATGTTTAATTGGAAAATATCGCGGTTTGCTGTAAAATATGCGCTCCCCTTGGTTTCAATTTCTTGGATAGTTTTACAATCCATTTGTCTCAAAAACTTAGAAAAAGGTGTTGGAATAGTAGTAATAATTTTATCAATGATAATTAACTCTTTCAGTTTATCATGGTTGTTATTTGTTTTTGCTGAGGATATCCATTTTGTACAAATATCCTGCACAGTAGACACGTAGTCAATGAAGGTTTGATTAGGTAGAGGGGCTAATTTTGAGAACTGAAGTTGATAGCCTGCTGTATCTAGTGAGAAATGTTGGAGTATTCTTTGCTTTAAATAATCATAATCTTTCCTCATATCTTGTGGAACTGTCTCTATCACTTTTAAGGGCTCTAAAGCTAAATTTCTCATCAAAATAAATGACCAGTCGACCTTTGCGACTTTATGGTAAGTTATCAAACACTCGAAGTTCTCTAAGTATGCGCTTATAGTCTCCTGAACAAAACGCTTTGACAAGGCCTTTATATTTGTTGTACTTTTGTTCATCTTCTTTACTTCTAATTTTGTTTCCTGAGATTTCTAGGTTGGAGTCGATTTCCATTTGTTTTAGTTTTATCTGTGTCTCGGCATTTAAGTGAGCTTGTTTGGTCGCGGGCTCAAGCTCCATTTTCTTCTCTTCCATTTGCATTTGCATCTTTTTCTCTTCTGCCTCAATTTGCATTCTTCTCTCTTCCCTTTCTGCTTGTATCTTTTTCTCTTCTCTTTCTGCTTGCAACTTTTTCTCTTCTGCCTCAATTTGCATTTGTATCTTTTTCTCTTCTCTTTCTGCTTGTATCTTTTTCTCTTCTCTTTCAGTTGCTCTTTCTTCTCGTGCAATATTTTCTGAATGTGTCTTTTGTGCCTATTTTGAAAGTTTTTCTTCTTATATCCTAACTTAATACCTAACTCGATGCACTGTTCTAATGTTGACATCTTGTATTTTTAGTGATTGTTTTACTTTCTTGGAATTAAATCCCTTTGAAATTAGTTTGGGTGTACAAAAGTTGGTAATCCCCCCTTAATGTTTACATTCAAATTTATATGAAAAGATTTACTTGGTTACAACATTAGTATATACATACAAATCAATATATAGAAAAAAATGTTACAATGGATGAGGGTGAGCACCGCTTAGGGATGTAATGAGCATGAAATGAAACTCATCTTATTTTCCCTGAGCTCTCGACTGTAGACTTGTTTTCTCGCCACTGCTGGAGAACAGGTTACATACACGACATTTCGCGGAACAATCTGATGTTGGAATCAAAAAACATTAGTAACTGTCACTGTAATTGTCACAGTCATGTCAAATATTATAAACATTCTTATCAGTTCAAATATTTTTGTAAAGGGATTATGATTGCTCAATCACAGATAGCTGCAAAAAGTTTTTTTTTAATTTTTACTTGGCACAACCAAGAGCTGTTTGAAACGTAAAGCTTGCGTATGCCAAAACCGGCGCTTGCCCCCAAATAGCCTGTCACAGTCCTAGATCTCTAGGGGATTGAAACTCGGGCTCATACAGGCAACAAACTCCGTTCAGATACAATCGAGCATCATTTATTTACATTTATATTACATTACGCTGGCGAAGTGAGTTTTCACACGCCAGCATTTAGCACATTGCGTATCACAGGAGTTTAAATGAACATAGTGAACATAATTATCACAATAACTCTAGCAGCTATCTAACAGATAGTAATGTATGTATAAGACCCCTAAAACACTTGGGTCTGAAACTATCAAGTCCCCTTAAGGTAAGCCCTGTTGCTTCATCGATGTCCAGTCCGGGTCTGTCCTTCCACACGTGTCTTAATTCGACACGGGTGGTAACTCTCTCTGAGTTTCTCGTGGACCCCGCAATCGGCGGGCCCCATCAGTGTCCACGTGGCTGTGGACCCACTGACCGTTCCTTCGAGAAGGCTCTAGATTATTCGAGCCTTCGAGTGACTCGGTTCTTTCCCTTTAGCTGGATTTATGTCCCTTCGCCAGTGTCTCGTTCTTTTAGGTTGGTACCGCCCTTTAGGTGAGTCTGTGACACCATCTGACAGGCGATGTAGTCAGTATCACACCAGTCATTTTGTTATTGCCATCTGACAGGCGATGTAGCCAGGTTCACACCAGTCATTTTACCTTCAGAGCATCTTCTGGCGTGCTTTTAATGAGGCTGGGTATTGTAACTACGTAGTTATGAATAAAATCTCACCGCCAGGGTTAATGAACCAAGAACCACAGCGTTAGTATGCGAGTGCACTAACCAATCCAATATTGTATTATGCGGAGTTTACTTTTGTATGTATACTTGCCCGCTGGTCTGTGTTTGAATCTCCATTCAGATGGATTTTCTATAATTGACCTGGGCTCCCAAGTCAACCCAATCTGAAATTGCTACCAGGAAATGTCATGTGACGTGTATTTGTATGGTGTGATATTGACAACATCACCCATCAAGTGGCATACAAAATGATAATATGAAAGATGAGACTACACAAAAAATATGGTCAAACTCCCACACTTTACACACACATACAGTGACGATTGTCGTGAGCATTGTCGCAATAGATAGATAGATAGATAGATAGATAGATAGATAGATACATAGATAGATAGATAGATAGATAGATAGATAGATAGATAGATAGATAGATAGATAGATAGATAGATAGATACATACATACATACATACATAGATAGATAGTTCGTAACAAGGCCTTTTGTCCTTGTCTCAACGGTGAATAGCCTGACGGTATATCCTTCCTGTCTCAGGCTGGCGACCATGTCACTGCATATCTCCATCTTAAAGCTGTGCTGCTCTTGTGATGGTAAAACAGTGGACAACTGCTTTTTCGGCTGACTCAGTCACAGGACTATCTATTTGAGCCGGTGATGGACCGTAATATTACTTCGTGTTGAGGTTGAACGAGGTAGGGGTAATGGTAGAATCGGACCGTGCTGCGCCTCGACTCTTGACTCGAACGGAACCATTCAGCTCGATTAGTACCAGCTGTTGAATCGACGGAGAGTACACTACAGTTTTTTGTCGCATTTGAAGCATCGAGATGTCCGCAGGGTATTTGCCACGGCCCTGCAGGTCTACTGTCAGCTCCCAGTCTTCAGCGCCCCCGGGGATGAATTGCAGTCTGTCGGGGAAGCCGACTATTTGCTGCATCGAGTAACAGTCCAAAGTGCTGAATAGTAAGGATATTGTGGCCTTTTACAGGCCGGACAAAAATATGTAAAAATGAAGTCACAGGACTAGTACCACTAAAAGGAGAAAATATTTAATAAAATATCGACTAGATATACGAAAATGCTTTATAAAATTCTCACACGTCTAAAACAAAGCTTTAATTTGTACACACTCTTTAAAGATAATGTATAACTATTACCGCATTACTTATGTTGACTGTCGATAAATTTCATGACAATGTTATAAAAGAATAAGATAAATACTACAATTATTAAAATTACATAATACTTTCATGCTACTTTTGTTATGATCCTTCAAATACTGTTATGTTATTATGTCCCTTTCCAGTATTTAAATTATATGTCTTCTGTTTACTGTAGTTTTATTTTGTACAAAACAGTGTGTATTTACAAGGTGCCGTGTGTGTTTCCTTTATATTTGCAAATACTACAACTCCCCAGACGACAAATACTGCAATGTCCGTGTAATGACTGCAAACTTTTTATTATTCTGGAATGGCAAATGTAGCGATGTTTTAATTCATATCGATAAATTGCCGGTCTCCTTCGTCGAGGCTTTAGCTTTCTCCGTAACCCCGAATATTCTCGTAGTTGACGTGAGCTCAGAAGAATTGGAAGCGGTTCGAATCGCGCCAGTGACTTATGAGAGTATGGAGCCGGTCGCTCAGAAAGTCGTGGCGTGCAAAAATGTTTTTTTTTTTTTTGCATATCCTTTACAGGACATCGCTGTCAACATCAGCATCTTTCAGCTGTATGTTGATTTCTTGGCAACATTACGCTCAGTAGTTTGCCATTGCTTTCTGAGCGGCCGGCTCATTATCCCGCAAGTCACGAGCGCGGGTCGAACTGCTTCCAATTCTCGCCTCGCTGCGAGACCCTGCGTGGATAAACGGGATTACGGAGAAAGTGGTGTAACCCCTCAGGCAGAGAGACCGGCTCCCAGGCATATACCCTTCCATTATTGTTCTCTCCAAACTTTTGTGACGTTTCAAGTGGCCAAAATATTTAAATGTTCTTTGTTTTATCGTCTTTAATAGCCAACCTTCTTCAATATTCAATTCTTGAAGTATGGATGCATTTGTTCTTTTATTTACCCAAGATATTCTTAGAACTCGTCTATAACATTTAAATTCAAAGGCATTTATGCGCTGTTCAGCTTGTTTAGTAAGTGTCCATGTCTCACAGGCGTATGTTGCAATGGGAAAGATGCATGGTCTTAAAAATCTAATTTTTGTAGTTCTGTCTGTCCCACTCCATAATGTATTCAGTTGTTTTAGTCTTTGAAGAGCAATTGATAGTCGCCGTTTAATTTCTTTCATTGTGTCACCGTTGTTGGTAATCAGTGACCCAAGATATTCAAAATTTTCCACCACCTCCAATTTTTCCCCATTAACGTATATTTCTTTCTCCGTAGTAGTTTTATCTGTGTGCATCATCTTTGTTTTTGCTATGTTAAGATATAAGTTGTGATTTTTACTATTCAATTGGGTTGAGGCTATTAGGTTTTCTAAGCCAGTCTGTTTTGTGGATAGCAATACTGTACCATCAGCATATCGAATCTCTGGTATGTCATGATCGCCGATATTTAGGGCATCATATATCTCCCTGCTTATATCATCTCTTACATTTCTCATTATATTTTCGGCGTACAGGTTAAACAAATAGGGTGATAGCACGCAGCCCTGACGGACTCCTTGCTTGATGTCAAACCAATCTGATGTCTCGCCATCTATTCTAACTGCTGCTTGTTGGTCTAGATAGAGCATTTTTATGAGTTGTACTACATGTGATGGAAAGCCCATATTCCTCATGATTCCCCAAAGTTTCTGATGTTGTACACAGTCAAATGCCTTTGAACAATCCACAAAACATGAGAATAGGTTTACATTAAATTCTCTGCACTTCTCTATTATTAAACGCATGTTGAATATGTGATCTCTTGTTCCTCTTCCTTGTCTAAATCCAGCTTGAACCACGTTAATCTCTTCTTCCATTTTCTTACGAAGTCTTCCAGTTATGACTTTTAGTAGAATGTTACTTGCATGACTGATCAGGGCAACAGTTCTATAGTTGGTGCATAATTTCAGGCTGCCCTTTTTTGGTTTTGGAATAAAGATAGTTCTCTTCCAATCTTTTGGCCATATACCATAATTCCAAATCTTTGTACATAATGCATGATATATGTGTATGCTTTCTTCTCCTCCAGCTTTAATTAGTTCAGCTGGTATCTCATCACATCCAGGTGATTTACCATTCTTCAGGTTCTTTATAGCCCAAGCAATTTCATCTAATGAGGGTTCAGGTTCTGTCTCTGCTGTCGTTGGCTCATGTATCTCATTCATACCCTCACTGTCACTCATATCATACATTCCACTGCAGTACTCCTGCCATCTTTCTAGAATTTGTCTAGATTCTGTTAAGGTATTTCCCATCTTGTCAAAGATAACATTCAATTGAGGTTGAACATTTCTTGTCAATAACTTCATTTCTTTGAACATTTCGTAATCTCTTCCAGTCTTATGATATTGCTCTATTCTGGTACAGCAATCTTGTATGTATTGATTTTTGTCCTTTCTTGTGTTCTTTCTTATTTCTCGAGTTAAAGATTTATACTTCATCCTGCTGTTATCAGATTCATCTAATTTCTTTTTCAGCTCCCTTCGTTGTTTTATTAATTCTAACGTGTCTGAGGTAATCCATGGCTTAAGTTGCTTTTTCTTGGTCGGAATTAAAACTTTGGCTGCAGTTATCAAGATATCTCTAGCTTGTACTGCCAGTTCATCAGGTGTCATTTCCTCTTGTACAGACATCAAGACCCCAAAGCGATTCCTAACTTCTATGTTGTATGCATCCGGTATTTTTGTGAGATCAAAACGAAGTGGCCTTGGTCCTCGGGTAAGCTTTTTGAGTTTTAATTTCAGATCTGCTTCTAATAACTGACGATCTGTATCATAGTCTCCACTTTGTAGGGCTTTTGCAGATGTTATGCTTGATCTCCATCTTCGTTGTATTAAAACATAATCTATCTGATTTTTGGTAATACTGTCCTGAGACTTCCATGTGACCAGTCTTCTTGGATGTTGTTTAAAGAGCGTGTTGGCTATCGTGAATTCATTTTCTGTGCAAAAATCCAATTAATTTGTCACCTGCATCATTTCTATTTTCCAATCCAAATTTACCTAAAACGTGTCTCTCATTTTCAGCTCTACCTGCACCTACTTTTGCATTAAAATCTCCCATTATTATTGCTATATTATTATGACCAATCTTATTTAATGTGTCTTGCAGTGAGTTTTAAAAATTTCAATTTCGTCCTCCTCTGCTGTTGAAGTAGGTGCATATATATGTACAAGAGTTGTGTTTTTTGGACGGCTTTTAAGTCTAATAGTGAGGATTCTATTACTATCTGGATTATATCCCATTAAAGCTTTTGCAGTTGTTTTATTTAAACAAAATGTCACTCCACTCTGGCCTCCGACGTCTCTACCAGAATAAATGAAAAGACTTCCATTTTCAGTTGTAAAATATCCCTTGCCGCTCCAGCGATGTTCACTAATTCCTAAAATTTGTATGTTTAACCTCTCAATCTCATCGCATACTACTTTAAGCTTTCCCTCATACAGACTTCTCACATTCCACGTTGCTATTCTCACCATGTTTCTTAGTCTGACACAGGGGATTTCCTTGGTATCACAGTCAGGATTAACTCCGTCATCACGATTACTAGTACTGGTCCCTGTGTCACACTCTTCCCCAGTGTTATCTGATCTGCCTGGCCTGGGTGTCTCGCCACCAGATCTCTTTCTTATTACGTTTTCTTTCATGGTTGTTATGATGTCTTGGAAATGTTTTGCAGAAGGTAATTTGCCATTGCTTTCCTTCTGGGCAGTGACTGTACTAGTCGGTGGCCATATCCATTGTCTCTACTGATGGGATCATCTGCCTATCGCCGCAGAGTGCAAGACCATAACCAACAACAATCTGTCGGCTGCTCTCACACTCCATCCACCACCTGCTTCCAAGGCTTCACGTAACCCTGATCGAGGGGGATGGGGGGGGGGAGCTAAACGGGTACTTCACCTTGCCCAAAGGTGTCCCGTAGACTAACGGAGGAAAGGAGGTGGGGGGGGGGGGGGCTAAACGGGTACTTCACCTTGCCCAAGGGTGTCCCGTAGACTAACGAAGGAAAGGAGGTGGGGGGGGGGGGGACTAAACGGGTACTCCACCTTGTCCAAGGGTGTCCCGTAGACTAACGGAGGGAAGGAGGCGTCTTACATCTCCTTTGATAGGGGGTACCCCTACCCCGCTAACCATGCTACCAATCTCAAACTTTGACTTTATCCAAATCACACTTTCGCAAAATCAACACCTGCGAGATGAGGTTCCTGAGGAGAGCTGCCAACTTAACAATCCGAGACCGAGTAAGAAATGCTGTTATCAGACAAACAGTGGGATCAACACCTTGTGCCACATTTATTGAAAGACAGAAGAGGAAGTGGTTTGGCCATGTCGTTAGAATGCAACATCAGCACTACCATCACTGGCCTTACATCAAAGATCATCTGCGTCGAGACCACGAGGACGTCCAAGAAGAAAATGGATTGACGACATCAGAGGCATTGTACAACCACACGGAATGACACTATCCAGTGCCGCCCAACGGGCGTTGGAGCGCAAATTATACCACGCCACGACTCTTGACGGCATAAGTGGAAGATGATGATGATGATGATGATGATGATGATGATGATGATGATGATGATGATGATGATGATGATGATGATGACGATGACAAATTGCTGTTAGCATGGCCTGCCATAGTGCCATACACATCGTCGATCACTTAGGTGAAATAATGGTAGCCCATGGATGTGGCAGCACTCTTGGTCAGTGTCGTAGTATTTCCTGGGGTGAGGGAAGCATACTATTACATCTTAATAACGGGATAGATGCACTCTGGGAATACAGTAAATCTCAGTCTACAGACCCCACCAGCCCTTGGATTCCTGTCTCTCTCACTATCAACCGCTGGACAATACCTTTTTCACCTCTCATCCAGAACAGATGACACGACTCTGGTGTCTACACATAATGACTAGATGATATAATGTACAAGAGGATTATCAACAAGGGGAATGTTCATGAGAGAATCCTGGCCACCGCCAGGCGATAGAAGAAATGGCTATCTGGATTAGCCTCAGGCCGTCTCACTCATCACTGTACACTCGGTACGGTACCACAAGGTTAAAGAGGTCACTCATCTGCACACGTAGCGTGGAATATCTCTGCCGAGGTGTAGACTCAACTGGAATGACTAGCACGTCAATGTGGTGACTCCAAGTTGCGGTGGTACGTGATGACTCCGGACTAACATCCCTGTAGAAGTTCTGAAGGCCTGTCCTTCAAGCTTCACTGGTAAGGCCTGTGCTAGGCAACTGTCCTAAGAAGCCACCATAACAGTTAACACACATTTAACAATGTCAAAGTTCTGGAAACAGATGGTGGTCTCTAATGGGATCAGGATGGGTATAACTGGGCCTATAAGCACAGAAAGTTGGCACAGTTCAAGTTGACTCTGTCACTCAAAGTCAGTATTGGTAGCGCGTGACCCGATAAGGAATGTCACAAATGTTCCTATTCCTACATGGTAGACTGTTCCCGGAACACCAGGCCATCATGAAATAAAGGGTAATGTAGTTCTTCTCTACCCGTTTGGCTAATGGGTCACACAGTCAAATTTGATCACAGACAAGAGGACACGATACTCGCCCGTGTGTAGCCATCATAATACTTGGTGGACTGACTGAAGATCATTTAGCGGTTGAGACGGGACTGGACTGTGGCGTAGTGACTTCCCGGCACGTGGTGTGGTGTAGAAGCCTCACTTCACGTCACATAGGTAAGCCAGCCATTTAGCCTTCACCAAGTCATCTTCCTCTGGTCCCGTCACGTAAGTCTCTCAGAAAGTAGAACCTTACGACAAACTGTGCATTCAGAATTGAGGAGCTCCCGTCCCAACACTGGACGTTCTGTCCGTTTTCTTTGACAAACAGCAAGACACTGGCTTCCTCTTTCCAATTTACGAATTAACACAGTCGTCCAAACACACCTTCTGGCTCCCACGGCCGGATCTCAACTCAGCCTCTCTTTGTTCTGAGACGGTTCTTGCGCATGCGTTAGCGAAACTGGTTGGGTTGAGCTTTCGTCACCCGAACAGTCTAGAAGACAAGGGCCACCAATCGCCCTTGCGTGGGGTACATTAATACCTCGGTTGTATCCCTTCGACTAGATCGGCTGTTCTACTCTTACTGAAAAGGGGAATGGGACTTTTGGGAGTTTTGCTAGGTGAATTCTCAGCGGTTCCGTGACAGTCAGATAAAATTGCACCGAACGAAGTGCATATCACTAATAAGGAATCCTGTTCTGAATTTCTCAACAATGAAGAGGAATACTTATTTGAAGAAGAGGTATTCGTGTGATGTAAATATATTTTAATAGATATGTTAATTGGGTCATAGTTGGCTTTTTTATTCCATGACTTGGCTTCTTTTTTTTTTATCACAGTGACCTTAAGCAATTTACATGTAAAAGTAAAGAAAGTCAAATATTCACCACCAAGAAACACACAATTTGATCTACAGGCACTGAAGAGTGAGGAAATAAAAGATAAATTCAACGTAGAGGTAAAGAACAGATTTGATTCAATGTCAGATATGGAAATATTATTTCAAGACCTCAGTGACCAATGGGAAATATTAAAGAAATCAGTCAACCAAGCTGCAGAAACAACCATCCCAAAAATAAAGATAATAGGACGCAAGAAATGGATGATTGAAGACACCTTAAAACTCATAGAAGTAAGATGAAATAACAAAAATAACAAGGAAAAATATGAAGAGATTCACAGGAAAATTAGGAAACTATGCAAAGAGGCAAAAGAAACATGGCTTGAGGAAAATTGCAAGGAAATTGAAAACCAACACAACACCCGGACTACCAAATTAATGCACAAAAGAACTAATGACATCACTAACAAAAGAACACACACATCAACGGGTTGCCTAAAAACCAAAGATGACACAATCATAATAGAAAAAGATCAGATTTTACACGCGTGGTCAGATTATGTGAAAGACCTTTATGATGATACAAGAGAAGAACAATATCATCATCGGAATAATAATGCAAGGACCATCAATTTTGAAGGATGGAAGTTCAGAATGCTCTTAACCATATGAAAACTGGCAAGACCCCGGGTACAGATAACATCACAATAGAAATGATCAATGCCTTAGAAGAATATGGAATAGACCAAGTCACCAGACTACTGAACTGCAATATACGATACTGGAGATATACCTCCTGAATTATGTAATTCTATATTTATTGCAATCCCGAAGAAATCAGGAGCCTTGGAATGTGATCAACATCGAACAATTAGTATAATGAGCCACATAACGAAGATTCTGCTGAGAATTATCATGCAAAGAGTTAGGAAGAAAATACAACCCGAAATAGGAGAAGAACAATGTGAGTTTGTAGAAGGCAAGGGCACAGTAAATGCTGTGTATATACTGAGAACAGTAATTGAACGTTCTATAGAAGTAAACAAAGATCTATATATTTGCTTTATTGACTACACAAAGGCTTTCGATAAAGTGAGACATGTTGACATGATAAGGATGCTTGAAGATCTACAAATTCATGGAAAAGACCTTAGACTTGTAAAAAACATATATTGGAAACAATAAGCTGCCATCAGAATTGATAACAATATAGGTCAATATCAGCCTATTAAAAGAGGTGTGAGACAGGGATGTGTAATGTTTCCAGATCTTTTTTCCCTGTACAGTGAAAATATTTTCAGAAATATAGAAGACATGGAAGGAATCAACATTGGGGGACGATACATCAATAACATTAGAGATGCAGATGATACAGTCTTAATTGCAGACAATGAACAGGACCTGCAACATTTAGTAGATGGGGTTGTTACACACAGTGAACAACTAGGGTTAGAACTAAATGTTAAGAAGACACAGATTATGGTCGTGACTGGGAAGAAGGAAATACCACAATGTGATATACGAGTAAATGGGCATATTCTTAAGCAAGTGAATCGATACAGTTATCTCGGCACAGTCAAAACATCTGATGGGAGATGCCTTGAAGAGATTAGAACAAGAATTGCCATTGCGAAGGTAACTTTTTGCAAGATGAAAAACATACTGACCAATAAAAAGATATTAATTGAAACGAGAAAAAGAGTGTTGAAGTGCTACATAAAAACAATATACTGTTGTATGGATGTGAAGCATGGACAATGAGCAGTCAAGCTGAAAAACAGCTCATGGCTGTGGAAATGTGGTTTCTGAGGAAATTGCGAAGAATACCATGGACAGGCAGAAAAACCAATGAACAAGTCCTTCAAGAAACAAATGAAGATCGTAAACTGATTAGAGACATTAGACGTAGATAGTCACAATTTGTGGGCATGTTATGAGAAGATATGAATTGGAGAACTTGGTGACGACTGGCAAGAACGAAGGGAACAGACCAAGAGGAAGACCTAGAAGCAAATACCTGGATGGCTTGGCCACGTTGCATGGTCGAGACAGGAACACATAACTGATCCACGACTCTGGTGATCGAGTGACATGGCAGTACATGATCGCCCACGCTTATTGGCATGGTACATGATGGATGGATGGTTGAAAAAAAAAATCCTGTTTCACACCTCTCTAAATAGGCCGATATTATCCCATTTCGTTATCAATATTTACGGCAGACTTTTACAGGCCGGACAAATATCTCTTATAGAGCAAGCACCAATAATAGTGATACCAGTAAACAAACAATTTCATGAAATATCGAGCAAAAATAGGAAAATGGTTTATAAAATTCTCACACAACTAAGAGAAAGCTTTCAATTCTACACAAACTTTAAAGATAATTTAAAATTATTATCAGTTTATTTATTTTAATTGTCGCAAATTTCTATGACAATATTATAAAAGTTTAAGATACATTTTACATTTATTTAAGTCACATAACACATTCATGCTACTTTTGTAAAGCCCTTCTAAATAATGTTGTGATGTTATGTCCCTTTGCGGCTTTTAATAATTTCTTCTGTTTAATTTAGTCTTATTTCGTACAAAACAGTGTGTATTTACAGTGTGAAGTGTGTTTCCTTTGTATTTGCAAATATTACAAGACCCCAGACGTCAAATGCAGCAAGATTCTCTAATGTCTGTGTAATGACTGTATACTTTTTATTATTCTGGAATGGCAAATGTAAAGATGTTTGAATTCATATCGAATAAATTGATGTTTTCGGTAATTGATATTCCAAAGTAAAACTTACTGTGTACCCTGTAGAATAACACACTTGGATCCTCGTATATTCTTCAGTTCAATAGATGGACGGAAGGGAATGTGTAAAAATATTGAATGTATTATATGAAGTAAGGTATTCATATGGGTTCATACGCGGTTCGTGATCCCGTATACCCGCGTTCGAAAAACAACTGCGCACGATTTGGTAGCAGACCTTTTTAGAGCTGGTTTTTTACGAAAAAGGTACGGGTGCCGGTCGTCCAGAAGGCACTGGCAAACTACAGAACGTAAAACTTGGCAAGACATCAACAACAGCTAACAATGCTGGTGTTGACATGCAAACGTCCTGTAAAGGATATGCAACTGTTTTGTTGTTGCCCAAAGTGTATCGTAGTTCATACACGTGCTATTACTTCTAGTGCACTGGACTGATTTTAGCGTGTGGTTTAGCTTTCCCTATTGCCAGTGTCAATCGCCATCAGCCGAACCCACTCCGACTTCAGAGGTACTTGTAATTTATGTCCCCAAGTCAAGGACGAGAAGTCAAAATGTTAGTCCAACAGGTGGTGTCGGGGTTGAACCCGCTACCTCGGCATCAGCACACCGGATGTTTAAGAACAAGTGCTCTTATCCATTCGGCCACGCTGGTCCCCTGTTCTACATATCATATTGAGGTTCTGATAGCCCTACAGGCGCTGTCCTGGGGGGTCAGTCTTGTTTCTGTGTACTCGTGCTTGTATTGTTAATGTTGCATTGTGACGTCAGCAGACACGAAGAACAAGAAGAGGTAGAATAACAAGAACAGTAAGAACAAGGAGAACTACAGGAACAAGAAGAACGAGAAGAAGAACAAGAACAAAAAGAACAAGAGCAAGACAAACTACTAGTACAAGAACAACAAGAACAAAAAAGAACAAGAAAAAGAACAAGTAGAAACACAAGAACTATAAGAACAAGAAGAACTACAAGAACAAGAAAACAAGAAGTACAAGGACAATTGATGCATGAACACAATGCTTACACTAAATGTCTGCTGTTTTAATTGCATCTTTAGCTTGCACACACACACACACACACACACACACACACACATCTCACACCAATATATGCACACAAAATACCCAGACACGAAAGAAAAAAAAACTACACACCCCCATACACACACACACACCAAAATACATACACTCACACACACACACACACAACACACACACACACACACACACACACACACATACGAACGCACTTTAAATTATGATTTTGGTGGATAGTGAAGAGACAAGCGAACAACAGAGACAGAAATATATAGACAGACACATATATAGACAGACAAACAGTGAGACAGGCTTGCATATGGGTAGGTAGATAGTAAGGTAGACAAGTAGACAAATAGACAGATAGATAAAAGACAGACAGACAAACAGTTATCAAAATAACTAGACAGACATTCAGTCAGTCAGATAGACTAACGGACGGGCGGAGGGACGGGCAGGCAGGCAGGCAGGCAGACAGACAGACAGACAGACAGACAAACAGAAAGACAGACAGACAGAAAGACAGACAGACAGACAGACCCTCTAAACATGACAAACTAAAATCTTCTGATACAAACTATAAATCATCATCATTATCATGTGACACAAACTCTTTTGTACCAAACTAAGATTGGTCGTTGTCTAGATCATAATGCTCCTTCTATATTACTGCAGAGTGGAAACTGAGCTAGCCACCTGTCTTACACCACAAGTCACCACTACAGCACACATCAACCAGTCAGTGAACACGATTGAGTTTTTCGCACATACTATACATTTAATGCTGAATTAACACGGAACCACACAACACATAAATCCAGGAACAATAATTCTCTCAGAATATATCTTCATCACAACCGAACACTTGAATAACACTGCCTTCTCAAGGCCTACTTAATCTCATCCACCAACTCTTCCGACCCGAACTCCTGGATCCACCCACTCTGGATCTAAGCCTCTGCTAACTATCCGACCCTCTCTAGGGCTAGGCGTCAATTCATTATGTCTGCTGATCACCGGGCTCAGTCTTTAATCCTTAGTCTCAGCCTTCCTATCACTGAAAACCACAGGGCAGAGTTCTATCACTAACTCCCCTATTCTTCACTTTCCCAGACCACCGACCTACACTTGTCGGGTCCCAATACTCAACTGTCCCAAAACTATCCGACCCTCTCTGGGTCTAAACTTCAACTGTCCTCCCCAGTTTCCTGACTCCACATAACACTCCCCACAGCTCAAATTGTCTGCCCCCCACTTACACTCGCGCGCTGACTTCTCCTCGACTTCCCCATCCCTGTCCTCTCATTTGCCCCCTCCGGGAACATACTACCCGTTCCCATTTTACCTCTGTCTATTCTCTCCTGGCCGGTAATGTCAATGACACCAGGCATGTTACATCATGTTTACATGTCCTCTACAGAAGGTTACTCAGACTACATCCGCCAGACACACTGTCTGACACGCGTTGTTTCACCACATTGTATGCGGAGTTGGTAACAAGGCCTCTTGCGCCTTTCTACACGGCGAATGGCCTGACAGTATATCTTTCCTGTCATGTTTTTCAGCTTGACTGCTCATTGTCCAAGACTCACATCCATAAAAAAGTACAGGCTCTATGTAACACCTTAACATTCTTTTCTCGGTTCATTGACATCTTTTTATTAGCCAGTGTGTTTTTAATCTTGCTAAAGGCTACTTTCGCCATGGCGATTCTTGTTCTAATCTCTTCAAGGCATCTCCCATCAGATGTTATTACTGATTCGAGATAATTGTGCCTATTCACTTGTGGAAGAATATTTCCTTTTACTTGTATATTACATAGTTGTATTTCGTTCTTCCTAGTGACGACCATAATATGTGTCATTTTACAATTTAATTCTAACCCTGGTTGTTCACTGTGTGCAACAACTGCATCTACTAATTGTTGCAGATCCTGCTCATTGTCTGCAATCAATACTATTTCATCTGCATATCTAATGTTATCTATGTTTCCTCCTCTGATGATGATTCCATATATGTCTTCTATATTTCTGAAAATATTCTCACTGTATATGGATAAAATATGCAAGGAGGCAAAAAAAAAAAAAAGCATGGCTTGAGAAAAATTGCATTGAAATTGAAAAACAATACAACAGTCAAATTATCAAATTAGTGCACACAAAAATGCAGGAACTTACTAATACAAGAATTAGAGCATCAGAAAGCTGTCTGAAAACTAAAGATGGCAAAATCCTAATAGAAAAAGATCAGATTCTACATGAATGGTCAGATTGTGTGAAAAACCTTTATGATGATAACAGAGATGAACAGTATGATATTCAATTTAATAATGAAGGACCGCCAATTTTGAAGATGGAGGTGCGGAACGTTCTTAAACATATGAAAGCTGGCAAAACCTCTGTTCAGATAACATCACAACATAAATATTTAAACCTTTAGAAGAATATGGACAAGATCAAGTCACCCAACTGCTGAACACATTATATGATACCGGAGATATACATTCTGAATTATGTAATTCTGTATTTATTGCAATCCCAAAGAAATCAGGAGCCTTGGAATGTGATCAACATAGAACAATTAGTATAATGAGTCACAACACGAAGATTTTGTACAAATTATCATGCAAAGCGTTAGGAAGAAAATACAACCTGTAATAGGGGAAGAACAATGTGGGTTTGTGGAAGGAACGGGTACAGTAAATGCTGTGTATATGCTGCGATCAGTTATTGAACGTTCTATAGAAGGAAACAAATATATAAATCTTTGCTTTATTGACTACACAAAGGCTTTCGATAGAGTTAGACATGTCAACATGGCAGATATGCTTGCAGCAGGCATATCTACCAATAGATGTGAAAGACATTAGACTAATAAAAATACATATATTGGAAACAATAATCTGCCATACGGATTGATAATGAAGTGGGACAATATCAGCCTATTAAGAGAGTTGTGAGATAGGGATGTGTAATGTGTCCGGATCTTTTTTCCCTATACAATGAATATATTTTCAGAAATGTAGATGATATAAATGGAATCATCATTGGAGGACGAAACACCAATAACATTAGATACGCAGACGATACAGTATTGATTGCAGACAATGAGCAGGGTCTGCAAAAATTAGTAGATGACGTTGTTACACACAGTGAACAACTGGGGTTAGAATTAAATTGCAAAAAGACACAGATTATGGTCGTCACTAGGAGGAACGAAATACCACAATCTATATATATAAAAATCGCTGTGTGTATGTATGTATGTATGTATGTATGTCCGTCATTTATGCGTTCGCGAACGGTCCAACCGATTGAGATGAAATTTTCTACACGTTTTTCCTTTCATTCCTGTGCAACCAACTGTGATAGTTTATCTATCAGCTATCAAGCTATTACCTTCCTAAAATTTAATTTTGTAATTACATGACTGAACATAAGACAATATAAAAAATATATGACAAAAATGGATATAACTTTTAGTACCATTGTTATATCTTAAGTTACGTCCCCTGGCTATAGATTAAATGAGTTGATTGACGTTGAATTAAATGAGATGCTCCACATAGATAGATAGATAGATAGATAGATAGATAGATAGATAGATAGATAGATAGATAGATACATAGATAGATAGATAGATCCCCGCCAGCGAAGCCGGGCCGGGCAGCTAAAATTATCATTTCTGTCAAGGGGTCTTAACATAAGAAAAGTTATTTCAAGGGTCATAACTTTTAATACACATCACTATTATTTTATGTATAGATTGTTGCATTGTTTTCACAGATTTATAAACTCTTTTAGGCCTATCCTTTGAAGTACCCGCATTTACGTTTAGTAGTTTCAGGTGCCCTTTTTCTTTTGGCCATGTACCATATTTCAATATCCTCTACTATATATGTAGACGATATTTGTTTGTTTGGTGTGTGCCCTTTATCAGATTCAGATGAAATGCAATAGTTAGTTAAAAATCTAATTTTCTATTTTAGGGGAAAGAGAGCACATGGTGTCTGGAAGGACATTCTTAAGTTAATTTTGTGTGTGTTGTTCATACTTTAGGCATACCTTACACGCAGCACGCCTGTTAAAATACTGTTAAAAATGCGGATTCCCCCCCCCCCCAAAGATTTATAACTCTTTGTCTATAGTATTTACAGGCATATGAGTTTATAATAAATAATGATACACTCTTTAAGGCATTTTCATAATTATCATAAAAGTAATGCATCTATTTAAATAGTGAAAATTTTCTAACACATCTTTTTATGTTTTTAAAACCAGTGTTCATTACAAATAATGGATTTATTTTAGATACGTTAGAATTTTATTTCTGTACTTTTTTCGGAGTGGAACTTTTGAAGTAATCGAAGCATTTGTTTTTTTCCGTTCGCTTTACGATGAATTAAATGAGATGCTCCACATAGATAGATAGATAGATAGATAGATAAATAGATAGATAGATAGATAGATACATAGATACATAGATACATAGATACATAGATACATAGATACATAGATACATAGATAGATCCCCGCCAGAGCCTGGGCGAAACCGGGCAGCTAATATTTATCATTTCTATCAAGGGGACTTAACATAAGAAAGGTTATTTCAAGGGTCATAACTTTTAATAACATCACTATTATTTTATGTATAGATTGTTGCATTGTTTTCACAGATTTATAAACTCTTTTCTATAGTTATTTACAGGCATATGAGTTATAATATACAGTGATATAATCTTTAAGGCATTTTCTTAATAATTATCACAAAAGTAATGCATCTATTTAAACAGTGAAAATTTTCTAACACATCTTTTTATATTTTTAACACCAGTGTTCATTAAAAATAATGGATTTATTTTAGATACGTTAGAATTTTATTTCTGTACTTTTTTTCGGAGTGGAACTTTTGAAGTAATCGAAGCAATTGTTTTTTCCGTTCGCTTGGCAGAGAGAAGGTCAGTACACAATTAAATGGGTATATTCTCGATTTTGTTTTTGTTTTTAAAAAAAAGTTGGCCTCGTGTGTGTCAACACATGCCATCACATGTCATCACATGCGGATAGATAGATAGATAGATAGATAGATAGATAGATAGATAGATAGATAGATAGATAGATAGATAGATAGATAGATAGATAGATAGATAGATAGATAGATAGATAGATAGATAGATAGATAGATAGATAGATAGATAGATAGATAGATAGATAGATAGATAGATAGATAGATAGATAGATAGATAGATAGATAGATAGATAGATAGATAGATAGATAGATAGATAGATAGATAGATAGATAGATAGATAGATAGATAGATAGATAGATAGATAGATAGATAGATAGATAGATAGATAGATAGATAGATAGATAGATAGATAGATAGATAGATAGATAGATAGATAGATAGATAGATAGATAGATAGATAGATAGATAGATAGATAGATAGATAGATAGATAGATAGATAGATAGATAGATAGATAGATAGATAGATAGATAGATAGATAGATAGATAGATAGATAGATAGATAGATAGATAGATAGATAGATAGATAGATAGATAGATAGATAGATAGATAGATAGATAGATAGATAGATAGATAGATAGATAGATAGATAGATAGATAGATAGATAGATAGATAGATAGATAGATAGATAGATAGATAGATAGATAGATAGATAGATAGATAGATAGATAGATAGATAGATAGATAGATAGATAGATAGATAGATAGATAGATAGATAGATAGATAGATAGATAGATAGATAGATAGATAGATAGATAGATAGATAGATAGATAGATAGATAGATAGATAGATAGATAGATAGATAGATAGATAGATAGATAGATAGATAGATAGATAGATAGATAGATAGATAGATAGATAGATAGATAGATAGATAGATAGATAGATAGATAGATAGATAGATAGATAGATAGATAGATAGATAGATAGATAGATAGATAGATAGATAGATAGATAGATAGATAGATAGATAGATAGATAGATAGATAGATAGATAGATAGATAGATAGATAGATAGATAGATAGATAGATAGATAGATAGATAGATAGATAGATAGATAGATAGATAGATAGATAGATAGATAGATAGATAGATAGATAGATAGATAGATAGATAGATAGATAGATAGATAGATAGATAGATAGATAGATAGATAGATAGATAGATAGATAGATAGATAGATAGATAGATAGATAGATAGATAGATAGATAGATAGATAGATAGATAGATAGATAGATAGATAGATAGATAGATAGATAGATAGATAGATAGATAGATAGATAGATAGATAGATAGATAGATAGATAGATAGATAGATAGATAGATAGATAGATAGATAGATAGATAGATAGATAGATAGATAGATAGATAGATAGATAGATAGATAGATAGATAGATAGATAGATAGATAGATAGATAGATAGATAGATAGATAGATAGATAGATAGATAGATAGATAGATAGATAGATAGATAGATAGATAGATAGATAGATAGATAGATAGATAGATAGATAGATAGATAGATAGATAGATAGATAGATAGATAGATAGATAGATAGATAGATAGATAGATAGATAGATAGATAGATAGATAGATAGATAGATAGATAGATAGATAGATAGATAGATAGATAGATAGATAGATAGATAGATAGATAGATAGATAGATAGATAGATAGATAGATAGATAGATAGATAGATAGATAGATAGATAGATAGATAGATAGATAGATAGATAGATAGATAGATAGATAGATAGATAGATAGATAGATAGATAGATAGATAGATAGATAGATAGATAGATAGATAGATAGATAGATAGATAGATAGATAGATAGATAGATAGATAGATAGATAGATAGATAGATAGATAGATAGATAGATAGATAGATAGATAGATAGATAGATAGATAGATACATGCATGCATGCATGCATGCATGCATGCATGCATGCATGCATGCATGCATGCATGCATGCATGCATGCATGCATACATACATACATACATACATACATACATACATACATACATACATACATACATACATACATACATACATACATACATACATACATACATACATACATACATACATACATACATACATACATACATACATACATACATACATACATACATACATACATACATACATACATACATACATACATACATACATACATACATACATACATACATACATACATACATACATACATACATACATACATACATACATACATACATACATACATACATACATACATACATACATACATACATACATACATACATACATACATACATACATACATACATACATACATACATACATACATACATACATACATACATACATACATACATACATACATACATACATACATACATACATACATACATACATACATACATACATACATACATACATACATACATACATACATACATACATACATACATACATACATACATACATACATACATACATACATACATACATACATACATACATACATACATACATACATACATACATACATACATACATACATACATACATACATACATACATACATACATACATACATACATACATACATACATACATACATACATACATACATACATACATACATACATACATACATACATACATACATACATACATACATACATACATACATACATACATACATACATACATACATACATACATACATACATACATACATACATACATACATACATACATACATACATACATACATACATACATACATACATACATACATACATACATACATACATACATACATACATACATACATACATACATACATACATACATACATACATACATACATACATACATACATACATACATACATACATACATACATACATACATACATACATACATACATACATACATACATACATACATACATACATACATACATACATACATACATACATACATACATACATACATACATACATACATACATACATACATACATACATACATACATACATACATACATACATACATACATACATACATACATACATACATACATACATACATACATACATACATACATACATACATACATACATACATACATACATACATACATACATACATACATACATACATACATACATACATACATACATACAATACATACATACATACATACATGCATGCATGCATACATACATACAATACATGCATGCATGCATGCATGCATACATACATACATACAATACATACATGCATGCATGCATACATACATACAATACATGCATGCATGCATGCATGCATGTATGTATGTATGTATGTATGTATGTATGTATGTATGTATGTATGTATCTATCTATCTATCTATCTATCTATCTATCTATCTATCTATCTATCTATCTATCTATCTATCCGCATGTGATGACATGTGATGGCATGTGTTGACACACACGAGGCCAACTTTTTTTAAAAACAGAAACAAATCGAGAATTATAACCCATTTAATTGTGTAATGACCTTTCTCTCTGCAAGCGAAACGGAAAAAAAAAAACAATTGCTCGATTACTTCAAAGTTCCACTCCGAAAAAAAGTTACAGAAATAAAAATTCTAAACGTATCTAAAATAAATCCATTATTTTTAAATGAACACTGGTGTTAAAAATATAAAGAGAGTGTTAGAAAATTTTCACTGTTTTAAATTAGATGCATACGTTTTGTGATAATTATTAAGAAAATGCCCTTAACGATTAATCACTGTATATTATAACTCATTATGCCTGTACAATAAACTATAGCAAAGAGTTATAACATCTGTGAAAAACAATGCAACAATCTATACATAAAAATAATATGATGTATTAAAAGTTTATGACACCTTGAACTAACTTTCTTATGTTAAGGTCCCCTTGATAGAAATGATAAAATATAGCTGCCGGTTCGCCCAGGCTCTGGCGGGGATCTATCTATGTAATCTATGTATCCTATGTATCTATGTATCTATGTATCATGTATCTATCGATCTATCAACTATCATTTATCTATCATCTATTTGTGGAGGCATCTCATTTAATCATCGAAAGCGAACGGAAAACAAAACAAAGCTTCGATTACTTCAAAAGTTCCACTCCGAAAAAAGTACAGAATAAAATTCTAACGTAGCTAAAAATAAAGCCATTATTTGAATGAACACTGGTTTTAAAAAACATAAAAAGATGTGTTAGAAAATTTTCACTATTTAAATAGATGCAATTACTTTTATGATAATTATTGAAAATGCCTTAAAGAGTGTATCATTATTTATAATAACTCATATGCCTGTAAATAACTATAGACAAAGAGTTTATAAATCTTTGGGGGGGGGGGGGAATCCGCATTTTAACAGTATTTTAACAGGCGTGCTGCGTGTAAGGTATGCATAAAGTATGAACAACACACACAAAATTAACTTAAGAATGTCCTTCCAGACACCATGTGCTCTCTTTCCCTAAAATAGAAAATTAGATTTTTTAACTAACTATTGCATTTCATCTGAATCTGATAAAGGGCACACACCAAACAAACAAATATCGTCTACATATATAGTATGAGGATATTGAAATATGGTACATGGCCAAAAGAAAAGGGGCGCAACCTGAAAATACTAAACGTAATGCTGGGTACTTCAAAGGATAGGCTAAAAGAGTTTATAAATCTGTGAAAACAATGCAACAATCTATACATAAAATAATAGTGATGTTATTAAAAGTTATGACCCTTGAAATAACTTTTCTTATGTTAAGACCCCTTGACAGAAATGATAAATTTTAGCTGCCCGGCCCGGCTTCGCTGGCGGGGATCTATCTATCTATCTATGTATCTATCTATCTATCTATCTATCTATCTATCTATCTATCTATCTATGTGGAGCATCTCATTTAATTCAACGTCAATCAACTCATTTAATCTATAGCCAGGGGACGTAACTTAAGATATAACAATGGTACTAAAAGTTATATCCATTTTTGTCATATATTTTTATATTGTCTTATGTTCAGTCATGTAATTACAAAATTAAATTTTAGGAAGGTAATAGCTGATAGCTGATAGATAAAACTATCACAGTTGGTTGCACAGGAATGAAAGGAAAACGTGTAGAAAATTTCATCTCAATCGGTTGGACCGTTCGCGAACGCATAAATGACGGACATACATACATACATACATACATACACACAGCGATTTTTATATATATAGATTGTGGTATTTCGTTCCTCCTAGTGACGACCATAATCTGTGTCTTTTTGCAATTTAATTCTAACCCCAGTTGTTCACTGTGTGTAACAACGTCATCTACTAATTTTTGCAGACCCTGCTCATTGTCTGCAATCAATACTGTATCGTCTGCGTATCTAATGTTATTGGTGTTTCGTCCTCCAATGATGATTCTATTTATATCTTCTACATTTCTGAAAATATTTTCATTGTATAGGGGGGAAAAATCCGGAGAAATTACACATCCCTATCTCACACCTCTCTTAATAGGCTGATATTGTCCCACTTCATTATCAATCCGTATGGCAGATTATTGTTTCCAATATATGTTTTTTTATTAGTCTAATGTCTTTCACATCTATTGGTAGATATGCCTGCTGCAAGCATATCTGCCATGTTGACATGTCTAACTCTATCGAAAGCCTTTGTGTAGTCAATAAAGCAAAGATGTATATCTTTGTTTACTTCTATAGAACGTTCAATAACTGTTCGCAGCATATACACAGCATTTACTGTACCCGTTCCTTCTACAAACCCACATTGTTCTTCCCCTATTTCAGGTTGTATTTTCTTCCTAACGCTTTGCATGATAATTTGTACAAAATCTACGTGATGTGACTCATTATACTAATTGTTCTATGTTGATCACATTCCAAGGCTCCTGATTTCTTTGGGATTGCAATAAATACAGAATTACATAATTCAGAATGTATATCTCCGGTATCATATAATGTGTTCAGCAGTTGGGTGACTTGATCTTGTCCATATTCTTCTAAAGGTTTAAATATTTATGTTGTGATGTTATCTGAACAGAGGTTTTGCCAGCTTTCATATGTTTAAGAACGTTCCGCACCTCCATCTTCAAAATTGGCGGTCCTTCATTATTAAATTGAATATCATACTGTTCATCTCTGTTATCATCATAAAGGTTTTTCACACAATCTGACCATTCATGTAGAATCTGATCTTTTTCTATTAGGATTTTGCCATCTTTAGTTTTTAGACAGCTTTCTGATGCTCTAATTCTTTTATTAGTAAGTTCCTGCATTTTTGTGTGCACTAATTTTGATAATTTGACTGTTGTATTGTTTTTCAATTTCAATGCAATTTTTCTCAAGCCATGCTTTTTTTTTTTTTTTTGCCTCCTTGCATATTTTATCCATATACAGTGAGAATATTTTCAGAAATATAGAAGACATATATGGAATCATCATCAGAGGAGGAAACATAGATAACATTAGATATGCAGATGAAATAGTATTGATTGCAGACAATGAGCAGGATCTGCAACAATTAGTAGATGCAGTTGTTGCACACAGTGAACAACCAGGGTTAGAATTAAATTGTAAAATGACACATATTATGGTCGTCACTAGGAAGAACGAAATACAACTATGTAATATACAAGTAAAAGGAAATATTCTTCCACAAGTGAATAGGCACAATTATCTCGAATCAGTAATAACATCTGATGGGAGATGCCTTGAAGAGATTAGAACAAGAATCGCCATGGCGAAAGTAGCCTTTAGCAAGATGAAAAACACACTGGCTAATAAAAAGATGTCAAATGAACCGAGAAAAAGAATGTTAAGGTGTTACATAGAGCCTGTACTTTTTTATGGATGTGAGTCTTGGACAATGAGCAGTCAAGCTGAAAAACATGACAGGAAAGATATACTGTCAGGCCATTCGCCGTGTAGAAAGGCGCAAGAGGCCTTGTTACCAACTCCGCATACAATGTGGTGAAACAACGCGTGTCAGACAGTGTGTCTGGCGGATGTAGTCTGAGTAACCTTCTGTAGAGGACATGTAAACATGATGTAACATGCCTGGTGTCATTGACATTACCGGCCAGGAGAGAATAGACAGAGGTAAAATGGGAACGGGTAGTATGTTCCCGGAGGGGGCAAATGAGAGGACAGGGATGGGGAAGTCGAGGAGAAGTCAGCGCGCGAGTGTAAGTGGGGGGCAGACAATTTGAGCTGTGGGGAGTGTTATGTGGAGTCAGGAAACTGGGGAGGACAGAAATCATGTGACAAGAGAACCTATAATCAAATAGACCACATTTTAATTAACAACAGAAATGCATCAAACATACAAGAAGGTAGAAGTTATAGAGGAGCTGAGTGCCACAGCGACCACTTTCTCGTTGGAGCAAAATTTAAAATAAAACTTAAGAGAAATTTCTATTCTAAATTACAAAGATTACACCCAACATATAACAGAGAAAAACTACAAGGAATTACAGTCTAAGAGAAATTTACAGATGAAATAAAATGTAAACTTGAAACTCTGCAAAACCCTTTGGAGGAAAGCGTTGACCAAACTTGGTTGAACATCAAGAATACAATTCAATCAACCGCAGAAGAATGTCTCGGTGTGTTAACCACGCAAAGAAAGTACAGATGGTTCAATCAAAAATGTGAAGAAGCAGTCATTAGGAAAAAGAATGCTAGACATTTATGGTTAAATGACATCAACAACATCCAAAAGGAAGAGCAATATAGAAATGAATGTAAAGAGGCTACAAAAATAGTTCGACAGCAGAAGCCAGAATATATGAGTAATATAATCAAAGATAGGTAAACTAATCACCAGAAAAACGAATCCAGAATGTTTTTTTAAAGTACTGAAGTCAATTAAACGAGGGCACCAACACACCACATATGGTTTACGAGACAAAAATTGGATAAATATCAATTAGGAAATGTGCAACACATGGAAAGAATATTTTGTTGAATTATGCTCTGTTATGTAATGTGCATTGTTTGCTTTTTCTCCCCTATGTAAATGTAACAGGCACATTTGATGAATGAAAGATGAGTGAATGAAAGGGCCGAATGTAAGACGGGCCTGCGTGCCCAATTTGTTACCCTTTTAAAATAAAGTTTGTTCGTTCGTTTGTTCTATCTTTCTATCTATCTATCTATCTATCTATCTATCTATCTATCTATCTATCTATCTATCTATCTATCTATCTATCTATCTATCTATCTATCTATCTATCTATCTATCTATCTATCTATCCATCCATCCATCCATCCATCCATCCATCCATCTATCTATCTATCTATCTATCTATCTATCTATCTGTCTGTCTGTCTGTCTGTCTGTCTGTCTGTCTGTCTGTCTGTCTGTCTATCTAACTATCTATATAACTAACTATCTATCTGCCTGCCTGCCTGCCTGTCTGTCTGTCTGTCTGTCTGTCTGTCTGTCTATCTGTATATCTATCTATCTGTCTGTATATCTTATATCTGTCAGTATATCAATCCGTCTATCTATCCATTCACGTCTGTTCTCCTGCTCATCTGTTTCTGATGATCTCGTTCTATTTCAGTTTGATCCGCGGGAGTGAAGA
This sequence comes from Cepaea nemoralis, assembly GCA_014155875.1. Classification (NCBI taxonomy): domain Eukaryota; kingdom Metazoa; phylum Mollusca; class Gastropoda; order Stylommatophora; family Helicidae; genus Cepaea; species Cepaea nemoralis. The sequence goes on along the minus strand of JACEFZ010027618.1, from coordinate 133,146 downwards.
ACAACAACCGTTCCTAACTAATGTGTGGTTTAACCAGAGAGTGAGTTCCCTTTCCGCAAGATGGCGGGACATTTCTTGGTCTGTTTATGAAGCTCGTAATGCCTTTTTTTTTTTTTTGGGGGGGGGGGGGGGGGAGAGAAATTGTTGATTTTAAACTAAATAACTATGTCAGTTGGCTCTGCGGGAGTGAGAAGAACAATTGTACAAAATGTCATCGCAATCGGATGGACCGTTCGGGAACGCATAAACTACACACACACACACACACACACTCACACACACACACACACACACACACCACACACACACCTACACACACACACATATATATATATATATATATATATATATATAATATATATATATATATATATATATATACATATAGTTTTTTTTTTGGTTTTCATTAGCACATTGCCGTCTTTTCTGCTCCCAAATGGATACGTAGTGGTTGTGCTTTTTAGTTTTGTGATTTTTAATATTTCGTTGTCCTATCTATCCGTGTTGTCTTGTCCTTGACAAAGATTCCGAGAATCGAAACGTTGGCAGTCCTGTGTGTCGTATTGAACGCGTTTGTGTGTATTTTATTTTATTATTAATTGTATATATTTATTGAGTACTTCTGATTTCGGATTTTCACATGTATTTCAGGATACCATGGATCTCCTTGTAAGGTATGTGCAACGTGTTGATGTTTAGAACGTTTCTTCTCGCAGGAGCTAAATATACCAATTTGTTTCCAATTTATATTCTTAACTTCGTAGCACGGCCAACAAATGTGCCGCTACATCTATGATTAGGTTATGTGATTAGTGTTGTCATTGTGGACTCCAGGTATCGTTTGTGGCGTCAATATTAGTATGTGTGATTAAACGCCTACAGTCAAAAGAAGCTGTGAATACTGTGTCTAATTGATTCATTGAGTTGCGTGTTGTTGACTTCAAGAAGTAGCTGTGGTCACTCCTACAGTATTGGCGCTCATAGAACATTCTGGACGCGCACAGAAACAGACATATGTACGAGCGCCTCAATGAGATCCTTCAACCCTAAGAATATACATAACGGAGAGCCCGCACCTAGCGGGATTGATTCTACGAGCCGGAAAATTCATGGCCTAAAACCCAAGACTGCGGGCAGCATCAATAATACAGCTCGCCCCAGTTTATGTCATCTGCCCTGGTCGGGATAGAGCAATTCTCTTCATGGCAGACATGGGGTCTCAGAGTGGACAGCTATTCATGGGAAATAAAAGAACACCATAGAAAAAAACAATAGTACACAAAGAACAGAAACTTCCTAAAGTGTTACAGAACTAATAATTTCTGAAGAACGGATTTCATATACACGACTTGATTGTGTTTAAAGAACTATAGTAAGAAACGCAGTAAAAGTCTGGCTGACAGGCATATTCGAACCATTAACCTAATTGAAAGTTTATACAGAGCATACAGAAATGAAATTTCACTGCTTACATCGAAATGAACGTACAACTATCGAAATATACATGTAAACCAAGCTGAGAAAATCAAATTTCAGCGGACTACAGTAGAGCAAGAGAAGATAGTTATTGGGCAGAGTTCAGAAAGACCGCATGAATGCTGACATGGTCAACACCAAGTTGAAAACTTTTGTGGCAACACGACAGCTGATTACTCCAGATAAATCGAATATAAACAACACGACAGCTGATGAGTCCAGATAAATCGAATATAAACAACACGACAGCTGATAAGTCCAGATAAATCGAATATAAACAACACGACAGCTGATAAGTCCAGATAAATCGAATATAAACACAAACAAAAACTGTTCTCATCACGTAACATCAGCGGGTGATTTGTGATCATTTCATTAATCAAATAATGTGAAATAGTAATGTGAACTATAAATGTGATCGTTATAAACAGAAGCAATCTGGTAAAAATAAACATTGAGACATATGCAATGGGCTACAATAGTATCAACATTTCAAACAGCCGGTGCAATGTAATAGTAATCGTGGAAATGACAGCAGTTCAGTTCACAGCAACAGGAGGAAGTGGATCAACACTGTCCGACCGATGAGAGAAGCTATCGTACAATTGATGTCAAAAGGTCACGACTTCAAGCTTGCACAGGTTACGGATGAATGATATTTACAAAAAGGTGTTTACATCGGAGAATACAGGAGTTCAACTTGATCGACACATGACCTGTCAACACTTTAACATGCGACGTCGAAATATAGGTCAACACGGGATAACTGTCAGTAATGAAGGATTCGATTCAAAATTTCAAAGAACATCCTAAAGAAATGAATTTATAGAACATTTATTAATTAATACGAGAACAGTAAGTAGACCATGGACATTTTATAAAATTGTGTATAAAACTATGGACATTTTAATATCAAAATGTGGTGATATCTACATACATAAAATAGACTGTATGTGTGTGGTTGGGAATGTATTGGATGCGTTCGATAGCGGTACATCCGATTGAGAAGAAATTTTCTACACGTCTTCCTTTCATTCCTGTGCAACCGACTAATAGTTTCTTAGTGTAAAATCGACTACTTACTTACTAAAATTTGATTTTGTAATTACATGACTTAACATAAGAAATATTCTATAAAGGGACATAACTTTTAGTAGCATTGATATATCTTAGGTTAAGTCCCCTGGATATAGATAGCTATATAAATAAATAGATACATAGATAGATCTGACCCGATAGATAGAGAGGGTGGGATAGACGGAGTGAGAGACGGACGGGCAGGCAGGCAGGCAGACAGACAGACAGACAGACAGACAGACAGACAGACAGACAGACAGACAGACAGACAGACAGTCGGGAACGGGAGCTTATATGACTACTTAAATGAATTACATGAGATGCTCCCCACCAGGAGCTGGGCGAAGCCGGGCCGGGTCAGACAGACAGATAGACAGACAGGTAGTCGGGAACGGGAGCTTATATGACTACTTATGTGAATTAAATGAGATTATCCCCACCAGGAGCCGGGCGAAGCCGGGCCGGGTCAGACAGACAGACAGACAGACAAACAAGCAGACAGACAGACAGACAGACAGACAGACAGACAGACAGACAGACAGACAGACAGACAGACAGATAGATAGATAGAGACAGACAGACAGACAGACAGACAGACAGACAGACAGACAGACAGACAGACAGACAGATAGATCCCCGCCAGGGCCTGAACGAAGCCGGGCTGGGTCAGCTAGTAATCCATAAAGAAGGACATTATGTAGTAGAAAAATAAATAGTGGTTATTCAGTGTTTATATAGAACGCCGGACTCTCATTCGGGAGACCCGGGTTCGATCCCCGGTAAGGTGTGGGATCTTTTTCTGTCGGGGGCAAAAAGAAAATCCTAACCTGCACAGTTCGCGGCGACTGCACTAGCCAGGCGGCCTTAAATCCTCAGGCTCAAAGACCCCTCTGCCATACACCGCAAGGTATTATATTGGCAGTAAATGACAGTTTTTAAATGACAGTTATTATGGACATTTGAATATTTACATTTGGGAATATTACGGACGTAAGTTGTGAACAATTAGAAACTGTGTAATACTATATGAAGTGACCATTAACAAACTATCCGAGAATCAGACTTGTGAACATAAGAACGTCGTTAACTGTTAGAACACATCAATGAAGTTCATTTAAAGTGTGTTATTAGTTGTGTGTATTTTAGTGATATTTGCTAGTGTGATGTTTGTACTCATTCATTAGCGTGTTATTTATATTACCGTTGCAGTTTTCTTTGTCTTTTCATTAGAGGTCAATTGCCTGACAAAGGTAAACATATAACTTAGTCAGTAAACAAAGTATATAACACAATATCCAGGAAATTGATAGCAAATATAGACCATCAGTGATTTATTACTGTACAGTTGGTGATTAAGATAGTTAATTTAGTTGTACTTCAGCACGACATCAAATCTTACGGCTGCTAACCACTCTTGCATTTGCTACGTTATTTTTGGGTTATATTTTATGTTCATTCAATATTTCCTTTTCAAATTGTTGGTTGCATGCGGAAGTTATTTGAATTATCATCATTATTTTTTGCATGATAATTATTTAATGTTTGGTGTTTGCAAGATTAACAGCGTTTCATATAAAGAACTAATTATTTGTTTATGGTTGCATGATTAAGTTCGTTCGATTTAATTTTACTTATAGGATTTTGGGTAATACAATCAAATAAATTGAATGGGGTTAATTTCGGATCGGTGAATATCCTAGCGTTGCGCTGACAATGCAGGGCTTCTTTATAACATCTATATCCCCCTGATGGCACTGCACCGGCGGGGAATCGATGGGGTAGTGCATTGGTATTGATAGTATGGGAAGTTAAATCAAAGGTCGCTGATCACCAAGATGGGTTATTTTGGATGGTTTGAATGCTATGAATGGGTCGAATGGTAATCCATCACGGGGAGCGGCGGTCCAAATGATTTCGGGAAATATTGGTTATATATTTTTGGTTTATGAAAGATTTTGAGGTTGAAGAGAGTAGTGAGCAAGTAAAACTACGATGTGTCAGCGTTGCGTAAGGTGCTTTTGTCGTTGCGTGGTGGCAATTGCACGTTGCGGTATGATTGATACACAAGTTAGTTCAGTAGCATGTGAATACTTGTCTATGGTGGAACCATAACTTAATAAATGTTTACATTACTAACATAATTAAATATTGTTGGTTGTTCATTCATTTGATACTAACATTTATATGTGGTGCCATAAAGCCACATAGGATGAGTTAGATTTGAGCTTTATGCTGAAAGGAGAATAGACAGTTATGAGAAAGGTTGATATATTACTATATGAGTTATTATACACTTATAAGAATGATGATTGATTAAGTTATAAAGAAAATGTATTGAATTTATTTATAAAAATATTTTATTTATGGACTAGATAGATTGAACTATTGATTTATATATTGGAAATAATTTACACATGTTGATTATTATTATCATTTGATATTTATTCATGACATTTATTGATGAATATTGTGATTGTTTAATTTAAATGAAAGATGTTTTTTTTTCCATTTATTATTTCAGGGATTAATTAGTTTATTGTTGCATTAGTTCAATATATAGTAAATGGTAATGAGTATGATAATGATAACAGGTATAAAAGCAGAAGAGGAATACACTCAGTAAGGAAGACATAATGAATGCAGTCACGGATGTGAGTATGATAGTGACGCTTCAGTCGGAAAGCAGTGGGCAAGACATAAATGGCTTGGACTTTACTGATGAAAGCTTGAGCTACTGAATAAAAAGCGGAGTCAGCGACGCCAGAGAGGAATGACAAAAAGGTCTAACTACAGAAAATATGCAAATCATATACCAAGACCCTTAAGGGAGAGTGAGATACGTCCAGAACCCACACTTATATTCCATGCGCTAGCATGAGGAGGGGGGACTGCGTGAGGATGTCCGAGGAGGCATTGGATCTCATGACAGTTGGATATCAGTCTCTGAAGAGAAGAAAAGAGACTGAATCCCCACGACGTCCACGTGGGATGAACGAGGAAGTCGTGCCCACAATAATAATTATATATATTTTTTGTGTGTTGTGGAAATGGTGTATCCACTGTCTGTAGAGAGTTACAGGGTGTATAAACATGATATTTGCAGAGATGAATCGTACTATGCCTACGACGACCTTATTACATTATGAAAAGATGTAAGCCATTATAAAATACTTGCAAATTTGATAGTAAAGGATGCAAGTTAGTAGCAAGGTTGACAGAGAGAGGTCAGTGTTCCTCTAGGCATGAAAGCTATCAGAAACGCTAACACCCGTCAAAGTGTCGAATTGAGTGAACAGAGCAGCATACCACATATGCACGAGTGAAAGATAGAAATGGGAAATTGTAGTTAAAATAGTAAGTACTTTTGGATCTACAGATTTTCAAGTTATATTCCAAGAGCAGCACCAGATGACTGACAAGTCATATCTATCAAATATTACAAGTTGATTTGAATAGTTGATTGGGGAAATCAGTAAATTAATTTACAAGTACTGGTATACAAATACAAGTTTGCAATTTTTTATTTTTGAAGTCTGGCGGAGGTGAGTACCATAGACCTAGATCAGGTCATGGTCATTCGGTAGGTCAGGTCATGGTCATTCGGTACAGACAACACACATTCTCTCGCAGCCCAGCGTGAGAAGATTGAGAACCTTGCCTCGCATGAGAATATCGAGCCAGGTCTCTGAGCAGAAGACAACTTCCCCGGCAGGTAGTCAGTTGGTTTTGAGCTATCATCGAGTTGCGAGGTAGTTCTTAACTTCGTAGCACGGCCAACAAATATGCCACTACATCTATGTTTAGGTTATGTGGTTAGTGTTGTCATTGTGGACTCTAGTTATCGTTTGTGGCGTCAATATTAGTATGTGTGATTACACGCCTAGAGTCATAAGAAGCTGTGAATACTGTGTCCAGTTGATTCATTGAGTTGAGTGTTGCTGACTTCAAGAAGCAGCTGTCGTCACTCCTACAGTATCGGCGCTCATAGAACATTCTGGACACACACAGAAACAGACATGTGTACGAGCGCCGCAATGAGAACCTTCAACCCTAAGAATATACATAACGGAGAGCCCGCACCTAGCGGGATTGATTCTACCAGCCGGAAAATTCATGGCCTAAAACCCAAGACTGCGGGCAGCATCAATAGTACAGCTCGCCCCAGTTTATGTCTTCTGCCCTGGTCAAGATAGAGCATTTCTCTCCATGGCACTGTTGCTATCTTGATTGCCTCAATTTCAGCATCATAGTTATTGCAGTACTTTTCTGTTGGAACTCTGACCGTGTCCCTAGTATTATCTGGGTATTCTATGTACACTCCCGCTCCACCAATTCGTACAGTATTTTGTGCTGACCAATCTGTGTAGGCTCGAATCCAGAGGTCCTGTGGGTATTCGTCATCAAGAAAGCTGTGAGTGGCTGTTCTGCGCTGTACACTGTTCTGTTCTTCCTTGTCAAATACTCCTCTTGCTTTTGTCTGGATTTGTAGCGATAGTCTATGTTCATCGTTCCATGGAGTTCGCTCTGGAATAGTTGACAGAGGGAAACCAACTGTGGGAAGATCGGTGGTTTCTCTGCAGAGACTTTTGGCCTAGTGGATAAAACTACTTCTTTTCAACCGCACCATAGCTAAGTTTTGAAATCGGTTCTTCATAGGGTGGCCTGGCAAGGTGAGGAACTTTTCTGCTAGTATTAGCGTTTTCGTATCTCTGCGCTCTCTCAGTGCTTGTGTCCTCCCCATTTTCTCCATTGCTACTATAGGGGTTGATCTCATCCCTCTTGTGGTGACTCTAAGTACTTGATTTTGCACCTTGTCCAGCTCCTGTAGTGTTGATTTTGATGCTGAACACCATTCAGTTGGCTCGTATTCCAGGTGTGGTCGTATGCTCTGTTGATAAACTTTGCTAAATATTTTACCACTGGCTCCCCATGTGGTTCCACTTAGGTTTCTCAAGATTGCTATTTTCCTTCTGGCATTTGCTACTGCTTTTTTATGTGTTTTCTCCATGTCAGCCTGTCGTCGAATGTTACACCAAGGTATGTTGGTTCTTTATCTTCTCTTAGGGGTGTTCCATTTATCTGGATGATCCCTGCCTTTTGTTCCTGAGAGAGGGTAAATAGTGTGATGCTGCACTTGACCAAAGAAAGCTGTTTGTCTCTTTCTTATTTATGCATATAGTGTTCTAGTTTCATTAGCCTCTTCCAGGCAATTGTTGTTAGTTACTCCGGCAGTCCAAAGAATTCACAACATTCATCTCAAAAACCACATCTCTGTTGCTTCTAAGTTCTTCCTAATTTGTTCATTTACATTCCAAGATTCACTGCCAAACAGCAAAACAGGTTCTATATATCATTTCAGCACTCTCTTTGTTACATTCATTGATAAAGACTTATTGCAAAAGATAATCTTCATTTTCTGAACTGCAGATTTTGCCTGCCCTATTCTGCTCTTGCCGGTCTCTCTGGCCGAGGGGTTACAACACTTTCTCCGTAATCCCGTTTATCACGCAGTCTTGTAGCGGGCGAGAGCTGGAGGCGGTTCTACCCCCGCTGGTGACTTGCGGGATAACTGAGCCGGCCGCTCAGAAAGCAATGGCAAACTACTGAGCATAATCTTGCCAAGAAATCAGCAGACAGCTGAAAGATGCTGCTATTGACAGCGATGTCCTGTAAAGGATATGCGAATGTAAATTTAAAAAAAAAAAAAATTCTGCTCTTAATCTCTGTTGTAAATCTTCCACCGATGTTATAAATGCCCCTAGGTATCTACAATTATCCACTTGGTTAAGCATTTTCCCTTCTATTTCTATGTCACATTTTGGTGTCACCATTTTCTTAGATATCATCATTGTTACTGTTTTCTTGATATTCAAGGATAGTCCTTTCTTTGCACTCTCTGTTACTACAATGTCGACCAATTGTTGTAGGTCTGTTGCATTATCCGCCACTAATACCGTGTCATCTGCATAGCGTATATTGTTTATATTATAACCTCCGATTAGTATTTCTGGCTTCTCTTTGATCTCTCTCGTTATATTTTATGTTCATTCAATATTTTCTTTTCAAATTGTTGGTTGCATGCGGAAGTTATTTGAATTATCATCATTATTTTTTGCATGATAATTATTTAATGTTTGGTGTTTGCAAGATTAACAGCGTTTCATATAAAGAACTAATTATTTGTTTATGGTTGCATGATTAAGTTCGTTCGATTTAATTTTACTTATAGGATTTTGGGTAATACAATCAAATAAATTGAATGGGGTTAATTTCGGATCGGTGAATATCCTAGCGTTGCGCTGACAATGCAGGGCTTCTTTATAACATCTATATCCCCCTGATGGCACTGCACCGGCGGGGAATCGATGGGGTAGTGCATTGGTATTGATAGTATGGGAAGTTAAATCAAAGGTCGCTGATCACCAAGATGGGTATTTTGGATGGTTTGAATGCTATGAATGGGTCGAATGGTAATCCATCACGGGGAGCGGCGGTCCAAATGATTTCGGGAAATATTGGTTATATATTTTTGGTTTCTGAAAGATTTTGAGGTTGAAGAGAGTAGTGAGCAAGTAAAACTACGATGTGTCAGCGTTGCGTAAGGTGCTTTTGTCGTTGCGTGGTGGCAATTGCACGTTGCGGTATGATTGATACACAAGTTAGTTCAGTAGCATGTGAATACTTGTCTATGGTGGAACCATAACTTAATAAATGTTTACATTACTAACATAATTAAATATTGTTGGTTGTTCATTCATTTGATACTAACATTTATATGTGGTGCCATAAAGCCACATAGGATGAGTTAGATTTGAGCTTTATGCCGAAAGGAGAATAGACAGTTATGAGAAAGTTTGATATATTACTATATGAGTTATTATACACTTATAAGAATGATGATTGATTAAGTTATAAAGAAAATGTATTGAATTTATTTATAAAAATATTTTATTTATGGACTAGATAGATTGAACTATTGATTTATATATTGGAAATAATTTACACATGTTGATTATTATTATCATTTGATATTTATTCATGACATTTATTGATGAATATTGTGATTGTTTAATTTAAATGAAAGATGTTTTTTTTTTCCATTTATTATTTCAGGGATTAATTAGTTTATTGTTGCATTAGTTCAATATATAGTAAATGGTAATGAGTATGATAATGATAACAGGTATAAAAGCAGAAGAGGAATACACTCAGTAAGGAAGACATAATGAATGCAGTCACAGATGTGAGTATGATAGTGACGCTTCAGTCGGAAAGCAGTGGGCAAGACATAAATGGCTTGGACTTTACTGATGAAAGCTTGAGCTACTGAATAAAAAGCGGAGTCAGCGACGCCAGAGAGGAATGACAAAAAGGTCTAACTACAGAAAATATGCAAATCATATACCAAGACCCTTAAGGGAGAGTGAGATACGTCCAGAACCCACACTTATATTCCATGCGCTAGCATGAGGAGGGGGACTGCGTGAGGATGTCCGAGGAGGCATTGGATCTCATGACAGTTGGATATCAGTCTCTGAAGAGAAGAAAAGAGACTGAATCCCCACGACGTCCACGTGGGATGAACGAGGAAGTCGTGCCCACAATAATAATTATATATATTTTTTGTGTGTTGTGGAAATGGTGTATCCACTGTCTGTAGAGAGTTACAGGGTGTATAAACATGATATTTGCAGAGATGAATCGTACTATGCCTACGACGACCTTATTACATTATGAAAAGATGTAAGCCATTATAAAAATACTTGCAAATTTGATAGTAAAGGATGCAAGTTAGTAGCAAGGTTGACAGAGAGAGGTCAGTGTTCCTCTAGGCATGAAAGCTATCAGAAACGCTAACACCCGTCAAAGTGTCGAATTGAGTGAACAGAGCAGCATACCACATATGCACGAGTGAAAGATAGAAATGGGAAATTGTAGTTAAAATAGTAAGTAATTTTGGTTCTACAGATTTTCAAGTTATATTCCAAGAGCAGCACCAGATGACTGACAAGTCATATCTATCAAATATTACAAGTTGATTTGAATAGTTGATTGGGGAAATCAGTAAATTAATTTACAAGTACTGGTATACAAATACAAGTTTGCAATTTTTTATTTTTGAAGTCTGTCGGGGGTGAGTACCATAGACCTATATCAGGTCATGGTCATTCGGTAGGTCAGGTCATGGTCATTCGGTACAGACAACACACATTCTCTCGCAGCCCAGCGTGAGAAGATTGAGAACCTTGCCTCGCATGAGAATATCGAGCCAGGTCTCTGAGCAGAAGACAACTTCCCCGGCAGGTAGTCAGTTGGTTTTGAGCTATCATCGAGTTGCGAGGTAGTTCTTAACTTCGTAGCACGGCCAACAAATATGCCACTACATCTATGATTAGGTTATGTGATTAGTGTTGTCATTGTGGACTCTATGTATCGTTTGTGGCGTCAATATTAGTATGTGTGATTAAACGCCTAGAGTTAAAAGAAGCTGTGAATACTATGTCCAGTTGATTAATTGAGTTGCGTGTTGTTGACTTCAAGATGCAGCTGTCATCACTCCTACAGTATCGGCGCACATAGAACATTCTGGACGCACACAGAAACAGACATGTGTACGAGCGCCGCAATGAGAACCTTCAACCCTAAGAATATACATAACGGAGAGCCCGCACCTAGCGGGATTGATTGATTCTACGAGCCGGAAAATGCATGGCGTAAAACTCAAGACTGCGGGCAGCATCAATAGTACAGCTCGCCCCAGTTTATGTCTTCTGCCCTGGTCGAGATAGAGCATTTCTCTCCATGGCACTGTTGCTATCTTGATTGCCTCAATTTCAGCATCATAGTTATTGCAGTACTTTTTCTGTTGGAACTCTGGCCGTGTCCCTAGTATTATCTGGGTATTCTATGTACACTCCCGCTCCACCAATTCGTACAGTATTTTGTGCTGACCAATCTGTGTAGGCTCGAATCCAGAGGTCCTGTGGGTATTCGTCATCAAGAAAGCTGTGAGTGGCTGTTCTGCGCTGTACACTGTTCTGTTCTTCCTTGTCAAATACTCCTTTTGCTTTTGTCTGGATTTGTAGCGATAGTCTATGTTCATCGTTCCATGGAGTTCGCTCTGGAATAGTTGTCAGGGGGCAACCAACTGTGGGAAGATCGGTGGTTTCTCTGCAGAGACTTTTGGCCTAGTGGATAAAACTACTTCTTTTCAACCGCACCATAGCTAAGTTTTGAAATCGGTTCTTCATAGGGTGGCCTGGCAAGGTGAGGAACTTTTCTGCTAGTATTAGCGTTTTCGTATCTCTGCGCTCTCTCAGTGCTTGTGTCCTCCCCATTTTCTCCATTGCTACTATAGGGGTTGATCTCATCCCTCTTGTGGTGACTCTAAGTACTTGATTTTGCACCTTGTCCAGCTCCTGTAGTGTTGATTTTGATGCTGAACACCATTCAGTTGGCTCGTATTCCAGGTGTGGTCGTATGCTCTGTTGATAAGCTTTGCTAAATATTTTACCACTGGCTCCCCATGTGGTTCCACTTAGGTTTCTCAAGATTGCTATTTTCCTTCTGGCATTTGCTACTGCTTTTTTATGTGTTTTCTCCATGTCAGCCTGTCGTCGAATGTTACACCAAGGTATGTTAGTTCTTTATCTTCTCTTAGGGGTGTTCCATTTATCTGGATGATCCCTGCCTTTTGTTCCTGAGAGAGGGTAAATAGTGTGATGCTGCACTTGACCAAAGAAATCTGTTTGTCTCTTTCTTATTTATGCATATAGTGTTCTAGTTTCATTAGCCTCTTACAGGCAATTGTTGTTAGTTACTCCGGACAGTCCAAAGGAATTCACAACATTCATCTCAAAAACCACATCTCTGTTGCTTCTAAGTTCTTCCTAATTTGTTCATTTACATTCCAAGATTCACTGCCAAACAGCAAAACAGGTTCTATATATCATTTCAGCACTCTCTTTGTTACATTCATTGATAAAGACTTATTGCAAAAGATAATCTTCATTTTCTGAAATGCAGATTTTGCCTGCTCTATTCTGCTCTTGCCGGTGTCTCTGGCCGAGGGGTTACAACACTTTCTCCGTAATCCCGTTTATCACGCAGTCTTGTAGCGGGCGAGAGCTGGAGGCGGTTCTACCCCCGCTGGTGACTTGCGAGATAATTGAGCCGGTCGCTCAGAAAGCAATGGCAAACTACTGAGCGTAATCTTGCCAAGAAATCAGCAGACAGCTGAAAGATGCTGCTATTGACAGCGATGTCCTGTAAAGGATATGCGAATTTAAATTAAAAAAAAAAAAATTCTGCTCTTAATCTATGTTGTAAATCTTCCACCGATGTTATAAATGCCCGTAGGTATTTACGATTATCCACTTGGTTAAGCATTTCCCCTTCTATTTCTATGTCACATTTTGGTGTCACCCATTTTCTTAGATATCATCATTGTTACTGTTTTCTTGATATTCAAGGAGAGTCCTTTCTTTGCACTCTCTGTTACTACAGATGTCCAACAAGTGTTGTAGGTCTGTTGCATTATCCGCCACTAATACCGTGTCATCTGCATAGCGTATATTGTTTATATTATAACCTCCGATTAGTATTTCTGGCTTCTCTTTGATCTCTCTCATTATTACTTCGATATAGAGAGAGAAGAGATCCGGTGACAAGACACACCCCTGTCGTACGCTTAGCTTTATCTGTTCGTAACTGCCCTCATTATTTCCCATTTTAATTGCTGCTGCTTGGTTCCAGTAAATATTCTTTATAAAATCTGCTTTAAAGTCGACAGGGTCGACTTCATTACACCAGGTTTTATTCCATATGACTCGGTCTCTTTCCGCAACGAGCGAAAGCGTCGCACACAGCACGAACTCCGTAGCTCTAGCGACGACCCTCAGGTGTCTCCTGAAATATTTCACTCGTGAAACCGAAGGACGCCGCTCGGAATCGAACCTACAACCTTCAGAGCCCAAGTCAAACGGCTTTACCTCTTCGCCACGGAGCAAACCCAATAATATATTCTTTATTATTCTTAAGTCTTTCACATCAATGTTGATATCTTCCAACATTTTAATTAGTTCATTATGTTTACTTGATCAAATGCCTTAGTATAATCTGTTAAGCACAAATATATTGCACCTTGTAGATACACACTGTTGTGTACAAACTAATACCACATTAACGGAAGACATGTATATAAGCTATTGATAAGGGACATAACAACATACGTTAGTTCAAGGGGCATTACTAACATCAGCATGAATTAACAATATGAGTACAAATATTTATAGCATTTATCTAATATTTTATAAAATTTTTATATATAGTAACGACAACTATGTTTCTTATAAAAATACGGGTAACAATTTAAATTACTTTTAATAAGCCCGTAAATATGAAAGCTTTATTTTAGATGGTTGATTAGTTTATAAACTATTTTGCTATTTTTCCTCGATGTTTCATTCGATATTTTGATTCTTTTATGGTATGCCAACCCTGACCTTAAGTAGAAAATTTTTGTCCGGCCTGTAAAAGGCCAAATTTTCTTAATGTCTTCTCGGCTTTATGGCTAAGGTAAGATGAAAAGATCGGAAGAGAAGAAATATGTACGAACTCTTGCGGAAGTAAGATTTGAATATCGCAGCCACTTCCGGGATTGCGTGTCGGTTGTAGTAAACAGCAGACATCGAACATGTCTAAAGTTACCTTCAAAATAACACTGACTTCCGATTCAAAACTTCCATATAAAGTTTTGTCAGTGCCTGATGCTGCACCATTTACTGCAGTCTTAAAATTTGCAGCAGAGGAGTTCAAAGTTCCTGTTGCAACAAGTGCCATCATCACCAACGATGGCATTGGTATTAACCCAGCTCAGAGTGCAGGTAATGTTTTCCTCAAGCATGGATCTGAGCTCCGATTGATACCAAGGGATCGAGTAGGATATTCACTATAGAGCTACTTTCAATGACATCTCTTTGTTCTTAATTTCAACTAACTCTCGACATGGTCATTCTGTGATATTCAGGAAGTCAATAATGAGTTAATTTATAATATAGCTTGATAATAAACTTTTGTAGTGCATTGGGTGTCAAAGAGGAAATTCAAAATGGTTATATATTATGAATTTACAACATTTTATGTTAACATGGAATACCATTTTAGCAACATATTTTTTTAACCCTTCAGTTTATGATTAGTTAGAAATAATTTGAAAATTATTGAGTGACAAATTATAAAAAAGACAAGAATCTGCTATCAGAAACAGGCTCAGTAAGGTTGTGTGACAATGTCACGATGAAACACTGATTAAGTGATCTTTTCTGTGATCACTTATTGTTCATTGAGTTGAAGTCTGCTATAAACTCGCTGTCTACACCTGAGAATATGATACACCTGGCTGGGTGCATGAACATCTGAAATCACAAATGAGGTTTGCTCAGACAATCCTATACCATTTTAGTTTAAAAACATTGTACAACCACATGGAATGACACTATCCAGCGCTGCCCATCGGGCACTTGAACGTCAATTATTCCTCTCCGTGACGCTTGCAGCAAAGTGGAAGATGATGATTATGTAATTTTCATGAAAATCTTGTACATTTATTTTGTGTAAAAATTACAACTGTGCGATTTCATTGCCTGAAAATAGTGTAATAGTTTTAAATAAAAGTTAACAGTTTACTGCATTCTTTGAAATCTGAAACCTGGTACTTTATGTATCACACTGAACATTCCAGACACATTTTGATGAGATAATAAGCCCATTATATGATTAGAAATCAAGCAAGCCGTAGAGGATAAAGTTGATGTCATGAGTGTTTCTTGGGAGTCGCGCTGTGGATTCCACAATGTTGGGAAGCATGTCTCTTGGCAAGTGGGCATAGAGCTTCCCTTGGCAAAACATGGAACATGTGGTTAACTTCAATCTTACTCAAAGAAAAGTTTTAGTATTTGTAAAGTTGTTGCAGGCTAACCATGTGGTCTCCTGGAAGTGCCTCATGTTGAATACAAGACAGTACTGAATGAAATTATAACACTGGAGAACATTATTTTGAAAATTTAAACAAGGACGCGAATAAACAATATATTGCACAATTTCTTGCCTGGCATATTTCGCTGCATCTCATCAGGTGCAAACTGCAGAGTTGTATATCAAATGAAATGAATAAACGAATAATACTTTGGCTGAAATACTAAGTACATAGTCGCTGATATTGTTTAAATGTGGAGTATGTTATCCCCTTGGAAGTCTAAGATTTAACAGGAAGTCCTTCTGTTTGCATAGCAATACTGGAATTGCTTAATCGATAATGCTTTGATATATTTGAACAATGAGTTGTTCTTCGTTGAATACAGTATATAAAATAAGTTTTGTTTATTATTTATTAATTCTATGATTGCTAATAAGCAAACACTCCATGATGGCCAACTTCGATGTTCTTTGATCTGACAACTGCACAGGTATTCCTGAAGATTCGTTAAATATCTTTTTCCATTTTTACTCGATTTGCTAATTGTCTTTCCATTCTACTTGTTAGTTGCTTGGTAATCACACAGGAATTGATAAATGCAGTTTGAGTTGGTTTATGGAGACAATGGTTCTTTTACAGATGGAATAGATATAGAGGTGGTTTTATATCTGATAATTATCTTACTTTATTCAGAAGGACCATATTTTTATCATATGAAACATATTTGTTATCATATGAAATATCGTGCAACTAACAAATAATTAATTGGTTAATAAACTGAAGTACAGACATTTAGATAATTCGCCCTGTCCATTATTCATATGTGAAGAAGTGTGGTTTCTGAAGTTAATACCTATTGGCTAATTGTTAGATATATGAATATTAAATAATTGTTTGTGATGTTTAGTTTACTGAAACTTTAGTAATATGCCATATATATTCCCATATGATTACAATTACTTCCTCAAAATTCTGCGACATACAGATTCATAGTCATACAAGGTTTTCACTTATAATGTGTGGATTCAGGCTCCTAAGATGAATAAAATATTGATATACTTTGCAAAAAAAAACAAAAAAACTAAGGTCAAAGTGTAGTTCCTGCACGTGATCTTGCCAGAGGCCTGTTGCGACAAGTCATTGTAATGTGTTCTCCGTCGATTCAACGGCTAGTACTAATCGAGCTGAATGTTCCGTTCGAGTCAAGAGTCGAGGAGCAGCACGATTCGATGCTAAAATTACCCCTACCCCGATCAACCTCAAAACTAAGTTACGTTACGGTCCATCGCCGTCTCAGATTGATAGTCCTGTGACTGAGTCAGCCGCAAAATCAGCTGCCCACGGTTTTACCCTCTCAAGAGCAACACACCTATAAGATGGAGATATACAGTGACATGATCACCAGCCTGAGACAGGAATGATATACCGTCAGGCTATTCGCCGTGGAGAAAGGCGCAAGTGGCCTTGTTACCAACTCCGCATAAATTCTCGTGCAACGACGCGTGTCAGACAGTGTGTCTGGTGGATGTAGTCTGAGTAACTTTCTGTAGAGGACATGTAACATGATGATGATGATGATTTATGGTTTGTGTCACAAGATGTTCGTTTGTGATGTTTAGAGGTTCTATCTATCAATCTATCTATCTATCTATCTATCTATCTATCTATCTATCTATCTATCTATCTATCTATCTATCTATCTATCTATCTATCTATCTATCTATCTATCTATCTATTTATCTATCTATCTATCTATCTATCTATCTATCTAATCGCTTACTGCTTAAAGTTTTATTTCCCGTGTGGGATACACCGCTTTAAACAGAGACATTGACTTGTATAGTCATTTATTAATTCTTTTGGATAACAGTTGGTTACTTAGCTTGTGAAGTAGTTTATTTCAGTTTAATTATTTGTTGTATGTTCTTTAATTCGTTTTGTTCCGTGTTTGCATTATATTCGTTGGTCTAATTAGTTATATCGTTATAATACTGTCATTTACTTATCGATTTGTATTACTGATATTTTGTAAGTTAATGTAATTGTGATTTCTTATTATCTTGTAATTTTGCTTAACTTTGACTAATTTACACTTTCTTCGTGGATAAAATGTCTGAGAAGTGGCAACACTGGCTCAATAAGTCAGGAATACGCCTTGGACACTTAAACATTTGCAGCTTATTTAACAAGCTACCAGAGTTATCTTCTATTCTTAATCAAAATTTTCATTTATTCGGCCTTAGTGAAAGTAGGCTTAATGATAAAATTTCGGATGAGGACATCTCTATTAAAGGGTACAAAGTTTTTAGAAGGGATCCCTGTAGGAAACAAGAGACAGGTATAGTAACCTATGTTTCTAATTTACTAAATGCTCACCGTAGGCTAGACTTTGAAACTTGCGAAATAGAATGTATTTGGTTAGAGCTGAAACTTCAAAACCGCACACCCCTGATAATTGGCTACCTCTATCGAAATCCCAGTGCTGGACACGTCTGGTACGAAAACTTCACTACCATGATGGACGTTGTTTTCGCTTCCGGGAAGGAAATCATACTACTCGGAGACTTTAACATTGACACCAACAAATCCAACATAATATGGGGAAATATAATTGCATCATACAATTTCCAACAAATAGTACAACAAGCTACTAGAGTAACAAAGTCATCTTCAACAGTCATAGATCACATTTATGTAACTTGCTCAGACAACATCATAGAATGCACCGTACCCAATTGTGCAATGAGCGTTCACTACCCAATATGCTGCACGTGTTCTAAAAAAGGATTTAAAACTCCTAAGTGTAAAATATAGAAGTTACAAAAATTTCAACCAAAACGCATTTTTACAGGACTTCTTCAGTTCACCTGTAGACAATGTTTATCAGCTTTCTGACCCGGACGATGCTCTGGAATTCTGGATGAAAACCTTTATTGATGTTTTTGATAGACATGTCCCAGTCAAGGAAGTTAGAGTAAAACACCACGTCAAGCCACCTTGGATCACTCAGGAAATACTTGAAATTATGAGAGATAGAGATAAAGCACATAAAAAGCGGGATCTCAGTGCATACCGTACTCTTAGAAACAAAGTTCAATATACCATACGACGGGGAAAGAAAAATTACTTTAAGAACTTAGTAATGGATAAAACAAATAGTAAGGATATATGGAAGGCAATTAACACCTTGACAAACAAGAATAACTTCCGCAATTCTTTACCACCAAATCATATTACATGCGACCAATTCAGTGATTTTTTTCAAACTGACATAGACCAGTCTGTCTATATATATATGTTTGTCTCTGTTGCTGGCTTGTCTCTGTGTCTTCACTATCCATCAAAATCATCATTTAAAGTGCGTTCGTATGTGTGGTGTGTGTGAGTGTGTGTGTGTGTGTGTTTGTGTGTGTGTATTTATTGTGGTGTGTTTGTGTGTGTATGGGGGTGTGTGGGTTCTTATTTGTGTCTGGGTATTTTGTATATATTGGTGTGAGGTGTGTGTGTGTGTGTGTGTGTGTGTGTGTGTGTGTGTGTGTGTGTGTGTGTGTGTGTGTGTGTGTGTGTGTGTGTGTGCGTGCGTGCAAGCTAAACTGTGAAACTAAGTAGATGCAATTAAAACAGCAGACATTTAGTGTAAACATTGTGTTCATGCACCATTTGTTCTTGTTCTCCTTGTTCTTTTTGTTCTGATTGTTCTTGTTCTTCTACCTCTTCTTGTTCTTCTTGTTATTCTGGTTGAGTCTGCTGATGTCACAATGCAACATTAACAATACAAGCAAGAGTACACAGAAACAAGACTGAGCCCCCCAGGACAGCGCCTGTAGGGCTCTCAGGACCTCAATATGATATGTAGAACTGGAGGCCAGCATGGCAGAATGGATAAGAGCGTTCGTTCTTAAACATCCGGTGTGCTGATGCAGAGGTAAATCAAATCAAATCAACTTTATTAGGATCACAAATTGGGCGCGCAGGCCCGTCTTACATTCGGCCCTTCCAATCACTCGTCTTTCCTTCATCAAGAGCATTATACATTTACAGAGGAAGAAAGATAAACATTGTGAAATGAATGTTGTAAACATAAACAAGGCAAATTACCGTGTTATGAGGCCCATCTCCCACCTACCCATACATCACCCCACCCACACACACACCCCCACCTACCCACACACACGCACACCAAGGGACACATACATACCCCACCAACCGACCCATCCCCCTTCTGCACATCCCCCACTCACACACTCTCCCCTCACCTGTTCCCCCAACCAAAACACACTCACCACCCACAAACATTCCCCCACCAACCCACACATCCCACATACACATCCTAACCCACACATCCTCTCCCCATCCACACCTCAAACCACCCATTCCCCAGCCACATCTCCATTGACCACATATTCACCACCCACGCACACAATCCCCCACCAACCCACACATCGCACATCCACTCACACATCCCCAAACCATACACACACATCCCCACCAACTGACATCTCCCCCCCCCACACACACACATCTCACTAACCACCCATACATCCCCAATCCACTCACAAACACACCCCACCACCCACACATACATCCTCCACCCACCCATACATGCCTTAGCCCAATCCCCCACTACACAATCCCCCACCCGCACATCACATACATCCCCTACCACGCAATATTCCCAACCCACGCACCGCACACACACATATCCCTCACCAACACATCCCACACCCACATACCACCACACATCCCCACCTACACACCACACACATACCGCACAATATTCACACCCACACCCACACAGATACCCTTACCCATCCACTCCACATACCCCCACCCACACACCACAAAAATCCCCCATCCACACACACATACCTCACCCACACAATATCCCTAACCAACACATCACACACCTATCCCCACCCACACACGCATTCCCTACCCGTCCACCAACACACACTCACTCACGCACACATCCTCCACTAAGCACCCACACACCCCCACCCACCCACCCACAACCAAAAATCTCTCGATCACAATATCACTACCCACAAACATCCTCCACCCACTCACGCATCCCACCCCGACACATACACATCCCTCACCCACCTACACATCCCTAAGCCACTCACACACCCCCACCCACACATTCCCCATCCACGCACACATCTCCCACCCACACACCCCCACATACTTCCCCCAACCACCCCACATCCCCTACTCACCCACACATATACCCCACCAATACACACATTCCCCGCACCCATCACACACATCCCCCACACCACACACTATCCCTCACCCACACACACAGATCCTCACCCATACCACCACACCCCCACCCACACACCATGCACACATCTCCCACCAACACAACGCACACATATCTCAAACCCACACACCATACACTTCTCCCCACCCGCCCTTGCATCCCCAATCCACCCAACACAATGCACTACCCACACAACTCCGCCACCCACACATACTTCCTCAAACCACCCACATAAACATACACACCCCACACCCGTCCCATACATATCCTTCACCCATACACACATCCCCCACACCCATTCCCACATCTACTACTTTCACCCCCACACATCCATCCACACATCCCACCAACACCCACAAATATCACTACCCACAAAAACCCACACACCCCATCCCATTCAAACGCATACCCCCACCAACACATATCCCCACACTCGCACACATCCTCCACACACACTCATACCTCCTCACATCTAGACACATACAAAATGTATCACGTTAGCATTGAAACTAGTATGAACAAACTCCCACACTTTACTCACACACATACACTCACAATTGTCATGAGCAGTCTCATAAAAATGTTAAACATAGAGAAAAATGTGTACATAAAAAGTATGTGACGTAAACATAGTGATGCTCCCACACACAGAGATACACACAGAGAAGGTACACACACACACACACACACACACACATTCACTCTCACGCTCACTCATTCTGTCTCTCATTCACACTCACTGACTCTCTCACTCAAACTACAGTAATGTACATAAGTTTATATTATACATAATAAAATCAATTGGTATTTAACTGATAATATGACAGATGAGAGTACACAAACATATGGATTCGCGTGTTACATAACATGCGTGTTACATGACATGCATCTGCTCAGCTCTCTCTCTCTCTCTCTCTCTCTCTCTCTCTCTCTCTCTCTCTCTCTCTCTCTCTCTGTATTCTTTCATATACACACACTCACACGCATGCGCGCGCTCACACACACACACACTAACACATCAACTCTCGAACTGTCTCACTCTGTCACACACAATCCTTCACACACACACTCACTCTCTCAATCACACATATACATACGCATGAACGCATGCACGCACACATACACTCCCTCACTCACTCTCACACATACACGTACGAATGCATGTACTGACACATTCCCCTACCATTTCTCGCTCAATCACACTCTCCACACACACGCACGCACGTGCGCACACACACATTCACTCTCTCACTCTCTCTGACACATACTTTCTCTCTCTTTCTCTCTCTCTCTCTCTCTCTCTCTCTCTCTCTCTCTCTCTCTCTCTCTCTCTCTCTCTCTCTCGCTCCCACACGCACACACATATATAGTGAACAATTATAGTTAAACAATTATAATGAACGATTATAATGAACAATTATACCAGTAAATGAATTATGGTGGCATATAGTCGGTATGGATTAAATATTGAAAGAGTTTTCTGTTAAATGTGTAGGGACTCATTGGAGTTTTCAGATCTGGAGGCAGATCATTCAATAAGTGCGCACCAGAGTAAGCGAAACATGTATAGGTCCAATCTAGGCTTTGAGACATGTAACAAATTTAGGCGCTTGCTGTTCATTGCATTAGATTTAATCAGCGGTAGAAGATACTCTGGGGTATTTTGAGATATAATTTTGTTCACTAATTTTGCTTTGTTGAAAAGGAAGCGCTTTGGAAGTGGTAGAAGTCTTGGATGACTGTATAAATTATTAATTTCAACGTGCTTTATATCAGAAACCAGACGAATAGCGCGGTTTTGTATAGAACATAGTCGTTTTAAATTAGATTTAGGGCAACCATCCCAAACTGTGGAACAGTAATCGAGATGTGATTGGATATAGCATGTATAGAATATTTTTCGTGTGCTTTCGTCCAGGAAGTGCTGAATCTTAGCAAGTTGGTAAACTTTTTGTGCTATTTTCTTGGTAAGAACGTGAACATGAGAGCTCCAGCTCAAATGGCTGTCAATTAAAAGACCTAATGTTTTATGTTCATTCACATTAACTATAGGTAACGTGCCCATGCGGAGTTCGAGCGGTGATCCAGTTATGGCTAGTGTCTGTAGTTTTTGTCTGGTCGTTATTAGCATGGATTTGGTTTTGTCGATGTTAATTTGCATGTGGTTTTCATTGCTCCATCTAGTAAGATTATCGAGTTCCTTTTGTAAAGAATACTCTAGTTCACTACGGTTTTCTTGACTAGTATATATAGTACAGTCGTCTGCAAATAGATCACAAGTTGTATTGATATATAAAGGAAGATCATTAATATTAACTGCAAAAAGCAGCGGACCTAGTATTGAGCCCTGAGGCACACCAATATTAAGCTGTGTGGGTCTTGATAGACAGTTATTGAAAGACACGACTTGTTGTCTGTCGGATAGAAATGACGTAATTATGTTCACCATGTTGGTGCTTATCTTCATTTGTTTTAGTTTTCTAATTAAAATATCGTGATCTACCATATCAAAAGCTTTTTTTAAAGTCTACAAACACCGCTCCACAAATTCTACCGTTGTTGATGTTTAAGTGCCAGTTATCGGTCATTTTTGTTAGGGCACTACGGCAAGAATATTTAGGTCGAAACCCAGATTGACTGTTAATTATTAGATCGTTGTTAAGTAAATGGTGTAACGTTATTTTATGAATGTGTTTTTCTAGTGGTTTTGATAGCGACGATAGTAAGGAAATAGGTCTATAATTACCCAAAAACGCTATTATCGATTGAGCCATTTTTAATTAGCGGAAACACTTTAGCAATATTAAATACAGATGGAAAGTAGTTTTTGGCCAGGCACTGGTTATATATGAACGTTAAGGACTCACTAATGACTGGTGCAGCACAACGAAGAATTCTATTACTGATACCATCTAGGCCGTGTGAGTTTGTTGATTTGAGATTTAAGTGATATTTATAAACGTCTGCAACAGACATTAAAGGAATTTCAGCGGGAATATTTATGGTGCACTTCTCCTCACATAATGATGCCAGTGAACTTAAATTACACGATGAGTCTGGTATTGAAGACTTTAGATTCTCTATTTCTGATTGAAAGAACCAACTGAATTCATCGCATGTTATATAATTTGGTATTGCTGATTCTGTAGGGCGTTTCTTATTGGTTAGCAAGTTAATAGCCTTCCATATATTTGTACTGTTTGAATTATCTACAATCAAATTTTTTAAATGGTCTTTTTTTATCCTACGAATTTCATATTTAACTTTATTCCTTAGTCTGCCGTAATTGATGAAGTCTTTATATTTGTGTGCTGTGTGCTCTCACATAATTTCCAGAACTTCATTAGTGACCCATGGGGATTTATGTTGATTTTTGACTCGAACTTCTTTGATTGGCACGTGTTTATCGAACACATTGTAGACTGTCTTCGTCCAGAATGCTAATGCATCGTCCGGATCAGGAAGTTGGTAAACGTGATCAAGGGCTGCTTTTCTTAAGTCTTGCAAAAATAAATCTTGGTTGAATGCTTTAAAGTTTCTAAATTTGATACTTACATGTTTATGTTTAAGAGATTTGAACCCAATTCTTGACCATGTACAACATACAGGGTAGTGGTCACTAACTGTACTAACAGGAACAGAACATTCAATAATATTATCTGTACAAGTAACATATACATGATCAATTATAGTTGAGGATGTGTCAGTAACCCTTGTGGGACGGATTATTAGTTGTTTGAAATTGTAAGAAAGAATGATATCGTCCCATGTCTTGTTGGATTTACTAATATCTATGTTGAAGTTACCTAGTATCATAACTTCTCTACCTGCTGTAAACACTCTATCCATCATTGTAGTGAAGCAGTCATACCAACTGTACCCGGCACAACGATTCCTATATAGGTATCCAATGAGAAACGGTTGTTGGCTGGCTGGCTTCACCTCTAACCAAACACATTCTATCCCTACTGTCTCGAGATCACTTCTACGGGAACAGTTGATGGAATTGGAAATGTATACAGCAATACCTGTCTCTAATTTTTGATTTGCATCTTTCCGAATTACTTCAAACCCCTTAAGTGAGATTTCGGAGTCGGTTATTTTGTCGTTAAGACGACTTTCTGTGATTCCAATCACATGGAACTGTTTGGACAGTATTACCGAGAGCTCAGGTAATTTGTTGAGCAGATGAAAGATGTTGAGATGGTCTATATATAGACCATTTTTGTTGAGCCACTGATCGTGATTGGCGAACATTACAAACTAAAGGGAAGATGTCGCTTGTGGTATACAAATTGCAGGGATTTTGAAACTTTATTTAGAAATAGTTAAGGCTGTTAAAGGGAGCAGGAAAATGTCTTTGCTGGAGTGACATCATGAATGCTTGGTGCAGGGCTGCAGGATTGTATAGCATTAGCTGCTGATGCTGACGGTTCCACTCATAGGGTTTTTGATTACCGTCCAGCGAGGGACTGCTATGAGTGTCACTGGAATTGCCTACATTGGAAGCAGGCACCGGCGGCACAGCACTATTCTTTAACGGTGTCCCCTTTGACATCATAGAGGGAGACTGTTTTACGGGCACGGTAGGAAACAAAGTATCGTAGTTAGCAACATTTGGATTGGAGCTTGGGTTGCTATTCACGACATTGTGTTCCTGGGGTACAGGCAAGGGTGGTGTGGGAAGAGATGGAGTGTTTTCTGAACACAGTGGGATGGCTGCAGCTGGAGGTGAAGTTCGGTTTATTCCTGTAACTGGTGCTGGTTGTTGTGCACGTTCGGGATTTTTTATGTTCTTCGCTAGGAAGCTACTTCCTAGCTTGGAACAATGTATTTGATCCCTGTATAGTTTTTTCTTAGGAGCTCCGGACGGTGACGTTAAGTAAGGGGTGTTATTTATGAAATTCATGTTATTATTGTTACAAAATTTGTATAGCGTTAGATTAGCAGCATCGGCAGTACGACGCTGGAACCCGTAACATGGTGGAATGATAGATGAAATAAACAAAGATGATTTTGGAAATCTATTGCGCAACAGCACCTCCAATGTAGCTAGTTGTGAGGTGCTGATGATTTTATTATCCATTATGTCATTAACACCAATATGGACTGTTGCTCTCCTAATTCGGTCGTTCACTTGGAATCGTCGCAGTGTAGCGGTCAGCCTGTCAATTTCAGCGCCTGGTACAGGGTAGATTGAAGTTGATTCGCTGTCAGTAGATGACATGCGATCACTATAGATTCCCTTCAGCAGGGAGTCTCCAATGACGACATGTGTTGCACTGTGATCTATGGTTATTTCACGCTGCTGGCGTGTCCGCTTGGACTGTTGTTGCCACTGTTCACTGTCGTCTTTCTTGTGTTCTTGTTTATTATAGCTTGTTTGCGTTGGTTGTTGATATCCAGTAGTGGTAACGACTTAGCTCTGTGATTCCAAGTCTGCTGCTGGAGAGTCTACACTTAAGGCCTGGAACCTGTTGCTGACATGCACATCGATGGGGTAGATAGATGGTGTGCGTAGTTCTACAGGTTTAGTGGTGGTTTTGTTGCTTGTAAACTTGTCTTTGGTATTGTTCTACAACACATGGATACTTTCTGTTTTTTCCCCAAGGTTTTTCGTTTTTTTTTAAAATGGTTTTTTAAACCGTTTTTTGGGGGGTTTTAAAATTTTTTTTTAAAGGGGTTTTTTTTAAATTTTTGGGTTTTTCCGGGGAAAAGTTTTTTTTTAAATTGGGGAAATTTGGGGGGGGTTTTTTTTTAAAGGGTACCCGTTGGGAAACAATTTTGTTTGGTTTTTTTGGGCCCAGGGGGTTAAGGGGGGTTTTTTTGTTTTTTTAATTTTGGTTGTTCGGGGAACAGTGCTTTGGAAAGAAAGGGGGTTTTAAATAAAAAATTTTTGGGGGCGGGCCTAATTTTGTTCCCTTTTTTTTTTTTTTTTTTAACCTTGATTTTTCAAAATTGGTGTTTTTTTTTTAAAGGATCCAAAAAAAAAAAAAAGGGAATTTAAATTGTTTTTTTAAAACCTTTAAATTAAAAAGGGCCCTTCCAGTGTGATTATTGGTTTTTTCAATTTTGTGGGTTTTTCCCCCAAAAAATTTGTTTTTCTTTATTATCCTTTTTAAATACGGTAATAAATTAAGTTTGTTAAGGCCCTTTGGGAAAAAAAGTTCCCTTTTTAATGGGGGGGTTTTAATGGGGCAGGGGGTAGGGTTTTAAGTTTTTAAAAATTTTTTTCCTTTTCCCAAATACAAAATTATTTTTAAAAAGCCAAAACCTGTTTGGGGTAAAAAAATAAATTTTAAAAGATTTTTTCCCAGGGGTTTTTTTAAATCAAAAAAAAAAGGGAAAAATTTCCCCAAAACTTTTTTTTGGCTTGGGAAAAAAATTTTTAAAACTTAAAAAAATTAAAAATTTTTCCCAAAAATTTTTTAAAAAAAAAATTTGGTGGGGGATACCAATTTTTGAAAAGTTCCCCCTTTTTAAATTGACAGTTAAAAAAAAATTTAAGTAAAAGGGGAAAAAAATTAAAAAGGAGCAAAAAAAAAAAACCTTTTTAGACGGGTGGACCAAAAAAATTTTAATATTGGTGAACAAAAAAAATTTTAAAAAAATTTTCCCCAAAAATTTAATATTATTTTATAAAAACAAAATAAATTGAATTTTTTGGGGGAAAAAAATTTAAAAAAAAAATGAAAATAAAAAGGGTTGGGGAAAAACCCTTTAATAATTTTAAAAGGGGAAAAAAAATTTGGGAAAAAAATTAAAAAAAAAAATTTTTTTCAAAACAAAAAAATTTAATATTAAAAAAAAGGAAAAAAATTAAATTGAGTGTATTTAAAAAAATTAAAGAAATTAAAACCCAAAAAAAAAAATTAAAAAAAAATAAAAGGGGAAAAAAACCCAAAAAAATTTTGAACAAAATTTTTTAAAATTTTAGGGGAAAAAAACAAATAAAAATTTTGTAGAATTTGGTGCAAAACAAAAAATAAGAAAAAAACCCTTTTAAAATTAAAAATATATGAAAAAATTTAAAATAGTGAAAAAACAAATAATAATTGAAACTAGTGAGTGACAAACACAAATAATAATATGGTGTGGGGAAAAACCAAAAAATTAAAGTGAACATATAAAAACAAAAAAAATATGTAGAACTAGTGAGTGCAAACACAAATAAAATATGTAGAACTAGTGAGGGCAAACACAAAAAAAAAGTAAATAGGGGAAAAAAAAAATTAAAAATAGTAAAATATAGGGGAAAAAAAAATTTTTAGAATGGAAACAAACACAAATAATAATATGTAGAACTAGTGAGTGCAAACACAAATAAAATGTAGAACTAGTGAGGACAAACAAAATAATAATATGTAGAACTAGTGAGTGACAAACACAAATAATAATTTAGTATAGGGGGAAAACAAAAAATAATAAGAATGTAGGAAAAACAAAAAATTTAAAGTAAAACATGGGGGCAAAACACAATAAAATATGTAGAACTAGTGAGTGACAAACACAAATAATAATAGTAGAAATATGGGAAAACACAAAAAAATATTAAATAGGGGGAAAAACCAAAAAAATTTGTAGCTGTGGTGAAAAACAAAAAAATTTTAGAATATGATGAAACAAAAAATTTGTGAATAGGGTGCAAACACAATAATAATATGTAGAACTAGTGAGTGACAAAACAAATAAAATATGTAGAACTAGTGAGTGACAAACACAAATAATAATATGTAGAACTAGTGAGTGACAAACAAAAATAATAATATGTAGAACTAGTTAAAAAAAAATTAAAACAAAAAAAAAATAATTAGTAGAAACTATGAGGACAAACACAAATAATAATATGTAGAACTAGTGAGGGGAAAAACAAATAATTATTAAATAGGGGTGAAAAAAAAAAAAGTGCAAGTGACAAACACAAATAATAATATTAGAAATGATTAAAAAAAATATAGTGAACTATATAAACACAAATAATAATATGTAGAACTAGTGAGGACAAACACAAAAATAATATGTAGAACTAGTGAGGAAAACACAAATAATAATATGTAGAACTAGTGAGTGCAAACACAAATAATAATATGTAGAACTAGTGATAAACCCAAAAAATAAATTAAATATATGAAAAAAAAAAAAAAAGGGGACAAAAAAAAAAAAAAAATTTAGAAAAAAAAATTTTATTAGTAAAACAGTGGAAAAAAAAATTTAAAAAAAAAGGAATAGTGGGGACAAACACAAATAATAATATGTAGAATAGTGAGTGGAAACAAAAAAAATATTAAATATGGGACAAAAAAAAAAAATTAGAATATAGTAAAAAAAAAATTTTTGTAGTGAAAAACACAAATAAAAATAAAAATGTAGTAAAACCAAAAAATTTGTAGTAGGGGTGACAAACACAAATAATAATA
Source organism: Cepaea nemoralis (assembly GCA_014155875.1). Classification (NCBI taxonomy): domain Eukaryota; kingdom Metazoa; phylum Mollusca; class Gastropoda; order Stylommatophora; family Helicidae; genus Cepaea; species Cepaea nemoralis. The sequence continues at coordinate 103,934 of JACEFZ010027618.1, read as the reverse complement.
TGTAGAACTAGTGAGGACAAACACAAATAATAATATGAGAACTAGTGAGTGCAAAACAAATAATAATATGTAGAACTAGTGGGGCCCAAAAAATTTTGTATAGTGCAAACACAAATAAAATATGTAGAACTAGTGAGTGAAAACACAAATAATAATATGTAGAACTGTGAGTGACAAACACAAAAATAATAGTAGAACTAGTGGTGAAAAACAAAAAAATTTAAATAAAATATGGGAAAAAAAATTTTGAGAACTAGTGAGGACAAACACAAATAATAATATGTAGAACTAGTGAGTGACAAACACAAATAAAATATGTAGAACTAGTGAGGACAAAACAAATAATAATATGTAGAACTAGTGAGGGGGAAACAAAATAATAAATTAAATAGGGGTAAACCCAAAAAATAATATGTGTAATAAAAAACCAAAATAATAATATGTGTATGGGGGAAAACCAAAAAAAAAAAATTGAAACGGGGGGCAAACACAAATAATAATATGTAGAATTGGGGAAAAAAACCTTTTTAGTAGTAAACCCAAACACAAATAATAATATGTAGAACTAGTGAGGCAAAAAAAAAAAAATAATATGTAGAACTAGTGAGGGGAAAACCCAAAATAAAATATTAAATAGTGGGGAAAACCTTTTTAAAAAGTGAGACAAACACAAATAATAATATGTAGAACTATGGTAAAACACAAAAAAATATTAAATATAGGAAAAAAAAAATAAAAAATTTAGTGACAAACAAAATAAAAATATGTAGAACTAGTGAGTGCAAACACAAATAAAAATATTGTAGTGGGAAAAACAAAAAAAATTAAATAGTAGTAAAAAAAAATAAAAAAACAAACAAAAAAATAAAAATTGTAAACTAGTGAGGACAAACACAAATAATAATATGTAGAACTAGGAGTGCAAACAAAATAATAAATGTAGAATAGTGAGCAAACAAAAATAAAAAGTAGAACTAGTGAGTGACAAAACAAATAAAAATATGTAGAACTAGTGGGAAAACCCAAAATAATAATATGTAGAATAGTGAGGACAAACACAAAAAATAATATTAGTTAGTAAAAACAAAAAATTTGAGTGGAAAAACACAAATAATAATATTAGAACTAGTGAGTGACAAACACAAATAATAATAGTAGAACTAGTGAGGACAAAACAAATAATAATATGTAGAACTAGTGAAAAAACCCAAAAAAAATATTAAATATGAGGGGAAAAAAATTAAAAATTTAAAATGGAAAAAAACAAAATAATAATATGTAGAACAGTGAGTGACAAACACAAATAAAATATGTAGAACTAGTGAGGACAAACACAAATAATAATATGTGAACTAGTGAGGGGCAAACACAAATAATAATATTTTGGGGAAAACCTTTTTGAGTAGTGAAAAAACCAAAATAATAATATGTAGAACTAGTGAGGACAAACACAAATAATAATATGTAGAACTAGTGAGGACAAACACAAATAATAATATGTAGAACTAGTGAGTGGAAAAACAAATAATAATATTAGAACTAGTGAGTGAAAAACACAAATAATAATATGTAGAACTAGTGAGGCAAACAAAAATAATAATATGTAGAACTAGTGAGGAAAACAAAAAAATTTAAATAGTGATGAAAACCAAAAAAATTGAAAAATGGGACAAACACAAATAATAATAGTAAAACTAGTGAGGACAAAACAAATAATAATTGTAGAACTAGTGAGGGCAAACACAAATAATAATATGTAGAACTAGGAGGCAAACAAAAATTTAAAAATATTAAATAGGGGTAAAAAAAATAAAATATGTAAAATGTGGGGACAAACACAAATAATAATATGTAGAAAGTGAAAAAAAATTAATTGTAAAATATAAAAAAAAAATAAATTTTAAAAATGGGGAAAAACAAAAAAAAAAAGTAAAATTTTTCAAAAAAATAAAAATAGAAAAAGTGAGTGCAAACACAAATAATAATATGAGAACTAGTGAGGGCAAACACAAATAAAAATATTAGAATAGTGAGTGAAAACAAAAAAATTTTTAAATATATGCCAAAAAAAAAAAGTCTGAGGACAAACACAAATAATAATATGTAAACAGTAGTAAAAAAATTTTTTGTAGTGACAAACACAAATAATAATATAAATAGATGCCACAAAAAAAATTAAAATTGGACAAACACAAATAATAAATGAGAACTATATTTTGGGAAAAAAAAAAAAAGGAAAAAACAAAAAAAATAATATGTAAAATGGGGAAAACACAAAAAAAATGAAATATGGTAAAAAAAAAAAAAATTTTAGTAAAATGTAGGAAAAAAAATTTTTGAGCTTGGGGGGCAAACACAAATAATAATATGTAGAATGGGATCAAAAAAATAATTTGAAACTATATAAAAACAAAATAATAATTTTAAAATGTGGGGGAAAAAAAAATAATTGTAAAAAAGTAAAACAAAAAAATAATAATATGAAAAGTGGGGGCAAAAAAATAAATATGAGAATGTAGTAAAACCCTTAAAAATAGTAGAATAGTGATGACAAACACAAATAAAAATATGTAGAACTAGTGAGGCAAAACAAATAATAATTTAGAACTAGTGAGGAAAAACACAAAAATAATAGAAAATGGTCAAAAAAAATAATAATAGAAAACGTGAAAAACAAAATAAAATTGTAGAACTAGTGAGTGGAAAACAAAAAATAATATGTAGAACTAGTAGTAAAACCAAAAAATTTGAGAATAGTAGTGACAAAACAAATAATAATTTAGAAAGTGGGGAAAAAAAAATTTAGTGAAAGGAAAAAAAAAATAAAAATTGTAGAACTAGTGAGGACAAAACAAATAAAATATGTAGAACTAGTGAGGACAAACACAAAAATAATATTAGTAGTGGGGACAAAACAAAAAAAATTTTAAATAGGGGTAAAACCAAAAAAAAATTATGAAATTGGGGTGCAAAAACAAATAATAATATGTAGAACTAGTGAGTGACAAACACAAATAATAATATGTAGAACTAGTGAGTGACAAACACAAATAATAATATTAGAACTGTATGTTTTTAGTAGTAGGAAAACACAAATAATAATATGTAGAACTAGTGGTGAAAAACACAAATAATAATATGTAGAACTAGGAGTGACAAACACAAATAATAATATGTAGAACTAGTGAGTGAAAAACAAATAATAATATGTAGAACTAGTGATGAAAAAACAAAAATAATAATATGTAGAACTAGTGAGTGCAAAAAAAAAATAAAAGAAGGGGGAACAAAAAAAATAATATGTAGAACTAGTGAGGAAAACAAATAATAATATGAGAATAGTGAGGACACAACACAAATAATAATATGTAGAACTAGTGAGTGACAACACAAATAATAATATGTAGAATATTGAGTGGCAACACAAATAATAATATGTGACACAAAACACAAATAATAACTATGTAGAATAGTAGTGACAAACACAAATAATAATATGTAGAACTATTGAGCGACAAACACAAATAATAATATGTAGAACTATGTGAGTGACAAACACAAATAAACTATGTAGAACCTAGGTGAGTGGCAAAACAAATAATAATATGTAGAAACTAGTGAGTGACAAACACAAATAATAATATGTAGAACTAGTGAGTGACAAACACAAATATAATATGTAGAACTAGTGAGTCGACAACACAAATAATAATATGTAGAAACTAGTGAGCGACAAACACAAATAATAATATGTAGAACTAGTGAGTGACAAACACAATAATAATATGTAGAAACTAGTGAGGACAAACACAAATAATAATATGTAGAACTAGTGAGTGACAAACACAAATAATAATATGTAGAACTAGTGAGTGGACAAACACAAATAATAATATGTAGAACTAGTGAGTGACAAACACAAATAATAATATGTAGAACTACGTGAGTGACAAACACAAATAATAATATGTAGAACTAGTGAGTGGACAAACACAAATAATAATATGTAGAACTAGTGAGTGACAAACACAAATAATAATATGTAGAACTAGTGAGCGACAAACACAAATAATAATATGTAGAACTAGTGAGCGCCAAACACAAATAATAATATGTAGAACTAGTGAGCGCCAAACACAAATAATAATATGTAGAACTAGTGAGTGCACAAACACAAATAATAATATGTAGAACTAGTGAGTGACAAACAACAATAATAATATGTAGAACTAGTGAGCGACAAACACAAATAATAATATGTAGAACTAGTGAGTGACAAACACAAATAATAATATGTAGAACTAGTGAGCGACAAACACAAATAATAATATGTAGAACTAGTGAGTGACAAACACAAATAATAATATGTAGAACTAGTGAGTGACAAACACAATAATAATATGTAGAACTAGTGAGTGGCAAACACAAATAATAATATGTAGAACTAGTGAGTGACAAACACAAATAATAATATGTAGAACTAGTGAGCGACAAACAAATAAAATATGTAGAACTAGTGAGTGACAAACACAATAATAATATGTAGAACTAGTGAGTGACAAACACAAATAATAATATGTAGAACTAGTGAGTGACAAACACAAATAATAATATGTAGAACTAGTGAGTGACAAACACAAATAATAATATGTAGAACTAGTGAGCGACAAACACAAATAATAATATGTAGAACTAGTGAGTGACAAACACAATTAATAATATGTAGAACTAGTGAGTGGCAAACACAAATAATAATATGTAGAACTAGTGAGTGACAAACACAAATAATAATATGTAGAACTAGTGAGCGACAAACACAAATAATAATATGTAGAACTAGTGAGCGCCAAAATCAAATAATAATATGTAGAACTAAGTGAGGACAAAACAAATAATAATATGTAGAACTAGTGAGCGCCAAAAACAAATAATAATATGTAGAACTAGTGAGTGCCAAACACAAATAATAATATGTAGAACTAGTGAGCGACAAAATACAAATAATAATATGTAGAACTAGTGAGCGCCAAAATCAAATAATAATATGTAGAACTAGTGAGCGCCAAAATCAAATAATAATATGTAGAACTAGTGAGCGCCAAAATCAAATAATAATATGTAGAACTAGTGAGCGCCAAAATCAAATAATAATATGTAGAACTAGTGAGCGCCAAAATCAAATAATAATATGTAGAACTAGTGAGTGGCAAACACAAATAATAATATGTAGAACTAGTGAGTGGCAAAATCAAATAATATATGTAGAACTAGTGAGCGACAAATCAAATAATAATATGTAGAACTAGTGAGTGACAAACACAAATAATAATATGTAGAACTAGTGAGTGGACAAACACAAATAATAATATGTAGAACTAGTGAGTGACAAACACAAATAATAATATGTAGAACTAGTGAGCGACAAACACAAATAATAATATGTAGAACTAGTGAGTGACAAACACAAATAATAATATGTAGAACTAGTGAGTGGCAAACACAAATAATAATATGTAGAACTAGTGAGTGACAAACACAAATAATAATATGTAGAACTAGTGAGTGACAAACACAAATAATAATATGTAGAACTAGTGAGTGACAAACACAAATAATAATATGTAGAACTAGTGAGTGACAAACACAAATAATAATATGTAGAACTAGTGAGTGACAAACACAAATAATAATATGTAGAACTAGTGAGTGACAAACACAAATAATAATATGTAGAACTAGTGAGTGACAAACACAAATAATAATATGTAGAACTAGTGAGTGACAAACACAAATAATAATATGTAGAACTAGTGAGTGGCAAACACAAATAATAATATGTAGAACTAGTGAGTGGCAAACACAAATAATAATATGTAGAACTAGTGAGTGACAAACACAAATAATAATATGTAGAACTAGTGAGTGACAAACACAAATAATAATATGTAGAACTAGTGAGTGACAAACACAAATAATAATATGTAGAACTAGTGAGTGACAAACACAAATAATAATATGTAGAACTAGTGAGTGACAAACACAAATAATAATATGTAGAACTAGTGAGTGACAAACACAAATAATAATATGTAGAACTAGTGAGGGCAAACACAAATAATAATATGTAGAACTAGTGAGTGACAAACACAAATAATAATATGTAGAACTAGTGAGTGACAAACACAAATAATAATATGTAGAACTAGTGAGTGACAAACACAAATAATAATATGTAGAACTAGTGAGTGACAAACACAAATAATAATATGTAGAACTAGTGAGTGACAAACACAAATAATAATATGTAGAACTAGTGAGTGACAAACACAAATAATAATATGTAGAACTAGTGAGTGACAAACACAAATAATAATATGTAGAACTAGTGAGTGACAAACACAAATAATAATATGTAGAACTAGTGAGTGACAAACACAAATAATAATATGTAGAACTAGTGAGTGACAAACACAAATAATAATATGTAGAACTAGTGAGTGACAAACACAAATAATAATATGTAGAACTAGTGAGTGACAAACACAAATAATAATATGTAGAACTAGTGAGTGACAAACACAAATAATAATATGTAGAACTAGTGAGTGACAAACACAAATAATAATATGTAGAACTATGAGTGACACAACAAAATCAATAATATGATCGACAACCCATAGTATATTGAACTGCGACAAACACAAACTAATAATATGTAGAACTAGTGAGTGCAAACACAAATAATAATATGTAGAACTAGTGAGTGACAAACACAAATAATAATATGTAGAACTAGTGAGGGCAAACACAATAATAATATGTAGAACTAGTGAGTGACAAACACAAATAATAATATGTAGAACTAGTGAGGGCAAACACAAATAATTAATATGTAGAACTAGTGAGTGACAAACACAAATAATAATATGTAGAACTAGTGAGTGACAAACACAAATAATAATATGTAGAACTAGTGAGTGACAAACAAAATAATAATATGTAGAACTAGTGAGTGGCAAACACAAATAATAATATGTAGAACTAGTGAGTGACAACACAAATAATAATATGTAGAACTAGTGAGTGCCAAACACAAATAATAATATGTAGAACTAGTGAGTGACAAACCCAAATAATAATATGTAGAACTAGTGCCCCAGTGACAAACCACAAATAAGCCTATGTAGAAACTAGTGAGTGACAAGACAAACACAAATAATAATATGTAAGAAATAGTGAGTGACAAACACAAATAATAATATGTAGAACTAGTGGAGTGACAAACACAATAATAATATGTAGAACTAGTGAGTGACAAACACAAATATAATATGTAGACTAGTGAGTGACAAACCAAATAATAATATGTAGAAATAGTGAGTGACAAACACAATAATAATATGTAGAACTAGTGAGTGACAACACAAATATAATATGTAGACACTAGTGAGTGCCAAACCCAAAATAATATGGTAGAACGGTGAGGACAAACACAAAAATAATATGTAGAACTAGTGAGTGACAAACACAAATAATATATATAGAACTAGTGAGTGACAAACACAAATAATAATATGTAGAACTAGTGACGTGACAAAAACAAAATAATAATATGTAGAACTAGTGAGTGACAAACACCAAATAATAATATGTAGAACTAGTGAGTGACAAACACAAATAATAATATGTAGAAACTAGTGAGTGACAAACACAAATAATAATATGTAGAACTAGTGAGTGACAAACACAAATAATAATATGTAGAACTAGTGAGTGACAAACACAAATAATTAATATGTAGAACTAGTGAGTGCAAACACAAATAATAATATGTAGAACTAGTGGAGCGCAAACACAAATAATAATATGTAGAAACTAGTGAGTGACAAACACAAATAATAATATGTAGAACTAGTGAGTGACAACACAAATAATAATATGTAGAACTAGTGAGTGACAAACACAAATAATAAGTATGTAGAACTAGTGAGTGACAAACACAAATAATAATATGTAGAACTAGTGAGTGACAAACACAAATAATAATATGTAGAACTAGTGAGTGACAAACACAAATAATAATATTGTAGAACTAGTGAGTGACAAACCCAAATAATAATATTGTAGAACTAGTGAGTGGCAAACACAAATAATTAATATGTAGAACTAGTGAGTGGCAAACACAAATAATAATATGTAGAACTATGAGTGAGCAAAACACAAATAATAATATGTAGAACTAGTGAGTGGCAAACACAAATAATAATATGTAGAACTAGTGAGCGACAAACACAAATAATAATATGTAGAACTAGTGAGTGACAAACACAAATAATAATATGTAGAACTAGTGAGTGACAAACACAAATAATAATATGTAGAACTAGTGAGTGACAAACACAAATAATAATATGTAGAACTAGTGAGTGGCAAACACAAATAATAATATGTAGAACTAGTGAGTGACAAACACAAATAATAATATGTAGAACTAGTGAGTGGCAAACACAAATAATAATATGTAGAACTAGTGAGTGGCAAACACAAATAATAATATGTAGAACTAGTGAGTGCCAAACACAAATAATAATATGTAGAACTAGTGAGTGGCAAACACAAATAATAATATGTAGAACTAGTGAGTGGCAAACAAAATAATAATATGTAGAACTAGTGAGTGACAAACACAAATAATAATATGTAGAACTAGTGAGTGACAAACACAAATAATAATATGTAGAACTAGTGAGTGACAAACACAAATAATAATATGTTAGAACTAGTGAGCGGACAAACACAAATAATAATATGTAGAACTAGTGTGAGTGCCCAAACACAAATAATAATAGTAGAACTAGTGAGGACAAACACAAATAATAATATGTAGAACTATAAAAAAAATTAATATGTGAACAAAAAAAAATAATAATATGTAGAACTAGTGAGTGCAAACACAAATAATAATATGTAGAACTAGTGAGTGCAAACACAAATAAAAATGTAGAACTAGTGACAAACACAAATAATAATATGTAGAACTAGTGAGGACAAAACAAATAATAATATGTAGAACTAGTGAGTGCAAACACAAATAATAATATGTAAAAATAGTGGGAAAAAACCAAATAATAATATGTAGAACTAGTGAGGCAAACACAAATAATAATATGAAACTAGTGAGGGGCAAACACAAATAATAATATGTAGAACTAGTGAGGACAAACAAAAAATAAAAAAATTTAGAACAAAAAAAAAAAAAAAATTGTGAAAATAAAAAAAAAATATGGCAAAAAAAAAATAAAAGGGAAACAAAAAAAAAAAAAAAAATTGTGAAAATAAAAAAAAAAAAATTGTAAAACAATAAAAAAAAAAATAAAAACCCAAAAAAAAAAAAATGTAAATGGGAAAAACAAAAAAAAATAGAAACTAGTAGGCAAACACAAATAAAATATGAAACAGTAAACAAAACAAATAATAATATGTAAATAGTGAACAAAAAAAAAATAATATGTAAACTAGTGAGGACAAAACAAATAATAATATGTAGAACTTGGGGAAAACAAAAATAATATTAGAAATATGAAAAACAAAAATAAATGTAAATTAAAAAACCAAAATTAATATGTAGAATAGGAGGAGCCAAACACAAATAATAATCTGTAGAAACTATGATCGTCCAAACACAAATACTAATATGTAGAACTAGTGAGCAGCCAACACAAATAAATACATATGTAGAACTTGATGCGACAAACCAAATAATAATATGTAAAATAGTGAGCGCCAAACACAAATAATAATATGTATAACTAGTGAGTGGCAACACAAATAATAATATGTAGAACTAGTGAGTGCAAACACAAATAATAATATGTGAGTAACTAGTGAGCGGCAAACACAAATAATAATATGTAGAAACTAGTGAGTGGGCGAAACACAAATAATAATATGTAGAACTAAGTGAGCGCCAAACACAAATAATAATATGTAGAAATAGTGAGTGCACAACACGAATAATAATATGTAGAACTAAGTGAGTGGCCAACACCAAATAATAATATGTTAGAACTAGGTGAGTGGCAATACACAAATAATAAATATGTTGAAGCTAGTGAGGCGACAAACACAAATAATAATATGTTAGAACTAGGAGAGCGGCAAACACAAATCAATAATATGTAGAACTAGTGAGGCGGCAAAAACAAAAATAATAATATGGAAACTAGTGAGGCGGCAAACACGAAATAAATAATTATGTTAGAACTAGTGAGCGGACAAACACAGAATTAATAATGATGTGAGAACTTGGTGAGCGAGCAAACACAAATAATAATATGTAGAACTAGTGAGTGACAAACACAAATAATAATATGTAGAACTAGTGAGTGACAAACACAAATAATAATATGTAGAACTAGTGAGTGGCAAACACAAATAATAATATGTAGAACTAGTGAGTGACAAACACAAATAATAATATGTAGAACTAGTGAGTGACAAACACAAATAATAATATGTAGAACTAGTGAGTGACAAACACAAATAATAATATGTAGAACTAGTGAGTGACAAACACAAATAATAATATGTAGAACTAGTGAGTGACAGACACAAATAATAATATGTAGAACTAGTGAGTGGCAGACACAAATAATAATATGTAGAACTAGTGAATGGCAAACACAAATAATAATATGTAGAACTAGTGAGTGACAAACACAAATAATAATATGTAGAACTAGTGAGCGGAAAACACAAATAATAATATGTAGAACTAGTGAGAGCCAAACACAAATAATAATATGTAGAACTAGTGAGTGGCAAACACAAATAATAATATGTAGGACTAGTGAGTGGCAAACACAAATAATAATATGTAGAACTAGTGAGCGGTAGGGAGGGTGTCGGGGTGTGTGGGGGATGTGTGGGGGATATAGGGGTGTGTGTGGGGGTGGGGGTGTGAGTGGGTGGGGGGTGTGCAATGAACTGATGAGACGTTCGAGGAAGACGTGGAGAAGAGAGATGACGAAGAAGGAAGAGAAACTGAAGAAGACATTGGAACTGTAGAAGCAGGAGGAGGTGAAAGAAGATAAGTAGGGGAAGTAGGAAGAGAGAAAAGAAGAAGAGTAAATTGGCACACAGCTACCTCCATGTCCCAGTACTGACCACATGTTCGCACACAGCTACCTGTATGTCCCAGTAGTGACCACACGTTCGCACACAGCTACCTCCATGTCCCCGTACTGACCACACATTGGCACACAGCTACCTCCATGTCCCAGTACTGACCACACGTTCGCACACAGCTACCTCCATGTCCCAGTACTGACCACATGTTGGCACACAGCTACCTGTATGTCCCAATATTGACCACACGTTCGCACACAGCTACCTCCATGTCCGAGTACTGACCACACGTTGGCACACAGCTACCTCTATGTCCCAGTACTGACCACACGTTGGCACACAGCTACCTGAATGTCCCAGTACTGATCACACGTTGGCACACAGCTACCTGTATGTCTTAGTACTGACCACACGTTGGCACACAGCTACCTGTATGTCCCAGTATTGACCACACGTTCGCACACAGCTACCTCCATGTCCCAGTACTGACCACACATTGGCACACAGCTACCTCCATGTCCCAGTACTGAACACACGTTTGCACACATATACCTCCATGTCCCAGTACTGACCATACATTGGCACACAGCTACCTCTATGTCCCAGTACTGACTACACGTTGGCACACAGCTACCTCCATGTCTCAGTACTGACCATACTTCGGCACACAGCTACCTCCATGTCCCAGTACTGACCACACGTTGGCACACAACTACCTCTATGTCCCAGTACTGACCACACGTTGGCACACAGCTACCTCCATGTCCCAGTACTGACCACATGTTCGCACACAGCTACCTGTATGTCCCAGTAGTTACCACATGTTCGCACACAGCTACCTCCATGTCCCCGTACTGACCACACGTTGGCACACAGCTACCTGTATGTCCCAATATTGACCACACGTTCGCACACAGCTACCTCCATGTCCCAGTACTGACCATACTTTGGTACACAGGTACCTGTATGTCCTAGTATTCACCACACGTTGGCAAACAGCTACCTTCATGTCCCAGTATTGAACACACGTTGGCACACAGCTACCTGTATGTCCCAGTATTGACCACACGTTCGCAGACAGCTACCTCCATGTCCCAGTACTGACCACACGTTGGCACACAGCTACCTCCATGTCCCAGTACTGACCACACGTTGGCACACAGCTACCTCCATGTCCCTTTACTGACCACACGTTAGCACACAGCTACCTGTATGTCCCAGTATTGACCACACGTTCGCACACAGCTACCTCCATGTCCCAGTACTGACCATACATTGGCACACAGCTACCTCTATTTCCCAGTACTGACCACACGTTGGCACACAACTACCTGTATGTCCCAGTACTGACTACACGTTGGCACACAGCTACCTCCATGTCCCAGTACTGACCATACTTCGGCACACAGCTACCTCCATGTCCCAGTACTGACCACACGTTGGCACACAGCTACCTCCATGTCCCAGTACTGACCATACTTCGGCAAACAGCTACCTCTATGTCCCAGTACTGACCACACGTTGGCACACAGCTACCTGAATGTCCCAGTACTGAGCACACTTTGGCACACAGCTACCTGTATGTCTGTCACCGTCCTAGATACCTAGGGGAATGAAACTCGGGCTCATACAGGCAACAAACTCCGTTCAGATACAATCTAACAACATTTATTTATATTATGTCACAGTAAGCTGGCGAAGAAAGGTTTTCGCAAGCCAGCAACCCTCAAGTTGCGTATCACAGGAGTTTACAATAAAGCAATAATACATGATTATTACAACAACTCTATCAGCTATCTAACGTATGCGTAAGACCCCTAAATACACTTGGGTTTTAAGCTATCAAGTCCCCCTTAAGGTAAGCCCTGTTGCTTCTTCGATGTCCAGTCCGTGTCTGCCTTTCCACACGTTCGCAATCCGACACGGGTGGTAACTCTCTCCGAGTTTCTCGTGGACCCCGCAATCGGCGGGCTCCATCGGTGTCCACGGGGCTGTGGACACGCTGACCGGTCCTTCGAGAAGGCTCTGGATTATTCGAGCCTTCGAGTGACTCGGTTCTTTCCCTTTAGCTGGAGTTCTATCCCTTCTCCACTCTCTATTATTTTTATGTTGATACCGCCCTCATGTGAGACTGTGACAGGAGTTCCCCTCCCCCCCCCCCCTGCTTTGATGGGTTATTATATGGTAATTAGTTTTGTACTAATTCTGTCACAGGATCACATGAAGTAGGTGTTTGTAGTTTGGTGGATAGTAACTTGGCAACCTATATATCTGCATCAACAACTCATGTATTCTCCCATACAGCACTTCAAGATGATTGCTGAAGAGGTCTCTCTCTTCTATGTTCTTAAACATGCTTATCTGACCGAAGTTCCGTGACGTTTCCAGTTGTTTTTACAACCGCGCCCTTCTCAAGTATCCATATGATACCAAGATATATAAAACTCTGTGTAAGAGAGTTTTAACAAGACAAGTTGTCTTGGCTTATTTAAGTACACTTGCAAATCTTGTCCTGCAGTGTGTATTTCGATACATTTTTACTTCCGTATGTTGTATATTGCTGAATATATAGTTATACTGTTGTTTTATCCCATCTGACTACGTAGTGTTCTTGTTGGCTTGTTAGTGTATTGACTGATATGTTGCTGTCTATAATAAACTGACTGTGTTTTAATTGTTAGTGTTCAGTTTTGCGTTTGTATAAAGTGTGTGCTCAATGTGTATATGTGATGTGTGGTTTACTTCCAAGCGTCACGAGTTGGAATATCCTTTGTCATGAATTACCCAATCTGTGTAATGCATGATCAGGGCATTCAAACAGTGATGCTTAGATTTAGTGTATTCAATACTAAACATGTATCAACAATTGAGACAGGTAGTACATTTTATATGAAAGACGCAGACAAATTAAAATAAATACGTTTTGCGTACAATTTGTCCGCTCAGTGTATCGCTCTCTCATTTAATTCATTCGCTCTCTCATTCGTACATCTTTTATCAAAAATAGTATTTTGTTAAAATATACAAATAAAGTTGAGGTAAGTCTTACTGCCCTTAGAAAAATGGATTAGGCGATATGTTCCCTTTATGGTAGCAAGTACTTTTTGTACTTGTAATCAAAAAATGGTTTATAACTTAAATAGAAAAATTGTATAGGAAGAATATTTCACCTATGAGTGAAAATGTCTGTAATATATTATGGTAGAAAATATACAAGTTACGTGTTGACATATTTTATATATATAATCAAATACAAGTGTAATACATAGTAACTAATAGTAAATTAATTAACTCCAACGACGATGTGTGTGTTGTCCTCCTGTTGTCCGTGTGTTGTGCCACCAATGTTAACTAGTTCATATAGCTGTCTCTTGTATGTTGTAATAGACGTAGTTCTATTCCTGTAGTTTGCGCAGTTTCTTTGCAATAGCGAGTATGCAGAGTTCTTAATCATTACACGATGACTGTCAGTTCACTGGTTGATGAAATCACTTCACAGATATTATATATCGCTCGGATTGTTTTTAAAGCATTGCCAATTGCTAATATGGCTTAATACAATATAGGGTTCTCAAAGTTTCATGTTCGTGAATGTTATAAGTAGATTATTCACTTAGGCGTTGATACTTCTGAATGAAAGTTCTATAGTAAGTGTAGAGGTACACTGTTCTATGCAACAGACTAAAATATCACAGCTTATTATATGGCGACTAATTAATGTGCATAGTGTTAGTCTGCTGGTGCATTAGTTTGCCGTGATAATAGGTCAGCAATAATATTATCCGTACCCTTGATGTGGCGGATTTCAAAGTCGAAATCCTGAAGTAGAAGACACCATCTTGCTAATCGATGATTCTTTGGAACGCCTTGTTTAAGTACCAGCAGTGGCGAATTATCGGTCAAAACAACAAAATGGGAACCTAAGAGGAACTTAGATAAACGACGCATACAAAAAAGTAGACTTAATGCCTCCAACTCAACTGTGGAATACCGGATTTCTGCCTTTTTAAGCTTGCGGCTGACATAGAGTATTGGATGTCTCACGCCTTGATATTCCTGCATCAGGCATCCTCCAATTGCGATAGCACTCGAATCTGTGGTCAGAATAAAAGGTATATCTATGTTTGGTAATCTCAATACGGGTGGGTTAGAAAAAATTGATTTCAATTTGCACATTACATCCTCTAAGCGGATACTCTTACAAAATTTTTCTGGTTGATCTTTTGTCAACAGATTAGAAAAAACTGATGTGAGTTCTGCCCAGTTTGGTATAAACTTGGCATAATAGTTTATGAGACCTAAAAGGCTTCTGACCTGTTTCTTTGTAGTTGGAACTTGCAGGTTCAGAATTTTTGATACGATTCTATCATCTGTCAATAGTTTGCCTTCGGAAATCCTATGACCTAAGAAGTCTATCTGTTTATAGCCTATTTCAACCTTGGAAGGTTTGATAGTAAGTCCAAAAAGAAGGATTTGATTAAAGACTTGTTGGAGTGTAAGTAAGTGAGAAGTCATGTCTGAAGAATGGACACATATATCATCAATATATGATTGCACGTCCTTGATGCCGTGCAATAACAGTCTAGTTAACCTGACAAATGTAGCGGGGGCGTTCTTTAACCCAAAAGGAAGATATCTCCATTCATATAGTCCAAGCGGTGTAGAGAATGCGGTTATATGCCTTGAAGAGGGAGATAGTGGTACTTGCCAGTAACCTTTTGCTAAATCAAGTTTAGAAAAAATGGATGATTGAGACATATTCAAAATGAGGTCTTCACAGCTGTACATTGGCTCAGCATCTGTCGTGGTTATAGTATTTAATTTCCTGTAATCTATGCATAAACGAATGGTTTGGTCCTTCTTTTTCACCAGAACAATTGGCGAAGAGTACTGGGACACAGATTTCTGTATTATTTTTTTTTTCTAAGCCTAAAATTTATTTATCCAAATTTGCCCTATAATGTAATGGAATTGAATATGGTCTACATTTGATAGGTGTTAGATCTGTCAAAACAATGGAATGTGTTATTTTGTCAGTCTGTCCAGGTTTGTTTGAGAAGATAGTTTTATAGTCGTTAAGAAGAGACAAAATGTCTTGTCGCTGCTGTTGTGTCAAAGTGTCAGAGATTTGTATGTCCTTCATCGTACTGTCGTCGTTCATGATTGGTACTGGAATTTCCGTATTGTCTACGTCCGTCTGATTTATTACTGACGCTACTGTTTGTAAATTGTCTTCAATGTCATTGTCGTCAGTCGTCCAGACTAATAGTTGCTAATGTGTCGTTAAATTCGTCGTATTTGTCGTTATCACATATTGTCGGTACTGTGAATATGTTTTCGTCGTCTTCGTTGTCACAAGAATGAGTCGTTAATGATGCTTCGTTTAGATCTTCGTTTGTCGAGGTGTCATTCAGTCGGCTAGTTGTCGTTTCGTTTTCGTTGTCATTCTTGTCAGTCTGGTTATTGTCATCTGTTATCTGCGTCTGCTTGTTCATGTCACTGTCATTTCTAGAATAGTACGGTTTTAACATATTTACATGGAATATTTTCAACTTGCCATTCAAAGAAATTTCGTAGTCAACTTCCGAAATCCTTCTTACACTTTAAATGGTCCCTGCCAAGAGGTTGATAGTAAATCTCTCTTGTCAGGTAGTAATAGTAAAATATCTTGATTTGGTTGTAATACAATCGTTTTTGCCCCTTTGTTGGCGTACTGCCTGTACCTAAAACCTTTCTCCTGTAATGATGTTCTGGCCAGTATACAGGATCTAATGATTTTGTCTCTGGTGTCAGTGACCAAATCATAGGTGGAAACTGGTAATTGGGTGTTTACGGGTTGTGATATCATATCTTTGTACATAGCGAGAGGTCCTCTTGGGTTCGCTCCATATACTAATTCAAACGGAGAGAACCCCGTGCTTGACTGTGGGACTTCTCTGTATGCGAACAGCACCGTTGGGAGAAGTATATCCCAATCGGCTGGATTTTCAGCTGTCACTTTGGATAACATATGTTTTAGGTCCCCATTTAATTTTTCGCAAATTCCATTTGCGGCCGGTCGATAGGGGCTTGTAAAACATTGTTTTATGCCTAGTAACTTAGTTACCGATTGGGTGGCATTAGATATGAATTGCGTTCCTCTATCCGATATTATCTTCTCCGGAAAACCAAAACGTGAGAATATCTGTAATAATACGTCCGTCACATCCTTAGAGGAGATAGATTTTAATGGAATCATTTCTGCCCATCTTGAACATAGATCAACGAGTGTAAAAATGTACCTATTTCCTTTGTTTGAGATGTGGTTCAAAGGACCCACTAAATCAACCGCGACGATTTGAAATGGTCTCGAGGCAGTTGTGGTTGATTGAATTTCTGCCGTAGGGTTTTTACCTTTCTTAATTAGTTTTTGACAGATATCACATGATTTACAATAGGTTTTTATGTATTGGCAAAATTTAGGCCAATAAAATTATCTCAGGACTCTGGCCCTGGTTTTCTCATAACCCATATGACCTCCGAAAGGTGAGTCATGGGCTATCTGAAGTACTTTATTGCGATGTAACTGAGGTAGAATCACTTGTTGTATCGTGGTTTGATCTCTGGTATATAGCCTCGTTAAAATATTGTTATTTAATCTGAATGTCCAAGAAGCGTTTTTCGTTAATTTTGGCTTCATTCCTACTAGTCGAAAGTAGTGTGATAGGGTTGGATCTGTTTGCTGTTCTTGGATAAACTTGGTGGTGGTAATATTGGGTGCAATGATTTGTAGCGCTTCATGAAGTTGGTCGTTGTGGGTTTTGTGTGTCGTTTGTCTTGTCACTATATTAGCGTATTGTGTATGTTGTTGCACATTTACAGGCTCAATATTTTGTGGATCGATGGCGTCCTCAGTTCGAGGTGTTGATTTGATGGTGTCATTGAAAGATTCAACCGCCCCTGTGTTCTGCACCTCTGTGAATTCGTTTCGAATTCCGTCATCGGTTGTCTCCCTTGTGCTTTTGGCAGTTTGAGACATGCAAGCGTGTTTTTTTTAATTTTGGAATCGCTGTTCGCTTTTTGGATACAGTTTTTCTGTTCCCATTATCTGATTTCTTCTTCAGAGCAGGATCTTATGTTAGGAAGATTCCCAAGGATAATTTCCGCGGCAGGATTTTCCAGTACTGCGCATAGCACTTGTCCTGATATAAAAGGTGTCCGAATTTCGGCAAGTGCTAGGGGGTATCTTTCGATGGTGCCTGCGAATGTGCGACATGTTACGTATTTGTGTGTGTAGTCTTTGTCATTAACTAATGTTCTTTTAATTCCACAAAGAGTCGCCCCGCTATCTCGTATTAGTGTACATTGTTTGTTATTAACAAAACCTGTCGCAAATTTTAACTTGCCTGTTGATGTTAAGGCTGCGTTGGCCATTTCGTTAGACAATGGGATTGTGTGGCCGCATAACAAAGTGGTATCAAGCTGAAATTTTCTGCATGTGTTACATGTGTTATCGGTGATGGTGTTAATGATATCTACCGCATTACCTAACTCACTCGCACTTTCATTTTGGATGTCGTATTCGTTCTGTTGTTCAGTTTCTTCATCTGAAGATGTATCTATTAATGCGGCATTGGCCTGCTTCATCATCTTTCTCCCATCACAACGTGCTGAAAAATGCCCATAACTCGCGCAAAAATAACATTTAACTGCTCTTTGATATGCGTTCCTTTTGTTTTTTTTGTTTTTCTACTATCATTTGGAGATGATGTGGATAATTCGGTGATTTGTCACACATCGCGTACTGTTCGTGTGTCAGATGACAATACTGACACAGGACTGGTTTTGTGAACTTAGAGCGTTGTTTGAACCTATTTTCATTAGGTTTTGAATATTTGGTGTTTGTAACCGCTGCTGTTTCATTTTGGCTCATATTTAACTGAAAAATATCGCGGTTAGCTGTAAAATATGCGCTCCCCTTATTTTCTACTTCTTGGATAGTTTTACAATCATTTTGCCTTAGAAATTTAGAAAAAGGGGTTGGTATTGTGCTAATAATTTTATCAATTATAATTAGCTCCTTCAGTTTATCATGGCTGTTATTTGTTTTTGCTGAGGTTATCCATTTTGTACAAATATCTTGGACTGTAGACACGTAGTCTATGAACGTTTGGTTAGGTGATGGGGCTAATTTTGAGAACTGTAGTTGATAGCCTGCTGTGTCTAGTGAAAAATGTTGGAGTATTCTTTGTTTCAAATAGTCGTAATCTTTCCTCATGTCTTGTGGAACTGTCTCTATCACTTTTAAGGGCTCTAATGCTAAATTTCTCATCAGAATAAATGCCCAATCGACTTTTGCAACGTTATGGTAAGTCATCAAACACTCGAAGTTCTCTAAGTATGCGCTTATTGAATCTCCTGAACAATAGGGCTTGACTAGGCCTTTATATTTGTTGTATTTTTGTTCTTCTTCCTTACTTCTACTTTTGTTTACTGAAATTTCTAAGTTGGAGTCAATTTCCATTTGTTTCAGTTTTATCTGTGTTTCTGCGTTTAATTGGGCTTGCTTGGGCGCAGCTTCGAGCTCCGATTTGCATCTTCTTCTCTTGAGCCTCCAGTTGCATTTTCTTTTCTTCAGCTTCCATTTGCATCTGCATCTTTTTCTCTTCTCTTTCCGCTTGCATCTTTTTCTCTTCTCTTTCCTGCTTGCATCTTTTTCTCTTCTCTTTCCGCTTGCATCTTTTTCTCTTCCCTTTCCTGCTGCTCTGTCTTCTCGTGCAATATTTTCTGAATGCGTCTTTTGTGCCCATTCTGAAAGTTTCTCGGCAGTATACCCTAACTTAATTCCTAATTCAATGCACTGTTCTAATGTTGACATCTTGTATTTTAGTTAGTGTTCACTTTATCGAAATTAAATCCCTTTGAAATTAGTCTGGGTGTACAAAATTTGGTTATCCCCCTTAATGTTTACATTCAAATTTGCACGAGCAGGTTTACTTGGTTATGAGATTAGCATATATATACAAAACAATACAAAGAAAAATGTTACATCAATGAATCATGAATGAGTATCGCTTAGGGATCTAATGAGCATGAAATGGGACTCATCTTATTTTTCCTGGTTTCTTGACTGTAGTCTTGTTTGGTTCTCCTGTTTTCTCGCCACTGCTGGAGGAGAGGTTACATACACACGATATTTCGCGGAACAATCTGATGTTGGAATCAAAAAAAATTAGTAACTGTCACTGTAATTGTTCAGTCATGTCAATGTCAAATTTCATGAACATCATAGTTATTTCAATTACTTTTGTAGAGGGACTACAATAGCTCATTCACAGATGATACGATTATAGCTGCAAAGTTCTAGACTTTGTCATGTACGAAAGTTGATATATTTTACTTGGCAAAACCAATAGCTGTCTGGAAAGTAAAGCTTGTGCTTGCCAAAACCGGCTTGGCCCCCAAATAGCCTGTCACCGTCCTAGATACCTAGGGGAATGAAACTCGGGCTCATACAGGCAACAAACTCCGTTCAGATACAATCTAACATCATTTATTTATATTATGTTACAGTAAGCTGGCGAAGAAAGGTTTTCGCAAGCCAGCAACCCTCAAGTTGCGTATCACAGGAGTTTACAATAAAGCAATAATACATGATTATTACAACAACTCTATCAGC
Organism: Cepaea nemoralis; assembly: GCA_014155875.1. Taxonomy (NCBI): domain Eukaryota; kingdom Metazoa; phylum Mollusca; class Gastropoda; order Stylommatophora; family Helicidae; genus Cepaea; species Cepaea nemoralis. Next base: position 83,149 of record JACEFZ010027618.1, on the reverse strand, counting down.
TATCTAACGTATGCAGTAAGACCCCTAAATACACTTGGGTTTTAAGCTATCAAGTCCCCCTTAAGGTAAGCCCTGTTGCTTCATCGATATCCAGTCCGTGTCTGCCTTTCCACACGTGTCGCAATCCGACACGGGTGGTAACTCTCTCCGAGTTTCTCGTGGACCCCGCAATCGGCGGGCTCCATCGGTGTCCACGGGGCTGTGGACACGCTGACCGGTCCTTCGAGAAGGCTCTGGATTATTCGAGCCTTCGAGTGACTCGGTTCTTTCCCTTTAGCTGGAGTTCTATCCCTTCTCCACTCTCTATTATTTTTATGTTGATACCGCCCTTATGTGAGACTGTGACAATGTCCCAGTACTTACCACACGTTGGCACACAGCTACCTCCATGTCCCAGTACTGACCACACGTTGGCACACAGCTACCTGTATGTCCTAGTACTGACCACATGTTGGCTCACAACTACCTCTATGTCCCAGTACTGACCACATGTTCGCACACAGCTACCTGTATGTCCCAGTAGTTAATTCACGTTCGCACACAGCTACCTCCATGTCCCCGTACTGACCACACGTTGGCACACAGCTACCTCCATGTCCCAGTACTGACCACACGTTCGCACACAGCTACCTCCATGTCCCAGTACTGACCATACTTTGGCACACAGCTACCTCCATGTCCCAGTACTGACCATACTTTGGCACACAGCTACCTCCATGTCCCAGTACTGACCATACTTTGGCACACAGCTACCTCCATGTCCCAGTACTGACCATACTTTGGCACACAGCTACCTCCATGTCCCAGTACTGACCATACTTTGGCACACAGCTACCTCCATGTCCCAGTACTGACCATACTTTGGCACACAACTACCTCCATGTCCCAGTATTGACCACACGTTGGCACACAGCTACCTGTATGTCCCAGTATTGACAACACGTTCGCACACAGCTACCTCCATGTCCCAGTACTGACCACACGTTGGCACACAGCTACCTCCATGTCCCAGTACTGAACACACGTTCGCACAAAGCTACCTCCATGTCCCAGTACTGACCACACGTTAGCACACAGTTACCTGTATGTCCCAGTATTGACCACACGTTTGCACACATCTACCTCCATGTCCCAGTACTGACCATACATTGGCACACAGCTACCTCTATGTCCCAGTACTGACTACACTTTGGCACACAACTACCTGTATGTCCTAGTATTGAGCACACGTTGGCACACAGCTACCTGTATGTCCCAGTATTGAGCACACGTTGGCACACAACTACCTCTATGTCCCAGTACTGACTACACGTTGGCACACAGCTACCTGTATGTCCCAGTACTGGCCACACTTTGGCACACAGCTACCTGTATGTCCCAGTATTGAGCACACGTTGGCACACAAATTCCCTTGAGACAACAATGACTATGCCAGTGTGGTGACCAATGGGTTCAAGACAAGGTCTCCAGTATCTGCCAAGTGCATAAATTCTTCGGAAACTGATTTATGACTGCAGACAGGTCAAACACTGAAAGTTTGAGACGTCAGATGGTGCATGATGATGTAAATGACCATCTGTTCATTGTGGACGAACATCTAAAGTACGAATTGGACTGATCGGGTTATGGTTGATTTGAAGTACAATGTAACACACTATCGTCTGTCAAGACGGCAAGGTGCCAGTGATTCTTTTGATCATTTGGGCATTGACATGTGCGTTACCTGTTGTTCCACTTTAACCAACCTGGAAACAACCCCTGGAGTGGTCCAACGACGTCTCTTGGGGGATAGCTCTTTGAGTGTAGTGTCTGAGGAAGACACTCCATGACGCATGGTTGCAACCATTTCAAACGGCAGTATGGATTCAATCACTGTATTGTAGCAACAACATAGTTGTACCCAGAAATCAAAATTGTTTGCATTTGATTATCGTGAGAAGATCTGCATACAGCGTACTTTTAAGTACAACAGACTGTTCCTTCCACCAACTTCAAAGGCAAAAGCATACTCCCATCTTACGCTTAAGTACTGCCTACTGACCTTTGTTTCCACCAAATCTCCCCCACAAACGAATGCCCATTTCCTGCTGGAATTCATCACAATGAAACCATCCTTCGGGAATGTCCAACTTGCAGACATCTGCACTGCCAGACGTGGCAAGAGAGTGAAGAGCTGATACAGAAGTTATCAGTCTCTCGAACTGATATGGAATTGGTGCTGGACGCTATTCTGGGCAAATACTGCAGATGTGGCAGCGTCAGTGACCTGAACGTATATACGAAACTGTGGCATAGGTGACTAGTCGTTGTGCCTGGCCTGGTCGACAACAATATCCCACACATCCCAAGCCTTTTAGAACTTCCCAGCTCCTCGTGTACGGTTGTTGGAGTACCTGCATCATTGCATCATTCCCCGATCAATCTCCACGAATTTCATCTTTGCGATCTGCTACATGTGATATAACCCGGTGCAATTAAATCGATCTGCTTGCCTTTATTATGATTCGCTTAAAGACTGATCATCGCAAGACAAGGATAGAGACATTAAAATTAGGAACATGGAACGTTAGGACGTTAAACAACGACGGAACATTAGAGAACATAACACAAGAAATTCAAAGAGAAAAAATTAATATATTAGGTATGTGCGAAACGAGATGGAAAGGAGCAGGCATCAAAATACATAAAGATTTTAAGATTAATTATTCTGGAGGTGAAGATCAACATAGGGGAGTGGCAATAATTTTGGACCGGAAAACATCAACGTCTGTTCAGGGATATTGGGCCGTGTCGGACAGAGTTCTACTAGTTAAATTGAGTGGCAGACCTTTTAACATAAATGTTATTCAGGTATATGCCCCAACAGGAGAGTCCAGTGCAGATAGTGTAGAGGAATTTTATAATGACATAGAGTCTGCCTTAAAGAAATGTAACAATTCAGTAATAAACATCATAATAGGGGACTTCAATGCAAAAGTAGGAAATCAAGGGGATAGATACACAGTAGGAAACTATGGTTTAGGAGAGAGAAATGAAAGAGGATACAGACTAGTAGAGTGGGTTCAAGCAACACCCTAGAAGATTATGGACCTGGAGGAGTCCTGATAGCAGGATTAGAAACCAGATTGACTACATTCTCATTAGCAGAAGATTTAGAAACGCGCTAACAGTAGCAAAAACAGTTCCCAGTGCTGATTGTTATAGTGACCACAGATTACTCACAGGAACATTGAGGATAAAGTTGAAGAAAGTCAAGTATATAACAGGAAACACTAAATATGACTTGTGTACATTGAGTAATGACAAGGAAATACAAAACAAATTCAACATAGAAGTACAGAACAGATTTGAAATATTGTCTGATCTAGAGATATTATTCCAGGATGTGGATGATCAATGGGAAATGTTAAAGAATTCAATCAATGTGGCTGCAGAAACAACTATTCCAAAATTAAAGAAGGTGGGTCGTAAGAAATGGATGACTGAGGAAATTTTACACTTAATGGATACAAGAAGACTCAACAAAAATAATCCTGCCAAATATGAAGAAATTCACAGACAAGTCAGAGTATTATTTAGGAAGGCAAAAGACTCATGGCTTGAGGAAAAGTGCTTAGAAATTGAAAAACAACACAACAGTCAAAATACCAAATTAGTGCACAAAAGAATTCAGGAACTTACTAATAAAAGAACAAGTACATCAACAGGCTGTCTAAAAACTAAAGATGGCAAAATCATAATAGAAAAAGATCAGATTCTACATGTATGGACAGATTATGTGAAAGATCTGTATAATGATAACAGAGAGGAACAGTATGCTATTAGATTTAATAATGAAGGACCAGAAATTTTAAAGATGGAGGTTCAAAATGTTCTTAAGCATATGAAAGCTGGCAAGGCCCCCGGTGCAGATAACATCACAACAGAAATGATTAAAGCTTTAGACGAATTTGGACTAGAGCAAGTCACTAGACTGCTGAACACATTATATGAAACTGGAGATATACCTTCTGAATTATGTAATTCTGTATTTATTGCAATCCCAAAGAAATCAGGAACCTTAGAATGTGATCAACATAGAACAATTAGTATAATGAGTCACATCACAAAGATTTTGTTACGAATTATCATGCAAAGAGTGAGGAAGAAAATACAACCTGAAATAGGGGAAGAACAATGTGGGTTTGTAGAAGGAAAGGGTACAGTAAATGCTGTGTATATGCTGCGAACAGTTATTGAACGTGCTTTAGAAGTAAACAAGGATATACATCTTTGCTTTATTGACTACACAAAGGCTTTTGATAGAGTTAGACATGTCAACATTGTGGATATGCTTGCAGATCTACAAATTGATGGGAAAGACATTAGACTTATAAAAAACATATATTGGAAACAACAAGCTGCCATAAGGATTGATAATGAAGTAGGGACAATATCAACCTATTAAGAGAGGTGTTAGGCAGGGATGTGTAATGTCTCCAGATCTTTTTTCCCTATACAGTGAAAATATTTTCAGAAATGTAGAAGACCTAAATGGAATCAGCATTGGAGGACGAAACATAAATAACATTAGATATGCAGATGATACAGTATTGATTGCAGACAATGCACAGGATCTGCAACAATTAGTAGACGCTGTTGTTGTACACAGTGAGCAGCTGGGGTTGGAATTAAATTGTAGGAAGACACAGGTTATGGTCGTCACTAGGAAGAACGAAGTACCACAATGTAATATACAAGTAAATGGGAATATTCTTCAACAAGTGAATCGGTTCAATTATCTCGGAACAGTCATAACATCTGATGGCAGATGCCTTGAAGAGATTAGAACAAGAATCGCCATTGCGAAAGTAGCCTTTAGCAAGATGAAAAACATTCTGACCAATAAAATGATGTCAATTGAAACGAGAAAAAGAGTGTTGAGGGGATACATAGAGCCTGTTCTTTTGTATGGATGTGAAACTTGGACAATGTGCAGTCAAGCTGAAAAACATCTGATGGCTGCAGAAATGTGGTTTCTGAGGAAAATGCAAAGAATACCATGGACAGACAGAAAAACCAATGACCAAGTACTACAAGAGACAAATGAAAATCGTAGATTGATTAGAGAAATTAGACGTAGACAGTCAAAATTTTTTGGACATGTTATGAGAAGAAATGGACTTGGAGAACTTAGTGACAGCTGGCAAGATCGAAGGGAACAGACCAAGAGGAAGACCGAGAGGAAAATACCTGGATGGCTTGGCCACATGGCATGGACGAGACAGGAACACTGAGCTGATCCACGACTCTGGTGATCGAGTTAAATGGCGAATCATGATCGCCCACGCTTTCCGGCATGGCACATGATTGATTGATTGCTTGCCTTTAGACATTTATAACTAATACACTGTTTTAAAACATTAATCAGTTATCCGTGTTTGATGCATGCCACTATTGGAGCAGCCATATTTATATTGTCACCATGGCGCGGCTCTGTGCAGGGACAACACTATGGCTAGCAGGCTTGTCTGATAGTCCAGCAGTCACGTGTTCGAAATCCTCTTGCGGAGGGTATTGTTTACTTACTTACTACCCAGCCTACGACTGAAACCAATAAATGTTGTACTACCCAGCCTACGACTGGTACCAATAAATGTTGTACTACCCAGCCTACGACTGGTACCAATAAATGTTGTACTACCGAGCCTACGACTGGTACCAATAAATGTTGTACTACCCAGCCCACGACTGGTACCAATAAATGTTGTACTACCCAGCCTACGACTGGTACCAATAAATGTTGTACTACCCAGCCCACGACAGATACCAATAAATGTTGTACTACCCAGCCTACGACTGGTACCAATAAATGTTGTACTACCGAGTCTACGTCTGGTACCAATAAATGTTGTACTACCCAGCCTACGACTGGTGCCAATAAATGTTGTACTACCCAGCCTACGAGTGGTACCAATAAATGTTGTACTACTCAGACTAAGACTGGTACCAATAAATGTTGTACTACCCAGACTACGAGTGGTACCAATAAATGTACTACCCAGCCTACGACTGGTACCAATAAATGTTGTACTACATAGCCCATCACTGGTACCAATAAATGTTGTACTACCTAGCCCATCACTGATACCAATAATTGTTGTACTACCCAGCCCACGACTGGTACCAATAAATGTTGTACTACCCAGCCCATCACTGGTACCAATAAATGTTGTACTACCTAGCCCATCACTGGTCCCAGTACTGACCACACATTGGCACACATCTACCTCTATGTCTCAGTACTGACCACACGTTGGCACACAGCTACCTGAATGTCCCAGTACTGAGCACACTTTGGTACACAGCTACCTGTATGTCCCAGTACTGACCACACGATGGCACACAGCTACCTGTATGTCCCAGTACTGGCAACACTTTGGCACATAGCTACCTGTATGTCCCAGTATTGAACACACTTTGACACACAACTACCTCTATGTCCCAGTATTGAGCACACTTTGACACACAGCTACCTGAAAGTCCCAGTACTGAGCACATTTTGGCACACAGCTACCTGTTTGTCCCAGTATTGAGCAAACTTTGGCACACAGCTACTTGTATGTCCCTGTACTGACCACACGTTGGCACACAGCTACCTGTATGTCCCAGTACTGACCACACGTTGGCACACAGCTACCTCCATGTCCCAGTACTGGCCACACGTTGGCACACAGCTACCTCCATGTCCCAGTACTGATCACACGTTGGCACACAGCTACTTCCATGTCCCAGTACTGACCACACGTTGGCACACAGTTACCTGTATGCCCCAGTACTGACCACACGCTGGCACACAGCTACCTTTATGTCCCTGTACTGACCACACGTTGGCACACAGCTACCTCGATGTCCCAGTACTGACCACACGTTCGCACACAGCTACCTCCATGTCCCAGTACTGACCACACGTTGGCACACAGCTACCTGTATGTCCCAGTACTGACCACACATTGGCACACAACTACCTCTATGTCCCAGTACTGACCACACGTTGGCACACAGCTACCTCCATGTCCCAGTACTGACCACATGTTAGCACACAACTACCTGTATGTCCCAGTAGTTACCACACGTTCGCACACAGCTACCTCCATGTCACCGTACTGACCACACGTTGGCACACAGCTACCTCCATGTCCCAGTACTGACCACACGTTCGCACACAGCTACCTCCATGTCCCAGTACTGACCACATGTTGGCAAACAGCTACGTGTATGTCCCAATATTGACCACATATTCGCACACAGCTACCTCCATGTCCCCGTACTGACCATACTTTGGCACACAGCTACCTGTATGTCCCAGTATTCACCACACGTTGGCACACAGCTATGTCCATGTCCCAGTATTGACCACACGTTGGCACACAGCTACCTGTATGTCCCAGTATTGACCACACATTCGCACACAGCTACCTCCATGTCCCAGTACTGACCACACGTTGGCACACAGCTACCTCCATGTCCCAGTACTGACCACACGTTCGCACACAGCTACCTCCATGTCCCAGTACTGACCACACGTTGGCACACAGCTACCTCCATGTCCCAGTACTGACCACGCGTGTGGCACACAGCTACCTCCATGTCCCAGTACTGACCACACGTTGGCACACAGCTACCTCCATGTCCCAGTACTGACCACACGTTGGCACACAGCTACCTCCATGTCCCAGTACTGACCATACTTTGGCACACAGCTACCTCCATGTCCCAGTACTGACCACACGTTGGCACACAGCTTTCTCCATGTCCCAGTACTGAACACACGTTCGCACACAGCTACCTCCATGTCCCAGTACTGACCACACGTTGGCACACAGCTACCTCTATGTCCCAGTACTGACCACACGTTCGCACACAGCTACCTCCATGTCCCAGTACTGACCACACGTTGGCACACAGCTACCTCCATGTCCCAGTACTGACCACACGTTTGCACACATCTACCTCCATGTCCCAGTACTGACCATACATTGGCACACAGCTACCTGTATGTCCCAGTACTGACCACACGTTGGCACATAGCAACCTGTATGTACCAGTACTGAGCACACGTTGGCACACAGCTACCTCTATGTCGCAGTACTGACCACACGTTGGCACACAGCTACCTCCATGTCCCAGTACTGACCATACATTGGCACACAGCTACCTCTATGTCCCAGTACTGACCACACGTTGGCACACAGCTACCTCCATGTCCCAGTACTGACCACACGTTGGCACACAGCTACCTATATGTCCCAGTACTGACCACACGTTGGCACACAGCTACCTGTATGTCCTAGTACTGACCACATGTTGGCTCACAACTACCTCTATGTCCCAGTACTGACCACATGTTCGCACACAGCTACCTGTATGTCCCAGTAGTTACCACACGTTCGCACAGAGCTACCTCCATGTCCCAGTACTGACTATACTTTGGCACACAGCTACCTCCATGTCCCAGTACTGACCATACTTTGGCACACAGCTACCTCCATGTCCCAGTATTGACCACACGTTGGCACACAGCTACCTGTATGTCCCAGTATTGACCACACGTTCGCACAGAGCTACCTCCATGTCCCAGTACTGACCACACGTTAGCACACAGTTACCTGTATGTCCCAGTATTGACCACACGTTTGCACACATCTACCTCCATGTCCCAGTACTGACCATACGTTGGCACACAGCTACCTCTATGTCTCAGTACTGACTACACGTTGGCACACAACTACCTGTATGTCCTAGTATTGAGCACACGTTGGCACACAGCTACCTGTATGTCCCAGTATTGAGCACACGTTGGCACACAACTACCTCTATGTCCCAGTACTGACTACACGTTGGCACACAGCTACCTGTATGTCCCAGTACTGGCCACACTTTGGCACACAGCTACCTGTATGTCCCAGGATTGAGCAAACGTTGGCACACAAATTCCCTTGAGACAACAATGACTATGCCAGTGTGGTGACCAATGGGTTCAAGACAAAGTCTCCAGTATCTGCCAAGTGCATAAATTCTTCGGAAACTGATTTATGACTGCAGACAGGTCAAACACTGAAAGTTTGAGACGTCAGATGGTGCATGATGATGTAAATGACCATCTGTTCATTGTGGACGAACATCTAAAGTACGAATTGGACTGATCGGGTTATGGTTGATTTGAAGTACAATGTAACACACTATCGTCTGTCAAGACGGCAAGGTGGCAGTGATTCTTTTGATCATTTGGGCATTGACATGTGCGTTACCTGTTGTTCCACTTTAACCAACTTGGAAACAACCCCTGGAGTGGTCCAACGACGTCTCTTGGGGGATAGCTCTTTGAGTGTAGTGTCTGAGGAAGACACTCCATGACGCATGGTTGCAACCATTTCAAACGGCAGTATGGATTCAATCACTGTATTGTAGCAACAACATAGTTGTACCCAGAAATCAAAATTGTTTGCATTTGATTATCGTGAGAAAATCTGCAAACAGCGTACTTTTAAGTACAACAGACTGTTCCTTCCACCAACTTCAAAGGCAAAAGCATACTCCCAGCTTACGCTTAAGTACTGCCTACTGACCTTTGTTTCCACCAAATCTCCCCTACAAACGAATGCCCACGTCCTGCTGGAATTCATCACAATGAAACCATCCTTAGGAAATGTCCAACTTGCAGACATCTGCACTGCCAGACGCGGCCAGAGAGTGAAGAGCTGATACAGAAGTAATCAGTCTCTCGAACTGATCTGGAATTGGTGCTGGACGCTATTCTGGGCAAATACTGCAGATGTGGCAGCGTCAGTGACCTGAACGTATATACGAAACTGTGGCATCGGTGACTAGTCGTTGTGCCTGGCCTGGTCGACAACAATGTCCTACACATCCCAAGCCTTTTAGAACTTCCCAGCTCCTCGTGTACGGTTGTTGGAGTACCTGCATCATTGCATCATTCCCCGATCAATCTCCACGAATTTCATCTTTGCGATCTGCTACATGTGATATAACCCGGTGCAATTAAATCGATCTGCTTGCCTTTAGACATTTATATCCAATACACTGTTTTAAAACATTAATCAGTTATCCGTGTTTGATGCATGCCACTATTGGAGCAGCCATATTTATGCTGTCACCATGGCGCGGCTCTGTGCAGGGACAACACTATGGCTAGCAGGCTTGTCTGATAGTCCAGCAGTCACGTGTTCGAAATCCTCTTGCTGAGGGTATTGTTTACTTACTTACTACCCAGCCTAGGACTGGTACCAATAAATGTTGTACTACCCAGCCTACGACTGGTACCAATAAATGTTTTACTACCCAGCCTAGGACTGGTACCAATAAATGTTGTACTACCGAGCCTACGACTGGTACCAATAAATGTTGTACTACCCAGCCCACGACTGGTACCAATAAATGTTGTACTACCCAGCCTACGACTGGTACCAATAAATGTTGTACTACCCAGCCCACGACTGATACCAATAAATGTTGTACTACCCAGCCTACGACTGGTACCAATAAATGTTGTACTACCCAGCCCATCACTGGTACCAATAAATGTTGTACTACCTAGCCCATCACTGGTACCAGTAAATGTTGTACTACCTAGCCCATCACTGGTACCAATAAATGTTGTACTACCCAGCCTACAACTGGTACCAACAAATGTTGGGGACGTGAAGACTGCCGGCCTGATACTAACTACATCACCCACTGAGAGCCGAGAGGTCTATAAATAGACGGGCTAGCACCATATACCTATACGCCTCAATGTGTAGACAGGGGCCCTTTCCTGTGACGTCATGGGGTCAGTCTACACCGTGGTGCCATCCGCATGACACTCTTCGCGTACCTAGCAATGATACTATCTAAACACAGAAGTCACAAACAATATGTGGCACGATTTATTGCCTGACATATTTCGCTGCATCTTGTCGGGTGCATATTGTATAGTTATTTATCATATGAAGAGAATAAATGAATAATACTTAAACTGAAATAATTATTACACGTGGTCACAGTTATTTTGTGAATGTTGAACATCTGTTATTCCCACGGTAATTTCACGATGATCTGGTGTACAGAGATTAGTGAAGTAGGCATCGAGACTGTTTTATATCTGAACCGTCTTGGGTTTCGGCTGCCTCTCAGAGTTGTTTTTGTTCCCGAGTTCTTGTTTGTCCCTTGATGCCTAACTGTTTTAGTACGTCATACACGGAGTGGAAGACTAGACCTCTTGTCCCTCCCCAAACGGCGAATAGTCAGACAGTGTACCCTTCCAGTCTCAGACTTGCGACCATGTGACTATACTTCTCCATCTTGTACGTGTAGTGCTCCACGATTCTCGACTCATATGGAACGGTCAGCTCAATCAGTGTTAGCTGTTTGGTCTACGAGGAGTGAAGCACAATGTTGGGTCGCATTCGAAACTGTTGGATCTCTTCAGGGTACGCACCATGGCCCTTCAGATCCACAGTCAGTAGTACCCTGTCATCCGCGATCTTGAAAATGGACGGTAAGTCGGCAGTGAATTCTTATCTGTCTGTCTGTCTATCTGTCTGTCTGTCTGTCTGGCTGTCTGTCTGTCTGACCCGGCCCGGCTTCGCCCAGCCCCTGATGGGGAGCATCTCATTTAATTCATATAAGTTCCCGTTCCCGACTATCTGTCTGTCTGTCTGTCTGTCTGTCTGTCTGTCTGTCTGTCTGTCTGTCTGTCTGTCTGTCTGTCTGTCTGTCTGTCTGTCTGTCTGTCTGTCTGTCTGTCTGTCTGTCTGTCTGTCTGTCTGTCTGATCATTTATTGGTTGCGGTTAGAACAACCTTAGATAAACGAAGACCAACTTACAAAAAGCATTAGAAAGAGCACTTGAAAGATCTTTACATATTCCCCCAACAATTAACTTGTGTAAATGGAACAGCGGCAGCGGCAGCAGAAGAAGAAGAAAAAGGAGGAGTAGGAGGAAGGAAGAGGAAGAGGGTGGAGGAGGGAGGAGGAAGGAAGAGAAGGAGGGAGGAAAAGATGGGCGGAGAGAGGAGGAGGAGGGAGGAGGAGGGAGGAATAGAGGTTGGAGGAGAGAGGAGGGGGGGAAGAGGAGAAGGGGGAGTAAGGAGGGGGTGGAAGAGGGAGGAGGAGGAAGGAGGAGGAGAGAGGAGGAGGAAGGAGAAGGAGGGAGAGGGAGGAGGAGGAGGAAGGAGGAGGAAGAGGGAGGAGGAGAGGGAGGAGGAGGGAGGAGGAGATCGCAGGAGGAGGAGGAGGGAGAGGGAGGAGGGAGAGGGAGGAGGAGGGAGGTGGAAGGAGAAGGAGGAGGGAGGAAAAGGTAGAAGGTGGAGGGAGAAGGAGGAGTGATTAGGAAGAAGAATGATGAGGAGGGAGGAGAAGGAAGAGGGAGGAGGAGGGATGTGGAAGAGGGAGGAGGTAGAGGGAGGAGGAGGAGGGAGGAAAAGAGAGGAGGAGAGAGGAGGAAGAGGGAGGAGATAGGAGGAAGAGGGAGGAGGAGGGAGGAGGAAGAGAAACGCGGAGAGAGGAGGAGGAGGGAGGAGTAGGGAGGAATATGAGTTAGGAGGAGGGAGGAGGAGGGATTAGGAGGAGGAGGGGGAAAAGAGGAGAAGGAGGGAGGAGGAGGAAGAGGAAGAAGGAGGGAGGAGGAGGAAGGGGGAGAGAAGAGGAGGAGGAGGTATTAGGAGGAGGGAGAAAGAGGATGGAGGAGGGAGGAGGAGGGAGAGGGAAGAGGAGGGAGGGGGAAGAGGGAGGAGGAAGAGGGAGAAGGATGGAGAAGGAGGAGGAGGGAGGAGGAGAAAGCGGGAGGAGGAGGGGGAGGAGGAGGGAGAAGGAGGAGGGAGGAGGAGGCAGGAGGAGAGAGGAGGAGGGAGGAAGAGGTGGAAGGATAAGGGAGAAGGAGGAGGGATGAGCAGGAGGGGGAGGAGGAGGAGGAGGAATGATGAGGAGGGAGGAGGAGGATGAGGGAGGAGGAGGGATGTGGAGATAGGAGGTGGAGGGAGGAGGAGGAGAGGGAGAAAAGGGAGGAGAGAGGAGGAGGAGGAAGGAGGTAGGAGGAGGAGGAAAAGGAAGGAGAAGGGAGGAGGAGGAAGAGGAAGAGGGAGGAGGAGGAAGAGGGAGGAGGAGGGAGGAGAAAGAGGAGGGAGGAGGGGAGGGAGGGAAGAGGAAGAGGGTAGGAGGAGGAGGGGAGAGGAGGAGGAGGGATGTGGAGGAAGGAGGAGGAGGGAATAGGTAGAGGGAGGAGGAGGAGGGAGGAAAAGGGAGGAGGGAGGAGGAGAGAGGAGGAGGAGGGAGGAGGTAGGAGGAGGAGGAAGAGGGAGGAGGAGGAAGGAAGAGGAGGGAGAGGGAGGAGGGGGAGGGGAAGCGGAAGAGGGTAGGAATTAGAGGAGGGGAGAGGAGGAGGAGGGAGAAGGAGGGAGGAGGAGAAGGGAGGAGGGATGAGAAAGGGAGAGGAGGAGGAGGGAGGAGGCGGAGGGAGATGGAGGAGGGAGAATCAGGAGGGGAGGATGGAAAGGGAGGTGGAAGAGGAGGAGGAGGGAGGAAGAGGAGGGAGGAGGGTGGAGGAAGGAGGTAGAGGGAGGAGGAGGAGGTAGAGGTAGGAGGAGGAGGAAGGAAAGGAAGGAGGAAGAAGAGGAGGAGGAGGGTGGAGGGAGGAGGTAGAGGAGGAGGAGGAGGTTAGCGGGAGGAGGAGGGAGGAGGAGGAGGGAGAAGGAGGAAGGAGTAGGAGGGAGGAGGATGGAGGAGGAAGGGAGAGGAAGAGGGAGGCGAAGGGAGAGGGAGGGGGAGGAGGTAGATGGAGGAGGAAGAGGAGGAGGAGGGAGGAGGAGGAGAGAGGAGGAGGAGGTAGAGGGAGGAGGAGAAGGGAGGAGGAGAAGGGAGGAGGGATGAGGAAGGGAGAGGAGGAGGAGGGAGAAGGAGGAGGGAGAATCAGTAGGGGAGGATGGAATGGGAGGTGGAAGAGGAGGAGGAGGGAGGAAGAGGAGGAAGGAGGAGGGTGGACGAAGGAGGTAGAGGGAGGAGGAGGAGGTAGAGGGAGGAGGAGGAGGAAGGAAAGGAAGGAGGAAGAGGAGGAGGAAAAGGAGGGTGGAGGGAGGAGGTAGAGGGAGGAGGAGGAGGTAGAGGGAGGAGGAGGGAGGAGGAGGAGGGAGGAGGCGGAGGGAGAAGGAGGAAGGAGTAGGAAGGAGGAGGATGGAGGAGGAAGGGAGAGGAAGAGGGAGAAGGAGGATGGAGAGGGAGGAGGTGGAGGGAGGAGGTAGAGGGAGGAGGAAGAGGAGGAGGGAGGAGGAGGAGAGAGGAGGAGGAGGTAGAGGGAGGAGGTAGAGGGAGGAGGAGAAGGGAGGAGGAGAAGGGAGTAGGATGGAGGAGGAAGAGGGAGAATGAGGAGGCTGAGGAGAAGGAGGCAGAAGGATGAGGAGAGAGGAGGAGGGAGAGGGAAGAGGAGGGAGGAGGAGGGAGGAGGCGGAGGGGGAAGGAGTAGGAGGGAGGAGGATGGAGGAGGAAGGGAGAGGAAGAGGGAGAAAGAGGAGGGAGAGGGAGGAGAGAGGAGGATTGGGCAGGAGGTAGAGGGAGGAGGAAGAGGAGGAGGACGAGAGGATGAGGAGGGTGGAGGGAGGAGGTAGAGGGAGGAGGAGAAGAGAGGAGGAGGGAGTTTGACATTCCGAATTCATACTCGTCTAGGTTCTGTGATTTCGGTCCTTCCATTGATTATTCTTCCCTTCTACATGACTGTAGATAACTTCTTTACACATAAAGAGATTAATTGTTATTTATATTGCCGTGGCATGGAGGAATATCAGCAGCAGAGTTAATCCAGAAAACCAAAGACCGAGATCTACGGAGAGCCATGAACGCCTACGCCAGCCGGCACGGCACATGATGATGATGATGATTGCCGTGTGACGATTCTGTGTAGTCACGTCATTTTCTTCGCTTTCCCTAGCGTTTTGGTTCGGGGATTCTTTCATCATCATCATCATATATTTACGTACGTATTTTGGGAGGGGGACGAGGGAGGAGGAGGAGGAGGAAGGAAAAAAAAATACGACAGTTGGCAGCGCTGCAATGAAAGGAGGACGTGTAGAAAATTTCATCTCAATCGGATGGACCGTTCGCGAACGTATAAAGGACATACATATATATTTACATACATACACCCTAATTTATATATTACTAGCTGACCTTGCCCGGCTTCGCCCAGTCACTGGTGGGGAGCATCTCATTTAATTCATATAAGTAGTCATATAAGTTCTCGTTCCCGTTACCGACTGTCTGTCTGTCTGTCTGTCTGTCTGTCTGTCTGTCTGTCTGTCTGTCTGTTTGTCTGTCTGTATGTCTGTATGTCTGTCTGTCTGTCTGTCTGACCCGGCCCGGCATTGCCCAGCTCCTGGTGTGGAGCATCTCATTTAATTCATATAAGTAGTCATATAAGTTCCCGTTCCCGACTGTCTATCTGTCTGTCTATCTGTCTGTCTATCTGTCTGCCTGACCCTGTCCGGCTTCGCCCAGTCCCTGGTGGGGAGCATCTCATTTAATTCATATAAGTAGTCATATAAGTTCCCGTTCCCGTTACCGACTATCTGTCTGTCTGTCTGTCTGTCTGTCTGTCTGTCTGTCTGTCTGTCTGTCTGTCTGACCAGGCCCGGCATCGCCCAGCTCCTGGTGTGAAGCATCTCATTTAATTTATATAAGTAGTCATATAAGTTCATGTTCCCGACTGTCTATACGTCTGTCTGTCTGTCTGTCTGTCTGTCTGTCTGTCTGTCTGTCTGTCTATCTGTCTGCCTGACCCTGTCCGGCTTCGCCCAGTCCCTGGTGGGGAGCATCTCATTTAATTCATATAAGTAGTCATATAAGTTCTCATTAAATTCATACAACAAAAAAAGTAACTTAAAAGAATGTCCTTCCACACACCATCCATTATTTTTAATGAAAACTCTTTCTAATCACCTGCATGACTACAGTAACTTCTTAAGCAAAAAAAGATGAGTTACAATGTTATGCATTGTGCATTATTTTTATGAAAACTTTGAAAATGCCTTACAGATTGTATCACTATTTATTATAACTCATATGCCGGTACATAACTATGGACAAAGAGTTTATAAATCTTTGAAAACGATGCCACAATATGACTATAAGTTATACAGAAAAGTTATGCCCCTTGAAATAACTTTTACACTGTTAGGTCCCCTGAGATATATGAAATTATAATGAAAAATGAAAAATGAAATAATACTGAGTAAGCAGGCGATTTCACACTAAAAAAATATCACAGTTGGCAGCTCTGGAATGAAAGGAAGACGTGTAGAAAATTTCATCTCAATCGGATGGGCCGTTCGCGAACAAATAAAGGACATACATACATACAGACAGACGGAGAACGCCTTTTATATATAAGACTAGCTGACCCTGCCCGGCTTCGCCCAGACCCTGGTGGGGAGCATCTCATTTAATTAATATAAGTAGTCATATAAGTTCTCGTTCCCGTTACCGACTGTCTGTCTGTCTGTCTGTCTGTCTGTCTGTCTGTCTGACCCGGCCCGGCATTGCCCAGCTCCTGGTGTGGAGCATCTCATTTAATTCATATAAGTAGTCATATAAGTTCCCGTTCCCGACTGTCTATCTGTCTGTCTATCTGTCTGTCTATCTGTCTGCCTCACCCTGCCCGGCTTCGCCCAGTCCCTGGTGGGGAGCATCTCATTTAATTCATATAAGTAGTCATATAAGTTCCCGTTCCCGTTACCGATTGTCTGTCTGTCTGTCTGTCTGTCTGTCTGTCTGTCTGTCTGTCTGTCTGACCCGGCCCGGCATCGCCCAGCTCCTGGTGTGAAGCATCTAATTTAATTTATATAAGTAGTCATATAAGTTCCTGTTCCCGACTGTCTATCTGTCTGTCTGTCTATCTGTCTGCCTGACCCTGTCCGGCTTCGCCCAGTCTCTGGTGGGGAGCATCTAATTTAATTCATATAAGTAGTCATATAAGTTCTCATTAAATTCATACAACAAAAAAAGTAACTTATTTTTTTGTTTTTGACAATTCAAAGCTGTTATTGTTATTCAGTATATCTGGCCCTGCTGAAGATATGAATGTGTGGTCTTCTGTGCTGTCTCCGAAGTCAGCGTCATATTTTTAAAACATGTAGCTATTGAGCTGACGATAATTATATCCGTTTGACTAATACTTTCTAGAGATTTGGACATATTTCTCTTTGCCAGCATTTACCAAACTTTCATGACATTTATTTTAGAAAAAGTAACTTAAAAGAATGTCCTTCCACACACCATCCATTATTTTTAATGAAAACTCTTTCTAATCACCTGCATGACTACAGTAACTTCTTAAGCAAAAAAAAGATGAGTTACAATGTTATGCATTGTGCATTATTTTTATGAAAACTTTGAAAATGCCTTACAGATTGTATCATTATTTATTATAACTCATATGCCAGTACATAACTATGGACAAAGAGTTTATAAATCTTTGAAAACGATGCCACAATATGACTATAAGTTATACAGAAAAGTTATGCCCCTTGAAATAACTTTTACAGAGTTAGGTCCCCTGAGATATATTAAATTATAATGAAAAATGAAATAATACTCAGTAAGCAGGCGATTTCACACTAACAAAATATCACAGTTGGCAGCCCTGGAATGAAAGGAAGACGTGTAGAAAATTTCATCTCAATCGGATGGGCCGTTCGCGAACAAATAAAGGGCATACATACATACATACAGACAGACAGACAGACAGACAGACAGACAGACAGACAGACAGACAGACAGACAGACAGAGGGAGATCGCAATTTATATATAAGAAGAAGATATTATATATATATATATATATATATATATATATATATATATATATATATATATATATATATATATATATATATATATATATGTCGCATGATTGCGCACTCCGTCTTGTTCACATCTGCACATCACAACTTCAAAACACACTTCTCACTAAAGGTTTGCACTAGGAAGAATGGAATGCTAGGAATGTAGCGTCAACATTATTAATAGCTGTGACACCCAATGATGGACAGATCATGTGGTCTAGGCCTGTTCAATTCATTGGTTAACCTAGAATAATCGCGTCGCCCGCGAAATGTTTTGGGTCCAGCGACGCTAAATTTCAAGCACATGCAGATCGACCGGCAAAGCATCCAGATGTGGTTTAGGTCTCTGTATGTCCCTCATCCTGATTCAGAAGGAATGCTTCAGACGAAATTATGCCTGTGTTTGTTTATTTCTGAGTCAGGTAAAGCTTTAAGTATGAGTGTGTGTGTGTGTAAGTTCCGGCACGAATATATATATATATATTTATTCTTCTATTAGAAGATAGAAACCAACTTTCAACCAGTCCCAAGAAGGCTACTCTCTGCCAGCGCTGATGTAGATATCTGACGCCCTCTATCTTTCGTTTTCAGAAGAGTTGCTGTACAATCACTATGTCTTAAGCTGTGAAAAGAGGCACTGAAGCCCATACTGCTACTCCTAAACTACTGGCTGTCTGACTGCGTTCAGAGCAGGTTAGTACAGGATAAACTATGATCTGTGTGCTCTAGGTGTCGCCTTAGTTGCAATCCACAGCGAACCGCCAACACACGCTAATGTGAGAAGGAGGAATGAAAGACTCTACCTCTTATCTTATATGTTCGTGGCGTGAAGACAGAATGTGTGTGTAACTGTTTAGCATCCATGACTGGTCCAGCATTTATACTGCTGTGATTTATTCGAACAAGCATTTAGCACTCTGACGAACCACAGTCCAGCTAACAGCCCAACACCGGCACTTAAGTGAACGAATAAAAGAAGAATGGTGTTAGTTTGAGAGAATGAGTACAATGTGGTGTCTCATCTTTCTTTCACTCTGTATATATATGTGTTATTGAATGAGAGGCAGTGTAAATCCTCATAAGGAACATTTCACATAGACCTCCACATTCATACCAATTATATGTTACTTATGTTAACTTTAGAGTGAAATATTTAATGTATGTTTCTTTACATTATTACTTTGATGCAACATGTGGAATGTAGTTGATTAACCCATCACCCTGTTTGATGGAGTAAGTAAAGGACATAATATGCTTTCATGCATAAGCACTTCTAAACTGTCAGGGGGAAATATCACCCCAGTGTCAGAAGAAGTAAGTAAAGGAAATGACAGAAGAGGTGAGAGGGTATAAACAGGAAAGTATCCAGGCAGACTAAAACAATGGTGGCAGCACTGATTGGTAACATGAGTTAATATGTATGAGATGAACAATCATCCTATTCTGTTCCATTACTATGTAGGGATCAGATATGCTGGGTACATCTCATCATTTACTCTCCATCATTCTTTTCTAGCCTTGTCAGTCACTGTGTCTGTGTCCTCTGTGAGAACATCAGCCAACAGGCCACTATGTACAAGTGCAGAAAAAGAAAGCTTGCCCAATATATTTGCTGATGTCTAATGCCAGTACAAGGAGACCCACTGTAGCTCTTAACTTGTAGGTACTTCCTGAATCTGCTACTTTCTGTAACTCATGTCTGTAAACCCTTTTCATTCTTGTCCACTGGAGAATCATCATCCTTTGGCTAGATATAAATGTGTTCACCATGTTTGTCATGATCCAGAGGTGCAGAACATTGCCCAATAATGTACAATGGCTGTCAACCTAGAGCAGATCTGTAATATAAAGGTGCAACAGGAATCTGTTTCCAGGACCAAGAATATTCAATGAGTCCCCACTGAACTGTGCCCAAACCTGATCTGTGTTTCATGATTGATCTGGTGATTGACTATATCTGAAGTGTAGAAACAGTTCTAAGATCATTTGGATCAATTTTATAATTCACAAGAGGCTTGCAAATTACTAATTTAAAGCTGAAGTCTGATAGACAATTTCATACGAAAGAACTGTTATCATAAGTTATTCATTCCAGAAAGTTCTCCGGAATATGTGTAGATTTGTTTATTCCAAATCACTTACAGATTCATGGAATTTCACAAAAAGGAACAGTGTTATAATGCAGAGACATTGTTAGGTGGTCCAGAGTGGTCCAGTGATGAAATGTCAGAACAACAATAGATCTTTTCAGGAGTTCTAATCTCCATTGTGTTTTTGGAACCTGATCCTGTAGACTAATATTTTTGTTCATATGTCATAATGGATCACTGGTTACTTCCACAGGTTTTTATTTTGATTAATAAACCAAATTAACTGTTCCTGCATTCTTCTGTCAAGTCCATTGTGGTGTAGCAAAACATTTTATTATCTATGTGTTTAGTTAGTGAAACTACATCACATAAAGGTAGTATCTGGAACTACAGGTGACTGGGTAAACACTAATAGACAGCTAAATTCTGTTCTATTGTAATCTCCCAGGTTCCAGGTTTCTCAGAAAAGGGAACTTTACATTTTATTAATTCCTGTGACCATTTCACCCAAAAGGGAAAATGATCATAGGTGGGGGACTCTCGAGCTAATTAAGTTTCTCTTTTTCGGGAAGGAAGATTTTGGAGGGAAGAAATTAATTTTCCTGGGAAAACTCCTAGATTTCCAGAGCTATTATGGGTCACTTTGGCTTCCAAGAACCCATCCCCTCCAAATGAAATCAGTCCCATCCTCATAGCTTTAATTCATTGTGGGGTAAGTCAGAGTGGGTACTGCTTCCAACTCCCAACATGTCACAATATATATATATATATATATATATATATATATATATATATATATATATATATATATATATATATATATATGGGGCTATGGCTCGCCATAGGGGATGGACTCCCTGTGGTCAGATTAGTGTCCTAAACCTGCGACTGGCCTAGCAAGCCGGCAGGGGATCTTCATACTGCTCGTAGAAAAACCAAGAAGTATAAACGGACTGACGAACTACTTTAGAACCCCAGCTAAGCGAAACGCAGCTTGGATTTAGGAAAAACAAAGGATGCACAGACGCCATTTTTGCTCTTAGACAACTTATAGAAAAATCAATTGAATTCAATGAAACACTCTACTTAGCCTTTGTCGACCAAGAAAAGGCATTTGATAGGGTAGATAGAAACAAGCTGTGGGAAATCCTTAAACAATATGGAGTGAGTACACATCTAACAAACCTATGCAGAAGTTTATACAACAACAGTGAATGCATAGTGAGAGCAACTGGAGAACACTCAGAACCCTTCACCATAAGATCTGGAGTACGACAAGGTTGTGTCCTGTCCCCTCTCTTGTTCATAACATATATAGACAACATATGTAAAGAAACCAGCCAAGCAGAGACAGCAAGAATACCGCATGACGAGAACACAGAAGAAGAACCATCTGCAAATCTAACCATTAGAGAACTCCTGTTTGCGGACGACCAAGCACTAATAGCAAAATCAGAAGCTGAATTACAAGACCACATGAATAGTCTAAACGAAATGTGTAGGGAACATAACATGAAAATTAGCACAAGCAAAACAGAGGTAATGACTATAACTAAAGAAGAACAAACAGCAACAATTCACCTAAACGAACATCCCTTGAAACAAGTAAAGAGCTTCAAGTACCTAGGAAGTATAATATCATCAAATGGCAGATCAGAAGACGAGATCGAAAATAGGTGCAATAAGGCAAATCAACTCATTGGACAAATGGCACCAATACTAAAGAACAAACATGTATCAATAACTACTAAGAAAGCACTTTACAACACAATCTTCCTACCAACTCTGTGCTACCAATGCCAAACCTGGACAATGACAGAAAAAGAGAAAAGAAAAATCACAACAACAGAAATGAGGTTTCTGAGAAGAATACTCAACGTATCAAGAAGAGATAAGATCAGAAATGAAGAAATCAGGACTAAAGTAGGGGTTAAAGCTGCTCTAGATTTTATTAGAAAGCAGCAAGTCAAATGGTTTGGCCATGCAAGTAGGCTACCAGTCAACAGCATGCCACAACAAGCAATGATGTACAGACCAGATGGAAACAGAGGAAGAGGCCGACCACGTAAACGTTGGACTGAGGGAATAACAGAATCCATGGGAATGTCGATATACGAAGCCCATAACCGGGCACTCTCCCGAAGTTTATACTTCACCTCGACACCGCAAGGTACAAGAGGAACATGATGAGATGAGATATATATATATATCATTACATAATTCTGCCATAGTTTCAATGCCAAAACTGGATAAGGATTTTATCATCTCTGTTGTTATCTTGTCAGGACCTGCAGCCTTTCCTTCTTTCATCTTTTTAATAGCCTTTTCTTATTCAGCCTTTAATATTGTTGGTCCATCTTGAGTATTATACAATGTTGGTCTATTACCCCTGTTGTCCCAGAATAAATCTTCTGTGTACTATGTCCATCTTTTTATTATGTCAGTGTTATTAATGATAATTTCTCCATTCTTTCCTTTGATACAACAGTTTCCTGTTATATTATTTTTCTTCTTTGAAAATCTTTTTATATTTTCATGTAATTATTTCGAGTTGTGTTTTATTTCCAGATCCTCTATTTCTTTGCATTGTTTCTGCAACCACTCTTCTTTGGCAACTCTGCACATGTGACGTATTTCTCTATCTATTAATATATACTCTGATTAAATGATTAAACTGACACACAAATATTAATATCTCGGCTTATAATTGACCTACAGACTTTAACAAGACACCGTTGGATTTTTTTTCCCAATTCAATTGCTATCCAACTATGCAGGTTATATAATTAAAAAGCAATTTAAAAAAAAAAAAAAGTTACTAAAGTGGCTAGGCATAAGGTCCAAGCAAAAAACGAGAACAACGAAATCGACCGAACGTCTCGCACGGCAGCGAGAGGACTCCTGGAGTTGTGACCCGGACGAGCCCGCCTCCAGAGAATGTTAAGTAGGTAGATGGGCCAAAACATTCGCAGAAGGAGGGGGGGGGGGGGGGGGGGGGGGGGGGGGGGGGACTACATCTGATCATCAGAAACTCCCTTGCGTGTTTGCTTCACGGCGGAGATTTAATCATTAAGGAAATTTGGCCTGTTACAGGCCGGAAAAAAATTCCATATTAAAAGCGCCCAGAAACCTGAATATTAGTGAATAAAAATATTGAATTAAATATCTAGGTTAAAAAGAAAAAATGGTTATTAAATTCTCAGTCATCTAAAATAAAGCTTTCACTTTAGTTCATTTCTACAGATAGTTCAAGTATTAATAGCAATTTTTAAATATTGTGTAATTTACACTAATTTTTGTAAACAATTTGTAAAATATTAGATAACTTCTATAAATATTTGTAAATAACATATTAAATCCATGCTAATGTTAGTAATTTCCCTTGAACTAACGTTGGTAGTTATGTCCCTTATCAGTAGTTCAAATTCACGTCTTCCGTTAATGTGGTGTTTGTACAAAACAGTGTGTATCTACAAGGTGCAATATATTTGTGCTTCACAGATTATACTAAGGCATTTGATCAAGTAAACCATAATGAACTGATTAAAATGTTTGATTCTATCAACATTGATAGGAAAGACTTAAGAATAATAAAGAATATTTACTGGAACTAAGTAGCAGCAATTAAAATGGGAAGTAAAGAGGGTAGTTACGAACAGATAAAGCTAGGAGTACGACAGGTGTATTTCTGGTCACCAGATCTCTTCTCCCTCTATAGCGAAGTAATAATGAGAGAGATCAAAGAGAAGCCAGGAATACTAATCGGAGGTTATAATATAAACAATATACACTATGCAGATGATACAGTATTAGTATTAGTGGCAGATAATGCAACATACCTACAACAATTGTTGGACATTGTAGTAACAGAGAGTGCAAATAAAGGACTCTCCTTGATTATCAAGAAAACAGTAACAATGGTGATATCAAAGAAAATGGTGACACCATAATGTGACATAGAAATAGAAGGGGAAATTCTCAACCAAGTGGATAATTTTAAATACCTAGGTGCATTTATAACATCGATGGAAGATGTACACCAATTATTAAGAGATGAATAGGGCAGGCAAAAGCCGCATTTCAAAAAATGAAGATTATCTTACGCAATAATCATTATCAATGCATGTAACAAAGAGAGTGCTGAAATGCTATATAGAACCAGTTTTGCTATATGGCAGTGATTCTTGGAATGTAAATGAACAAATTAGGAAGAACTAGAAGCAACAGAGATGTGGTTTTTCAGACGAATGTTGTGAATTCATTGGACGCCAGAGTAACTAACAACGATCGCCTGAAAGAGGCTAATGAAACTAAACCACTATATGCAACAATAAGAAAGAGACAAAATGCTTTCTTTGGTCATGTGATGAGAAGTGAGGTACTGGGGAACATCGTGATAATTGGAAAGATCGAGGGGAAAAAGATGCAGAAACAGACCAGGAGAAATGATGCTGTATGATTTGAGACGGTGGCGTGGAGGAATATCATCAGTAGAGTTGATCCAGAACACCAAAGACCGAGATCTGTGGAGAGCCATGAACGCCTATGACAGCTGACAGGGCACTTGATGATGATGATGATGAATGTGTGTTTTCCTTTACATTTGCAATTACAACAAGACACCAGACATCAAATGCAGCAACATTCTCTAAATGTCTGTGTAATGACTGCATATTTTTTATTATTCTAGAATGGCAAAAGTAGCTATGTTTGAATTCTTATCGATAATCCCCCCCCCCCCCCCCCCCCCCCCCCCCCCACCTTCCTCCCCACCCCCAAGTAATTGCAATTCAAAAGAGAAACTTACTATCCTTTAGAATAACACACCGTGATCATCTTACATTCTTCAGTTCAACAGATGGACGGGAGTGAATATGTAACAATTGTCGAATGTTTCATATAAAATAAGGTTTTCATATGGGTTTGCCCAAAGTTCATCGATGCCGTTTAAAGGTTTATGGTGTATTTTTTTTTTTTTTAAATAACGGCTCGCGGATCCCTAGATGGTCAAAGCCGCCCTATCAGGTCCCACGTTCGTGTGTGTCATATGGATGGCAGCCTCTACATGTGGCCCTGGGAAGATCGAGTGCAGATACTACACTTTGATCTTAGACAAAATGCCAAAAGCCAGATCGATTCCATATCCATATATGCTCCAACAAGTGAATGCAGTGAAGAAAGTATAGATGAATTTTATGACATGGAGCGTGCTTTGAAGAAATGTAAAAACAAATCAGAAATAAACATTATAATGGCTGATTTACACGCAAAAGTGGGAAATCAAGGCGATGGATGCAGTGTAGGCAACCATGGTTTGGGAGAGCGAAACGAAAGAGGATACAGACTTGTACAATGGGCAAAAGAACAAGAAATGGTTGTTGGAAACACCTGGTTTAAACAGCATCCTAGAAGATTATGGACATGGAGGAGTCCAGACAGCAGGATTAAAAACCAGATAGATTACATCCTGATTAGCAGAAGGTTTCGAAATGCGCTAATAGTCGTACAAATAGTTCCAAATGCAGGTACTTACAGTGATCACAGATTAATTACAGGCACACTGAGAGTAAAGTTAAAGAAAGTCAAGTATACAACCGGAAACACTAAATATGATTTGTGCAAAGCGAAAACTGACAAAGAAATACAAGATAATTTTAACATGGAAGTAAAGAGCAAACCTGATTTAATGTTT
>JACEFZ010027618.1:0-52500 GCA_014155875.1 Cepaea nemoralis | reverse complement strand
CATGACGAATCCATCAGTGACCACATTTTTTCTTCTTCTTTCGTTCACTTGAAATATGTCTATAACTGCAATGTTGTCTCTTGTATGAATTTAACTGACTTATTTTTTAGTTCACACAGAGGCCCATATAGTTTATCTTCCACTGTCGTATCGCCCGTGTGTTGCCGGGGCCCATACGGGGGAGCAAAGAATAGTAACACTGTTGCCTACCATGCACGTCGTAAGAGGCGACCAAGGAGGATATGGTTCAGTCGCCCTGCTACTGAGTGAGTGCGTGGCGCGACACTGTGAGCCGTGAATTTCACGTGTATTGCTTTTACATCTGCCCGCGATTGTTTGTAGAGTGAACTGCATGTTCGGAACGATGGTGGTCGGCTGTTGCTGGATTGACTGGTTTGCCTTTTCTGCTAACGAGTGCATTTTTAAGGAGACTCCTGGGAGTCGTCGCTGGAGCTATGGAGTTCGTGCATCGTGCGGCGCTTTCACCGGGTCGTCCTGCGGAAAGAGACCGAGCCATATGAGATAAAACCCGGGTCAATGAAATCTTTCTGGTGACTGCCATTTCCATCGACGATAAACTGTATTTTTCATGGATGACTTTTTGTGTTGGCATTCTGGCGGCGGCATTATGCATGTGCGGCCTGTTGGCTTGCCGATACTCCTGTCTATTCCATTGTTGACATTGGGCAGTGAGGAGCATTTTGTGTGATATTCACTGGCACAGGAACGGAGCAATATGGGGACAACCCGTTGCCATGAAGTTGGAACCACGACTAACTAACTAACTAACTTCCACTGTCGTCTCTGTAGGCCAGAAGGTTTGCCTAGATATGTTATATTTTGGGCAGTCTTGGAGTATGTGCTCTGCTGTCTGCGACGCCAATCCACATGTGCACATGGCTGTCTCACCAATCTTGAATTTTGTATACATGTGATTGCGGAATCTATAGTGTCCTGTTATGAGGGGGAGAATAATGACTTGTTCTGGTCTGTCCATAACGTGGTTGTCAAATGCCGTATGACAGGAAATTAGAGAGTGAACTGATGTGCACATACATCAGTGGACATAAATGGAACACTAAGTGTAGAAAGCGCGATGTAGCACTACAATTGTACAAGTGCTACGTCATCAAGTTGCGTTGATTAACAACGCAACCGTTATCTCGAAACACTTCACCACCAGCTTACACGCAGAATAGACGCTTCTACGCTCTACACTGACAGTAGTACCACCGATACATTAGAACGCTATACTCTTCCATTCATCGACGGCAGTCACTCCTTCACACAGATATCTTCAAGACCAGTCACGGCATCTAGTCATCGCGGGACAGCGAAAGCGGGTGCTCATTCATCCTGATATGACCATGTAAGTGTTGAGTCCGAATGACCGTGCTGGGAGATCGTTTTGTCTTGATGGCCGGGGGTAGATAGCACTAGACTTCACACTCACACGCACTAGGGGCTACTTGACACAACGTTAACACTTGGGCTACATGATATGGAAGTTCGTGGCGATATGGAAGTTCGTGGCGAGAGCATGGATCTGCGGTGTGTGGTTATAACAAGCCTGAAGGCTGCCAGTCGGAGACGACCTCTGATCACGACTTACTTTACGGATGGCAATTAAACGGCATCAATCATCGTGCTCATGGATTGTTCGTTAGTGCGAGTTCTTGTCTTGTTGCCGTGAACGGTTGAATGCAGTGTGCTCACCTGCGGTCCTTGTCGCAATTCCAGGGGACTCTCATGGACATCATATCGTTTTACCCTGGACAACGTTTGAGTCGCATGACATTAGCAGGGGCGCCTCTTCATCATAAGAATACATTACGAGGGAAGTAGGCGCGCTCCTTGACAGTGGTAGTCGTCTTGAGCAAGTGACCACACGTTTACGAATCTATCCATCCAACCGTCCATGATTTCAGCCGAACGACCGGGTTGGGTGTGCGTTTGTGGTAAAAGCTTCGCATCCAACCAGGGAATGAGAATTCACGCTGGACGAAAGAAGCGCGAGAGTACGTCACAGGAGACTCGACAGCGCTCCCGTGAAAGGGATAGCAATAAGTCGTCAGAGGATCTCAGCCAGGGAGAACCCCACAGGGCTGAGAAGACTCAAGTCGATGTCCCCTGTGACGCACCCGGAGCAACCTTCCGATAGTCTCAGTGCGAAGATCAAATACCCCTCCTGCCACAGAGAAGGGAGATTGGGAGCGATTAGATGAGACGTGTACCTCGTGTTTTAGAGGATGAGCTAAACCACACGTACTAGATGAGAAAGTGCAAAAGTTCCGCAGAGTATACCTCCACTCGCTGCGTCAATTTGGTAGCAGTGAGAGGAAGGAAGCAGCTAGCCCACAGAAGACCAGGCGGACAGAAGCTGCTAGAGGAGGTAAGAGCGCAGAGGAAAGCCGCTCGGAAACGGCATAAAGCAGCAGCCGAGCAAAAGATCTCATTGTTTATGTTTGTGACAGTCTGACATGGGAGGACGTGGGTCTAGGACTGTGCACAGATATAGTAATTTTGGAATGATGTATGTGTTAACAATAGTACTTCTACCAAATATGGTGGTTGTTTTGTATTTGTACCGATGTAACATAGCTGTTATTGTCGTCTCTAGATTCCGCCATGTGTTTTTGTGTGGCTGATTTGGTTGACATGGGAAGACTGTCAGCAACTTGCTTGCTACAGGTCTTTCAGGACACCCCTACTTTTGCACCGCACGAAATAACAACTCGTGTCATTTGCAAAAGGAATGCAATTTATTTAGAGCTGGCAATTTAATAGCTCTGCGAGCGGTATGCTTCATTAACATTATACAATATGAATGTAATGAAGTGGTGAGAAATGATGCTAGTAATCACAATCTACATCTACAGCCTAATATTTAACTATTGCCTAGAAACTTATAGCATTTGTCAAGAACACGTCTACTCTCTACCGTCTCCAGTCGGGTCTGTCCACACGCTACACATTGCGTGGTCAAGCACGGACGCTGTCCCCTCCGTGCAGTAGCTAGTCTTGCGTGCATGGAGTCCCAAGCACGCTGGCTCGTGAACTTGAGTAACCGGGCACTTCACGGTTACTCGCAGGCCAAGCTTCCCAATAGCTTGGGGAAGCCCTCGCTCACTTGTACTTCTTGCCCCCTTGGTTGACACAAATGTGTCCCCTTGTGAAGCTATTTATAGCGCTGGTGTCTCTCCTGTCTGGTGTCTCCCTACTAGACTTGTGTTAACTCTTATTAACTCTCTAGAGCCTTATTGGAGATTCTGACAGGCTCCCCTCCTCTCTGTGAAGTGTTACTCCCCTTTAACTCATGTTTGTAACACGTATGGTCACAAAGAAAAATTGGATGTCCAATTTTGTCAGATATCCAATAAGTTATAAATCTCTCGTTTGGGGATAGAACAACTCTCTTCTTCCTTTACTCACACTGTTCTATCTTTTCACTCGGCTAATTAAGTAGCCCATGTATCAGTATAGTTGGTTCTATAGATATCTTTGGGAATTGTTTTGAACCGGATCCGTTGAGTTATGACTTATGTCCTGGCTTCCGTCGTTTGACCCTATGTCTTTTGACTTTCACCCATTGACTTCTGTCTCGACCTGTCCTCATATTGCCCGAAATGACAACCCAAATACAAGTTGACTCTGTTATGAGTGCAACACATGAGCATAAAATGTTCATGTTCCCATTAATATCCCCTCCAACTCATATACACACAGTTCTACTTTTCACCTTCTCGCTTCCGCTTGTGAAAAGCTATTTTCAATGTTACATTAAGGTTTTTAAGAAGTTATTGTGTCCCCTGAATTTAAGTTGTTGTTCTTTGAAACAAATAGTGTGTGCAACTTTTATGTGTTTGTTTTCCTGTTTGTTTGCGTGTTTTCTAATAAATACAGTGTACTTAACTTGCTAATCTGTGTATGCGTTAGTGTATTAAATGTGTGTATTTCTTCGAGCGCCGTAAATCGGTTTATTGTGGTTACAAATGTTTGTTATTCTTATTTATGACCACAACTCCGCTTTAAGAAGCTCAAAGTATATTCCCTATCTAATCTATTACAGTATGGCAGTAACACACATAAAAACTTGACAACACATTGGTTACACAGATGACACAGACAAGTCAAAATAAGACGTTTCCAGCGGTGAAAAAATTTGCCGCTAACTTTCTCTCTCACTTTCTTTCCATATTTACTAATTTTCACATTCTGTCCTCTCATTTATACTTCTTGCATACATATTTCACTCGCTTTCATACTCTCCTTTTGCTAAAACATTCACTCGTCATTAAAATATGTTTCATAGCATCACATAAATGAACATTACATATTTACAATAAATGATTGGCTGAATTATAACAGTATTCACGCCAAATGACTGTGCGTTTTGTTTGCACGTGTCATGTCTATACAAAATATACACGGTTATGAGGATGGTTTGTCACCGATCCTGTAATAGTAACTAATATGATTTGGTGTGCTGTCCTAAATTATCCCAAGGGAAATAATCTAACTAATTAATTTCATTTAAGAGAATTGAGTTAACTACCTTAAAGTGTTATTTGTAAATAAGATGATGTTAATTCCTAAATGGTTGGGTTAGTTTCGAAATGATATTTTAGTTAAATGAATTTATAAATGATTATGATTATGCGGTGATAAACTAATGTCATATCTAACAATTGTATTTCTATTATTGGTGTTACCTTAAATGGTTTATTAACTAAATGATGGTGATTTCTAACTACCACATGACATAAATAAAGTTATATATGCATTTGAACATTTTGCAATTCAATTATTCATAGAAACAATGAAGTTATGTGTACTGTTAATAAAATAATATATATATATATATATATATATATATATATATATATATATATATATATATATATATATATATATATATATATATATATATATATATATATATATATATCACAGTTACATTTCTATATCTAATTACACTAACTGAAGTCCTCCTTTCCGGTGTGAAGATGGAGCAATGTTCTTTGTAGACTATTATAACATAGTTCATTTCGGCAAAGTCTTCTATGCTCTCCTTCATGGATAGTGTATAAATATAGTTCCCTACTAACTTATGTAGGTTCATAGCTAACACTTCAATGTTAATATAGCTTATGTGTGTGTCAGCGCATGTTACTTCTGCGTCTGTTCGTTACACTTTTCATAGCACTGTTACTTTCACACAGTTTACATGTTTGGCGATGATAACGCACTTACAGTGTATCTTAATCACCACATACGGCACTGAGTTACCTAACATTTACAGTGTCACTGTTTCTGGTGATCTGTGGTCGATCCCTTCCTGCAAATCAGGTATTTCAATGGTTGACGGTCGACTCAAAATGTCTGCAACAGTGTTCAATCTTCCCTTTAAGTGCTGGATGGTAAATGTGTAATTTTGGAGAATCAAAGCCCACCTGTAGACTCTGTTATTGTGGGGAATTCCAGACTGCATCACAGACAACGGAGAATTATCGGTTTCGATCACAAACTGTGCTCCTGCCAAAAATCTATGAAATTTCTTAACACAATAGATCAAACTGAGGCCCTCCAATTCTGATGCTGAGTATCTAGATTCAGCAGGGCTAATTTTCCGACTTACGTACATTACTGGGTGAAACTTCCCTTCGTAGAACTGTCCTAGTATCCCAGATATGGAGATGGCACTCGCATCTGTGCGTAAAAAATAGGTAAGTTTTGGATTAGGCATACGAAGGATAGGTGGAACGCTAAAAAGGTATTTCAATTTTGATAACGCGCTAATTAATCCTGCATCTTGTACAGATAATTTAGCCGAAGCTTTTAAGATGTTAGAAAAAACACTGGTGATTTCCGCCAGATTTGGAATAAATTTACTATAGTAGTTTACCAGACCCAGTAAACTCCGGACCTGTTTCTTGGTCGTTGGCATTGTCAAATTCAGAATCTTGGTGACGATTCTGTCATCTGTTCTTAATTGGCCCCTGCAGATGGTATGACCCAGGAAGTCAATTTGTTCCATGCCCAACTCTACTTTGGTCGGCTTCACTGTGAGCCCAAATACTCGCAACCTGTCGAAGACTTGTCGTAGTTTCAGTAGGTGTGTTGTCCAGTCTTCCGTATGGATACATATGTCGTCTATATATGTAGAAATATTGGTCATCCCATGGAGAAGATCCCTAGTTAGACGGACGAAAGTCGCTGGAGCGTTACGAAGGCCGAAAGGAAGAAAGCGCCACTCATATAGACCTAAAGGAGTGGAGAAAGCTGTTAAATGAATCGAATTTACTTCCATCGGGACTTGCCAATAACCTTTTGTAAGGTCAAGCTTACTAAATATGCGAGATGTAGACATGTCCAAGATCAAATCCTCGCATGCTGGGATTGGTTCAGCGTCAATTTTGGTTATTTTGTTTAAACGGCGATAATCGACGCAGAGTCGAATAGTTGAGTCCTTTTTGGCGACAAGGACAATAGGGAAAGAATACTCTGACTGAGATTTCTGAATAATTCCGCTCGACTCGAGAGATAGTAGTTCTTTGTCGAGGTTCGACCTATAGTTTAGAGGGATAGAATAAGGTCGACACTTGATTGGTGTGTTGTCAGTCAGAATAATAGAATGTTCTATTCTGTCTGTCTTTCCTGGGATGTCGGAGAAAATGTCTCTGTATTCCGTCACTAGCTCTATTATTTGTCGTCGTTGGTCGTCTGTAAGTTTAGTTTCTATCTTTATGCTGTCAATGGTCGCAGTCGTGTCTACAGTAGGGACTGGTAATTCCATCTCGTCTTCGTCTGTCTCGTTCAATACTGTTGTGGTACTAGCTGTGTGTGCTGTTACCTGGCTAAGTGTGTTTGCGTTGTCGCTGTCGTGTGTCGCCCTACCTAGTGAAGTTGTGTTGTGTACGTCTGTCGTCCGATTACTTGGTGTTGGTGCATTTTGTTCGTCTGTCTGTTGTTCTTGTCGTGAGAAGTATGGTTTCAGCATGTTGATATGAAATATCTTTAATTGTCCTTTTATCGATATTTCATAATCCACATCTGATATTTTACGTTCAACGTTGAATGGCCCTTGCCAAGATGTTAGTAACAAATTACGTTTATCAGGTAGTAGAAGCAAAACCTTCTGATTTGGTTCAAGGTGTAATAGTTTTAGCACCCTTATTTGCATAGTCGTGGTTTCCATTGCTCGACACCTGCTTTAGGGGTCCAGCAATATCGACCGCTATACTCTCATATGGTCTAGATGCTAATACTGACCGTTGAACTTCGGCCGTCACATGCTTTCCCTTTCGTACAAGATGTTGACAAATAGTACACGAACGACAGAAAAATTTTATGTCAGAACAGAATTTAGGCCAGTAAAAGTGTGACAGAACTCTGGCTCGCGTTTTATCATAGGCCAAATGTCCAGCAAACGGTGACTCATGTGCGATCTTTAGCACATTTTGTCGGTATGTTACAGGTAACACCGTCTGCTGAATTTCATGGTTATTATTTGTGTAATAACGCATGAGAATTCCGTTAAATTTTCTAAAGTACCAAGATGCATTTTTAGTACACTTTCGCTCGCTCACCCAACAATTTAAAATAAGGTGCGATTGTTTGGTCGGTGCTTTGTGCCTCGATAAATTTCTGTCGAGTAGTGTTGGTATCTGCACCACTTGGTGTTAATAGCTG
Source organism: Cepaea nemoralis (assembly GCA_014155875.1). Classification (NCBI taxonomy): domain Eukaryota; kingdom Metazoa; phylum Mollusca; class Gastropoda; order Stylommatophora; family Helicidae; genus Cepaea; species Cepaea nemoralis. The sequence continues at coordinate 44,808 of JACEFZ010027618.1, read as the reverse complement.
TAGCATTTCATTTTGTAAGTCAGTATAGTTTGTTTGTGTATCTGACCTTGTTACAGCGTTAGCCATGTGTGTATGTTTCCAGGCTCTTATGTCGTCGTCTGTACATTGTTTCAATGAATCTAGGCATCCTAAAATGAGATCCGTGCATGGATCTTGCAGGATTGCGCAAGTAAATGTGCCGGTAAGGAACGGGGTATTGATATGCGCTTTTGCCAGTGGGTATTTCTCAATGGTTCCAGAGAAAGTACGGCATTTGACAAATTCACCCGTATAATCTTCTGGTCTAGCAAGTTCTTTCCTTAAGCCCAGTAGAGTGCTCCCGCTATCAATTAAACATTGGCATGGTTGATCATTGACCAGTGCATCGCAGAACTTAAGTTTACCTCTGGAGGCACTCGCTGCGTTAGCATCTTCATTTGAACATGGTATTACGTGCCCACATTTCAATTTACCATCCGCATGAAACTGGTGGCATACGTCACATTTCTTAAAGTCTAATATGTCTGTTACTAATGCTACACTCTCACATTCACTCGTTGGCAACACATTCACAAGTTCCGGATCAATGTCACTCTCATCGTCTGTTGATGTATCGATGAGTGCTGCATTATTTGCCTTCATTCGTTGTCTACCAATACATTTATTACTATAGTGGCCATAACTGGAACAAAAGTAACATTTAACAGCACGTTTAAATGATGATTCTTCTGCTTTCTTGCTTCTTTAACACTGCTTCTAAGTGTGACGGATATGCGGGGTTTTTATCACACATAGAGTAGCTAGGATGAAAAAGACTACAATATCCACATCGAGGTGGCTTCTGATATGGTTTGTCCTTCTTACGGTAATCTTTCTGATTGTAAGATCTATCAGGTACTTTGTTTGCAAAAGCAGTGATTTCTGTATCATGTGTTGTAGATTTAAATATGTCCCGATTAGATGAAAAATATGCTGACCCCCGTTTCTCTAATTGCTGAATGGATTCAATCTCTGACTGTTGTAAAAACTTCGCAAAAGGGGTAGGAACGGTAGATATCACCTTGTCCATTACCATAAGATCTTCTAATTTTTCATAGTTGTTACCCACTTTCGCCGCTCTAGTCCACTTTTTAAATGTGCTCTGCACGTTAGAGATGTAGTCTAAGAAGGTTTCAGTTGCTTTTGGCTTAATTTGGGAGAACTGAATTTGGTACCCAGTGGCGTCTAAAAGAAAGTGTTGCATTATCCTATCGTGTATGTACTGATAATTGTTCCTTAGCTCTGTAGGTATGGATTCTATTGTTTTTAACGGCTCCCCACTGAGGTTTCTCATGTAGATCATTGCCCAGTCATCCAAAGGTATTTTCTGCGTCTTTAGTTGGAATTCTATGTTCTCAGTCCATGCGCTAATTGAATCCCCTACACTGTATGGTTTGATAAGGCCTTTATACTTACTAAACTTGTTCTGTTCTTCTTGGCTCTTTTGTTTGCTAGAGGCTATCTGTATGTTAGAATCTACCTCCATTTCCTTCATCTTTAATTTAGTCTCTGAGTCTACTTGTATCTGCTTTTGTTTGGTGGCATGATCTAAGTCTAACTGTTTCTGTTTGGTAACTTCCTTCTAACTCTAACTGTTTCTGTTTGGTAACTTGATCTAACTCTAATTGTTTCTGTTTGGTAACTGGTTTGTTGGCATGATCTAAGCTCTAACTGTTTCTGTTTGGTAGCTTCCTCGACCTTCTTTCATTTCTTTTGATGCTGCCTTTCTAATGCTCTTTCAGTCTCTCTCTAAGAGCAGCTTCTTCTGTTCTTCTCTATGTCGAGCTATTTCTTCTTTATATTTTTGATCTACCCACTTTCTCTAATTTTCATCCAGTAGTGGCCCATTTCCTTGCCTGCCTGGATACAATCATTTAGTGACGCCATTTTATGGCTTAATGTTAGTTCAAAATGATATCACAGTAATATTCACACAATAGTTTGTAATAATGTGTTAGTAAATATACATCTTTACTGAAAAAGAAGATGCATGATTAATTTAGAGCATACCAAAATATTCTGAAAATATACTCATCTAATTCTTTGGAAAATACGGTTCTTGGGATGTTCCACCGCTGTCTTCCACACTCACAAAATGATTGACTTGATAACACAATGGATGCTTCTGTTTAGTAGAGCATCAAAAATTAGACACACGCATATGTTGTAAATACAAATTTATCTTTCATGCGAATGATGAATGAAAAAATGTGATAGATAATGATAAATGGTGTTAATGAATGAATGATATGATCGTCTGAATGATTGTTATGATACGTAAGATGATTCGTCGTATGACAGTCGATGTCGTCTTGTCTTCACTTTCTGACTAGTTTGGTATAACTTCGTTCTAGGCTTCAGTTCAGTAGCTAATCTATTTACTGAATATAAAGAATGGTGACATTGATGGCTGTATCACACAAAATGAAATGTACACGATGGTTAGCTTGATAATATTTACTGATGATTGTATACATTTTCATTAATTTCCGTAGAATAACACACTTTCAAATTAATTTTCGTAGAATTTCACACTTTATAATTTACTTTTGCTTCATTGTGGTTCAAGCTCCACAAATGGTATGATCGTAATAATTCACAAGAGAAAATTATTTCTGCCATATATGCAAACAAATTTACATTACTTTCAAATATTTTAACACAGCAATGATGTTGAATCGTGCAATTGACTGCTGGCGTTGGTTCAGTGGTTTCTGACACCAATTGACTGCTGGCGTTGGTTCAGTGGTTTCTGACACCAATTGACTGCTGGCGTTGGTTCAGTGGTTTCTGACACCAATTGACTGCTGGCGTTGGTTCAGTGGTTTCTGACACCAATTGGGGTCCTGCCTGTCAGCAACTTGCTTGCTACAGGTCTTTCAGGACACCCCTACTTTTGCACCGCACGAAATAACAACTCGTGTCATTTGCAAAAGGAATGCAATTTATTTAGAGCTGGCAATTTAATAGCTCTGCGAGCGGTATGCTTCATTAACATTATACAATATGAATGTAATGAAGTGGTGAGAAATGATGCTAGTAATCACAATCTACATCTACAGCCTAATATTTAACTATTGCCTAGAAACTTATAGCATTTGTCAAGAACACGTCTACTCTCTAACCGTCTCCAGTCGGGTCTGTCCACACGCTACACATTGCGTGGTCAAGCACGGGCGCTGTCCCCTCCGTGCGGTAGCTAGTCTTGCGTGCATGGAATCCCAAGCACGCTGGCTCATGAACTTGAGTAACCGGGCACTTCACGGTTACTCGCAGGCCAAGCTTCCCAATAGCTTGGGGAAGCCCTCGCTCACTTGTACTTCTTGCCCCCTTGGTTGACACAAATGTGTCCCCTTGTGAAGCTATTTATAGCGCTGGTGTCTCTCCTGTCTGGTGTCTCCCTACTAGACTTGTGTTAACTCTTATTAGCTCTCTAGAGTCTTATTGGAGATTCTGACAAAGACCATTCCGTACAATTTATAAGATTGTTTGAGGTTAAGTCAAATGGAAAATCTACCTTATTTTTCCATTTGCCTAAACCCATTATGGTAGATTTTTGGACGTTTAATTTTGCCCCACTCTCTTTGCCGAAAATCGAGAACGTTTCTAAAATGATCAGTACAGATTGTTGTCAGTTGTCGGAAAGAAAAAGCACGCAGCTTTTCTCACCCTCGTTCTTGGCTGATGGCTGATGGCTGTGAAAATGAGGTTTCTGAGGAAAATGCAAAGAATACCATGAACAGACAGGAAAACCAATGAACAAGTCCTTCAAGAAACAAATGAAGATCGTAAACTGATTAGAGTCATTAGACGTAGACAGTCAAAATTTTGTGGGCATGTTATGAGAAGAAATGAATTGGAGAACTTGCTGACAACTGGCAAGATCGAAGGGAAGAGACTAAGGGGAAGACCGAGAAGTAAATACCTGGATGGTTTGGCCACGTAGCATGGTCGAAACAGGATCACGGAGCTGATCCACGACTCTGGTGATCGAGTGAGATGGCAGAACATGACCGCCAACGCTTATCGGCATTGACATGATGGATGGATGGATGGATGCATAGTGGATGGATGGATGAGTTGATGGATAGATGAATGGATGGATGGGTGGATGGATAAATGGATGTTCATGTAGTTTTTGCATGTGTATTACTGCTGCTAGTGTTTGAGTTCTCTCTCGTATAGTTTGTTTAATTGTTTCCCAGAGTTCTCGCGCATTAACCTCTGGTATATCGCGTGTGTATGTGATGATCAATTTTGTTATGCAATCTACATAGTCCTGATTTTGTAAAAGTGTGCTGTCAAATTTGCAATGGGTAGATATTCTAAAATGTGGTGTTGCTTGTACTGTGTTTATTGTTGCAACTACAACCTTATGGTCTGGGAAGTTCAGTGTCTCCTGTAAATGCTTGACTTCTGTTATATGGCGTGCCCTGGGCGCATACATTCTTATCTAATCGCGCTGCTCTACTATGTGCATTGTTTGTGTGTGTTGTATCTGTTCCATGGGGATGCGTCTGTCTGTATGTGTCTGCCAGCCAATAGATATCTAAAATTGTTTGAAATGTGTTTAACTGATGTTCATCCTCCCCTGTGATGTTCCTTATTTGCATTCTTACATCTCCATTTATCAAGTCATGCACAGCAAGTACGCAATTTAAATCACCCCGTAAAATAGTGTTTGGACACTGATATGAGTGTGATAGTAAGCTTTCCAGTGTTTGATAGAAGATTGGATGTGAATTTTTGGCTTCTTACAGGCCAGACAAAAATCGGAACATGAGCATTATCAATCCACATACCATTTGAAGAATAAAATATTAAATGAAGTATCGAGGGAATACAAGAAAATGGTTTATAAATTTCTCACATATCTAAAACAAAGCTTTGAATTTTGCACAAACTTTAAAGTTAATTTACAATTATTATAGCCTTGGGACGCAGAGGTGTTTCCAAGGCACCAGGGCCGGGTTATATACTGGCCAAGACCTATTGACGCGTCTCGTCGAGCGTCCTGGGCAACAGGTCCCTTCGGGGTCCTGGCTGAAGTCAATAGGATCGCCGATTCCTCCGAAGTCGGAGAGTGTCTGCCTGTACGGCGAGGAACCACCAGTCTGCGCACCAATAAGCCAGACATGGGACAACGGATACTCACGCAAACCTCAGGTCCTGTATGACATCACACTGATGTTGGACAACAGGATGCCTTCATCCGACATACAGGACTTTGCGTTGGAGCTCAAGCCAAGGAACACAAGCAAGCAAGCATTATAGCCTTATTTATGATAAGTGTCCGCAAATTCCATGACAATTTTATAACAGATTAAAATAATTATTACAACTATTTAGATCACCTAATACATTCATGCTAAGTTTGTAATGCCCCTTTAAATATTGTTATGTTGTTATGCCCCTTTCCAATATTTAAATTATATGTCTTCTGTTTAATGTAGTTTTATTTCACACAAAACAGTGTGTATTTACAAGGTGCAGTGTGTGTTTCCTTTACATTTGCAAATACTACAAGACCCCAGACGTCAAATGCAGCAAGATTCTCTAATGTCTGTGTAATGACTTCATACTCTTTATTATTCTGGAACGGAAAATGTAGCGATGTTTGAATGCATATCGATAAATTGATGTTTTCGGTAATTGCAATTCCAAAGTAAACCTCACAGTGTACGCTGTAGAATAACACACTTGAATCCTCGTCAATTCTTCAGTTCAATAGATGGACGGAAGGGAATGTGTAAACATGTTGAATGTATTATATGAAAGAAGGTTTTCAAATGGGTTTTCCATAATTGCACCGTGGCGAAGGGCGTTACGGACGCGGTTCGTAATCCCGCATACCTGCGTTCGAAAAACAACTGTGCGCGATTTGGCGAAAGACAGCTTTAGCGCTGGGTTTTTTACGAAAAAGGTGGCGGTCGTTCAGAAAGCACTGGCAAACTACGGAACTTAAAACATGCTAAAACAACAACAACAGCTAACAATGCTGGTGTTGACTGCAAATGTCCTGTAAAGGATATGCAACTTTTTTGTTGTTACCCAAAGTGCATCGTAGTTCATACACGTGCTAAGTTGTTTGATTTTAGCATGTGGTACTTGCTGAGGTACTTGTAATTTACGTCCCCAAGTCAAGGACGAGAAGTTAAAATGTTAGTCCAACAGACCGGTGTAGGGGTTGAACCCGCTACCTCGACATCAGCACACCGGATGTTTAAGAACGAACGCTCTTATCAATTCAGCAACGCTGGTCTCCTGTTCTACATATCATATTGAGGTTCTGATAGCCCTACAGGCGCCGTCAGGGGGATCAGTCTTGTTTCTGTGTGCTCGTGCTTTTATTGTTAATGTTGCATTATGACATCAGCAGACTCAACAAGAAGAAGAAGAACAACAACAAGGGGAAGAACAAGAACAATAAGAACAAGAAGAACTACAAGAACAATAAGAATAAGAACAACTACAAAAACGAAAAGAACAACAAGAACAAGAAGAAAAACAACAAGAACAAGAACAACTACAGAACAAGAACAAGAAGATCACAAGAACAATAAAAACCAGAGGAACAAGAATAACAAGAAAAACCGGTGCATGAACACAATGTTTACACTAAATATTTGCTGTTTTAATTACATCTACTTAGTTTCACAGTGTAACACACACACACACAAACACACACATATATAAATAAATATATATATATATATATATATATATATATATATATATATATATATACACACACACACACACACACACACACACACACACACACACCTCACACCAATATATACATTAAAGAATACACACAAAGGAAAATAAAAACACCACACACACACACACACACACACCAAAATAAACACACACGCCAATAAACAATATACTTGTATATACACACACACACACACCAAAATACACACCCACACATACACGCACACACACACACACACCCACACATACACGCGCACAAATCACACATACGAACACACTTAAAAGTATGATGTTGATGGATGGTGAAGACACAGAGACAGGCGAGCAACAGAGACAAAAAATTATATAGACAAACAACTATAGAGACAGACAAATAAAGAGACAGGCTTGCAAATAGGTAGATAGGTAGAAAGGCAGACAAGTAGACGATAAGACAGACATACAATATAAAGACAGACAGTTAGCTAATTGATTTGTGTCCATCAAGAATGATGATGACCATTCATTTCGTCCAGTGGGGTTGAAAGTATAGAGCCTTAGTTCTAAGATGGCTGATAAGGCCTATTTTGGCTCGAAATGTTCTTTGACAATGTGGGCAAAGAATGCTTGACGTTTCAGGAGGAGGATCTCCTGCAGAGGTTTTACTGTCCAGCCTTTTCTTCACAGCTCTTACAGTCCTGGTTGCTTCAATGGTGACTGCACCCTTATGTGATGATGTACTCCACGAATTTCGGTCTTTAGCAGCAGTCTCCCAGGTGTGAAGATGAATTCCAAAAGCTTTCAGTGAGATTTTCATAGCGTCTTTAAAGCGTTTCCTCTGGCCGCCTTTGGAGCATTTACCACAAAGCAGCTCGCCTTAAACCCAAAAAAATGTTTAGGGAACCTGTGATCTGGTGTACGAGATAAGTGACCAGCCCAGCGAATCTGATTTTTCATTAGTAGAGTGTGGATACTGAGCATGGATGCGTTATCTAGAACTTCAGTGTCTGGGATCTTGACTTGCCATTTAATTTTCAATGGCTTCCTATGAAAGACTGTGTTGTAGGTTTAATTTCCTAGCATGTAGCTGATAAACAGTCCACGTTTCACAAGCATATAGTTCAGTTATCAGTTGGGGTATCTTCGTTACACTCCGGACATGTCCATAGGTGCTCAGATCCTCCCCCCAGCATATGCATCAGCGTCCGGTGGCTAATAGTGCCAGTTCTGTGTTGGTTGACGAGGCGCTTTGTTTTCCCGATGTACCTCTCGCGTCTGGCTGTGCCGATTCTTACTCCCAGGTCTTTCATCCTGGAAAGCGATGTGGAATCACTGGCGTCAAAATCCTCTGTTCTCGCCATATCTTTAAGGGCGTTAATAACATCGGCACGATCCATGGGCTGGCCATCTACAGGGGGTGCAGAGCCAGCCAATTTATCAGCTCGTTCATTTCCCTCGACTCCCGCATGTCCCGGGACGAAGATGAAGGTGACTTTGCGGACAACAGACTTCCGCAGCGACTCAGTCCACTGTCTACGTACAGATCCAGCTTCGACCTTCTGAATCATGCTCATTGAATCACTTAGTACACACACGTTGGTATAATGCTGTGATTCCAGCCATATGAAAGCCTGTGTAACTGCCATCACCTCCATCGTCATGCTGCTCGTGGTCATAGAGTGGGCACCACTGGATTCTTGAACGGTTCGGCCCGCTGAACGGGCTGTAAATGCCCACGCACTTCTCTGCTGCTTTACAACAGATCCATCTGTATAGATGAGCACTTCGGGGCTATCTGAGTGATCATAGATGAGCGCGTTAACCTCTGCATTGACAGCGGCAGGGTTCTGCTCTCTGCACCGTCTGTCGAGTGTGATAATGCAGGAGAAGGTACACTTAAAAGCTGGAGGCACCGGCACCCATTCCTTGCCGGGGTTGATACTGGTAAGACTGCAGACCTGTCCGACGACATCTTCCGCCCGACCCATCCATGATTTGCCCCTCTTTAGCCTGTCACCCTTTTCTCTGAATACAGCGTCATGCAGAGGGTGCTGCTCATCTGCACTTATTTTTAAGTATGCACGAGCTCTCCAGATCTTGATCCTGTGTTCCATTGTCGGGAAGTCAAGGAGGTATCTCATTGCTACACAGCTGGTGTCTCTCGTGCAGCCCAAAATGATGCGCATGGCTTCGTTTTGTACCTTTTCAAGTCTTCCAATCTGTGTAGGGCTGACAGTGAGGATGGCCAGGGCATACTCGATGCGTGAAAGCACAAGTCCTTGGAACAGAAGTAATAGCAGTCTTTGCTCGATATTGGCAGTCGCCATGACTCTCATTGCTGCCAAACCTTTTCGAGCCTTCGTTATGACATAGTCGACATGATCTTTGAAGGACAGGCTACGATCAAGCCTCACGCCAAGATATGTCATTGACTGGGTTCTACTCAGAATGCTCCCATCCATTCTTACTGCCGGCAGGTCTGTTTTCACAATATGGTTGTTTAGTGAGAACCATGTAACCGTTGCCTTTGCAGGGTTGACAAGGGCATCGGCATCAGCACACCATGAGGAAATTCGATCTAGTTCGCCCTGCATATAGTTGGCAACCGCCTGTCTATCTCGACCCTGTCGATACACGAGGATGTCGTCAACGAATGATAGAGTCCTACCCCTCCCATCCAACTGTTGTTCAGTGATCGGCACCGTATACACGTTGAATAGTACTGGTGACAGTGGTGAACCCTGCGGCAATCCTGGACATATCGTTATCGGCTCAGAAGACCAACTCCCGCATCTTAGCACCACCTTCCTTTGGAGTAGAACTGCAGCTATCCATCGTACAAGGTGAGGGTGCACTTTCAGTCTGAGGAGGGTTTGCATCAAGTGCTCGAAAGATACTCTGTTATATGCGTCCTCTAAGTCTATGGCGGCCGCACATGTCTCTTCTCTGACCTGAAATCCTTCGTAAACATCTTGAGCAAAGACCGCCGCATTCAGCCATGACTCTTTGTTGCGTCTGTATCCTCCAAGTGTGGGCGGGAAGCAGCCGAGCTGTTCCAAGTCCCAAGCAAGTCTGTGTGCTACAATTTTCTCCAGTAGCTTGCCAACAGTATTCTGCATCGTAATGATTCTGTAGCCGCTTATCTTGGAGTGGTCTTTGTTCGGTTTTGACGTGGATAATACAACTGCTTTATAGACTTTCATCTTTGTTTGCATGCTTATTCCATTTCTGTCCCATACATTCTTGTACAGTCTGCCAAATGTCATGGCTTGAGTGACAGCCAGAAAGAATTAGAATAGCGAGCAAGTACACCAGAACAGGGAATTCGAAGAAGTTAATAAAATGAGCACCATAGAGCACTTGGACGGAACAAATGAGACGTCACAAGTGCGTATATTGGCAACCAAACGGTTGTCGTGAGTCAGTTGTTTGCCAGCCACGACACGACTCACATGTAGCAGGCAGATTAGGACCTTTTACCTTCAACGCACACACTCGCATGAGGACACTGCACGTTAGATCACAACATATTACACGATCAGGCATCAGACGAAGATGGAATTAACAGGTGAAGAAATCTATCACTTCGGGCATCGTCTGGTCGCCCAGAGGTTTGAATAACTGACGGAGGCTGACAAGGTGTTAATGAATCGGTCGTAGCTTCAGACACGGGAGTAGGCTAGTGTGAACGCAGCTTGCACAAGGTAACGATATATTAACCTAGACAGTCCAGACTTTAGCCAGGTAGACAGTGCATGTTGTGGGAATGATGAAGGAATGTTAGACGGGTGTGAGAGCCTGAAGGCATAAGCATCATCAACATAAAAACACTTCATTCATGTCCTGCCAATGGTGAATATATCATTGTTCATCACTGCACCGGAGCTTTTTCAAGTTCTTTTGAGTGTTGTACGGTTGTCTCGTTGTCTTCGTATGTAAGCAGTCACATGGACATTTAGTGTACAGGTCACCAATGAATAGTGCAACGAGCCAGAGCACAGAGACAGTTGCTATCATAATACAGCAGCGCTTTGTGACATGGGGACTGTCCGTAGAGAATTTACCCTAAATGATTCATCAAAAGTTTCGTTGTCATTGAAGTAAACTTGAAGGACATTTTCAACAGGTGGATTACACACTTCCAATACTCGAAGCATACGATTACTAAATACAATGACTACTAAATACAATGACTACTAAATACAATGACTACATACAAATGTTTATGTGTGAGGATCATGCCGGTCTAAATGGCTAATGACCAAGTGGCGCATCCTCGGTTATTCATATGTCTCATCATGTTGTCAAGAGTTTACCGTTATTGTTAATGGCAATGTTATTTGGAAGCAGTTTTCTTTATGTGGGATAAGGCATCTGGACCATCTTTGATCATTAGAAAATTCACCTTAATGTTATGAGTGTTAATTGATCGTCGTATATGCTTAGTTCCAGTATCGCTCTAATCGTTATCCCAGCAGCGGAACGATCTGCCTTCATTGTATTCTCCTCATTTATAAGAGAGTGATTGAAAAGTTATATATCGTGTATTTTGAAAAGCAGCAGTCGCTTTGTATCAGGACAGATATAGCTAACAATGAAGCTACATTTTTTGGACGCTATGGATCGTTGCTGATTTATCGGAGGATTTGCAGATCCAGTATGGTGCGAATCGTTGTTATGTCACTTCTGCTGGATATTATTGTTATGTGAACCAGCAACATCTTGACACGGTGACATCCGATTCATTGAAATTTAATTTCTCAGTGCTTTTCAAGTTATTGTTACCGAGGAAAGGATTGCGAAATTTTCAACGCCTTGTTGGATTAAATCAACGCTTAATAGTTTGATCCTGTTACACAACGTGAAAGCTCTATAGGATATATTACCCAATCACATAAAACCACTTTATTATAAGTATAGTTGTAGAATCGCTGCTTACGATTGTGTTATGAAGCATATAAAATAGATCTACTGAAGTTCTGTGGTTACGGATTGTGTATTCTTAGATCCTGAATTGTTTATATTTACGATGTGGTATCTTTGCTGGCTGGTCTAGGCATCAGATCCAGCAGCACGTTGGCTTGTTGATCATCCTACGGCACTGTGCGTCAGTTTTCAGTGCTATACCAGCTCCTTGTACTAAGCAGGAAGGTTTATACGGGTCGACGCCTCATCAGGGCTGTAACAACAACAGGAGGACAAGGAGAATTATAAGACAACGACACAGTGACAGGAAGGAAGATTGGACAACTACAGCTAGACGCAGTATTTTCATTTATTATCGTCAGAAACCTAAGTAGGTCGAAACTACGAAGCCAGAGAATCGTTTCTGTCAATTTTTCGATTTTGTTGGTCTACAATTCATGTCAGATACGAGCAGGATTGTCTGACATTTCAGTCTAATACGCTGATGGGAGGAATCGCCGTGTTTTCTGAGCTAAGTAAATGTTTGTGGTATTTCATTTGGTTAAGTTACAGTCATTAATATTGTGATATTACACAAATTTTATTCTTTCCTTATTCGCTCATGTCTTTAATTACGTCGTAGGCGCGGTACATAATATGGTGCGATATTGCGCTATACTTTCTTAATTTTGCGTGCGCATTATTTTATGTGTTTATATCAGGGTAATGTTTGCTATTCTTAATTTTACTTAGTTAAAGAACTTTAACTCTGCTTATATTTTCTTTGCTGAGTTAATTTTCTTAATTATTATAACAATATTATTTCTTTATTTATTGCTTTGGAATTGTTGCTGTGAAATTAACTAGTCCTTGCTATTTTCTAATATTGGTTTCATTATTTAATTTATTATGTATAGGCTTTATCACTTTTGCGCTGAAGTCTTTCTGCTGTGCTAAATTCTTTGGTGTTTAGTGTTTCCAAGGTTTATATAGTCATAACATTTTGGTATGCGAAATCCTATTTATTTAATTATTTAGTTATTTATTTGGTTATTTAATGATCGTTAACTCTGTTTATTTTATCTTTATGGAATTGCATATCTTATCTTCTATAAATAGTTCTGCAAACCTTGCGTTATTTATTTTCAGTAGAAAATTTCTTGCGTGCAAGCAAAATAATGTTTGCTGCGTTCTTTGACTTTGTCGGCGTTAACTTTCATTTTGTGAGTTACAGTTCTTTCGTGCGAAATTTCTTTCAGGATCTTGTCTTTGCTGAGTTATTTGTCGTATCTATTACAAAATTATTGGTCATTTTTCAGTCTTAATTTCTCTATTCGTAATTTATTAGGTAGGCTATTTCTCTCTATTCTCTTGAACTTCATTTGTCGATTTCGATATTTATAAGCTCTGTCTCTTTTGTGCTAAACTTCTTTCTGCAGTTCTTACTTGTGACTATTATTGAATATTGGTGAAACACAAAAACATGTCGTCTTTACAGGACTTTATTGCGACTGCGAAAGATGCAGGTTTGACAGGACCAGATCTTATAGCATGGTCAGAGAAACAATTTGCAATTTTTCAGGCCCATGAAAGGGATGAAACGGCCGCAGTGAGACAGTTGGAGAAAGATCGACTAGAGGAACAAGAGAAACAAAGATTATTTGAGAGGGAAAAGATGGCTACGGAGAACGACAGAATTGCAGCCCAATTGGTCGCTGATAAGGAAAAGATAGCGGCAGAGAATGACAGAATTGCAGCCCAATTGGTCGCTGATAAGGAAAGGATGGCATTGCAAATTGCGGCAGATAAACAAAGGTTGGATAGAGAGGCACAGTTAAGAGAAAAAGAGATGGCTTTTAACCTTGAGAAGTTGAATACAGAAAAACTTCTGAAAGAAAAAGAGTTAGAAAGTAATTTTAAAATGAAACAATATGAGAAGGACAGGGATGAACAGATTGCTAAAAATAAGATAGAGGCACATTCCACGGATGCTATAAAGAAATACAATGGAATAGTAAAGACATATTTAAACTCGGATTCCATTTCTGCTTATTTGACTAATTTTGAGCTCATCTTGAGACACTATGGAGTTGTGGAATCCGAATGGGCTGTGTTGTTTCACAGACACTTGAGTGGTGAGCCTTTACAGGTTGTAGAACTAATTCCAGAGGAGTTACGTAGTGACTACTCGCACATTCGGAACAGATTATTATCTCCCTTTTCTTTGGATGAATTTGGCTTACGTTCATCATTTAAAAATCTTGTTCCTAAATCAGGGCAGACGTTCCTTGACTTCTCTTCTCTAACGCAGTTGACATTTGACAAATGGGCGCGCTCAGCTAATGTTACTAATGATTACAAGAAACTACGTGACTTAATTGTTAGGGACAAACTTATTTCGGCAGTTCCATCTTCCATGGCTACTTTTCTTGTTGAGCAGAAATGTTCGAGAATTCATGAGATGGATGAAAAAGGTGAATCTTTCTTCAACGCCCATAAGCACATATTCAATAATAGTTCGTCCCCGTTAGTGGAGAAGAATGCGTGCGAGAGATTCCCTCATAAATCAAGGATGCAGGGATATAAAGCACAGCAACAGTCTGGCGGACAATATCAAAGACGAGAAAAACAACAACAACCAAAGTATCAGCCTTACTCTAGACAAGAGAAAAAAGGAGTATTTACAACATGTAAATTTTGTGGGTTTGCCCACGGCTCTCTTCAAATGTGTGATAAGAATCCACAGTTTGATACTTACATAAAGAAGTTGGCAGTTAGAAAACAGAGACAGATTCAACACTTATCAAAGACAGACACAATGTTTCAAATGCAAATCGTTCGGACACGTTTTTGGTGTCTGTCCGTTAAGACGTTTGTATAAAGAGGCAAACATAGGTATGTTGACATCTAGTAGCGACAGTGACTCAGATGATACTAATCATGCAAATACGGTGGATGTGGAGTATTCTCCCATTGACCCAGCTTGTAATACTTGCCAGGTCTTTCATAAGATGGTAGTTTGACTGTGTGGTCACCAGATTCCCAGTGCAGGAGACAAATGCGGTCCATATTACCAATGGATCACTAGTGTTACAGCAGGCCACGGTTAATGGAAAGAACTGTAGCTTAGTTCGTGATTCCGGAGCGAGTATAGTCGGGATACATAAGAGGTTGATTAACAGAACTGACTATACTGGAGAACATGTGATTTGCAGGACTTTTGGAGGAAGAAAGGAAAAGTTTAAGATTGCGTGGGCAGAAATCAACTGCCCGTATTTTACTGGAAGGATAAAAGTTGCGGTACTTCCAGACCCCTGTGCAGATGTATCGTTGGGTAATATCCCAAATGTGCATGATGCCTCACCAGAGGACATAACCACATAGGAAGCAACACATATTGTGGCAAACGCTATAACAAGGTTACAAACCAATAAAGAAAAACAGATAAATCAAAACGACACATTGGGTCCAATACAAGCGAAGTAATAAAGCAACTGTTAGAGAAACCTGAAGATTTTGGTTCAATACAAAAAAATGATGAGTCATTACAAAGGTGCTACGCTAAAATTGGAAATTCACCAAAATGCTCAAAAACAGGTAAATGGTATTTCACAAAGCGAAACAACATCTTAAAACGAGTGAGTATATGATAAGGGTGGTCATCAGGTGGAGCAGACTGTACTGCCATTGCAGTTTCGACAGAAAATTTTACAGACAGCTCATGACATTCCGTTTGCGGGACATATGGGTATTGCACGAACATCGGCCAGAGTTTTATCGAATTTTTACTGGCCAGGATTTGCAAATGACATTCGCAAATACGTTCAGACATGTAAGGTGTGTCAGACTATGGCTCAGAAGGGTCGACACCCCAAGGCACCCGTGCAACCGACGGATTTGGCATCCCGCCCATTTGAAAAGATTGCTGTTGATATTGTCGGGCCATTAAATACGATAACAGACAGAGGTAATAGGTATATTTTGACTGCCATTGATACATGCAGTCGTTGGCCAGAAGGCTGTGGCATTAAAGTCTATTACAGCGTCAGTAATTATAGATGCTCTACTTCTGATCTTCTCCAGAATTGGTTTTTCTTTATATATCTTCTCAGAAAAGGGATCGCAGTTCATTGCCGGAGCTACAAAAGCCATTAGTAGCATGATGGGTATTAAACAAATGTTTTCCTCAAGTTTTCATCTTATGCCCAATGGGATTATAGAAAATCTGAATGGTAGGTTAAAACGTGCATTGGCCAAGATTACTGCTCAACGGCCGGGTGATTGGGATGTTCTACTACCTGCGGTATTATTTGCTTATCGAGAAGTCCCACAGGCAAGTACTGGCTTTTCGGCATTCGAACTGGTATATGGAGCGAATCCACGAGGGCCAATGCAAATTCTAGATGAGTTGTTAACAGGGGAGGTTAAAGATCAACCTACGAAGGAAGCATATGAACAAGTCACTAACCTCCATGACAAGATAATAACTTCGTGTTCAATTGCTAAGCAAGCATTAAGTGTAGCAGGAACAAAATATAGACAATATGCAAACAGGTCGGCAAAAACAGTTGAGTTACAAGAAGGGGATGAAGTTTTATTATTACTCCCAAGTCCTGTTGAGGCATTGGCAACCTCATGGCAAGGACCATTTAAAGTCATTAAGAAAATATCCGACGTGGATTATCAGATTTTAGTTAGAGATAAACCTAGAATTTACCACATTAACATGTTGAAACCTTATCACTCGAGGCAGCCTGATACCTCTGATGATGAAACAGATTTACATATTAGAAATGCTGCTTTATGTTCAGTGATAAATGAACAGGCTGAGGATGCTATTCCACAAGTAATACCTACACCAATTGTGGAAAATAAAAGTAGTTAGAAATCAGTAGTTATAAACGATCAGCTATTGCAAACTGATTTTGAAATGTTCAAGAAATTGTTGGAAGAATTTGCAGACATATTCTCAGATGCACCAGGTAGAACTTCTGTAATTAAACATCACATTCAGTTAAATTCACAAATTCCAGTTAGAACTAAGCCGTACCCAATTCCCCTGCACTATCATGAAAGGGTAATTAACGAAATTAAAGAATTGGAAAAAGCAGGCATTATTAGGAAATCTGTTTCGAATTACTGTTCGCCGTTAGTTATTATAAAGAAAAAGGATGGTAATCTTCGTATTTGTGTAGATTATAGGAAAGTGAACTAAGTTGACTTACCTTGATCCAGAACCTATGCCGCAGATAGATGAATTGATAGCGAGCATGGCGAAGTCTACATGGTTTTCTAAATTAGACCTGATGAAAGGTTATTGGCAAATACCGATGGCGGAAGATTCTGAACACATTACCGCCTTTGCAACGCCTTTAGGTTTGTATGAATTCTTATACCTTCCTTTTGGTCTTCAGAACTCTCCTTCATCATTCACAAGAATGATACGTTTACTACTTAGGGACATCACAAACATAGCATCCTACATGGACGACATCGGTGTCCATACTACTGAGACAGTACATCATGCGTACTATTCTAGACAGATCTTTTTGTCGCATTCGAATGTTTGGTCATACGGTGAAGCCGAGCAAAACTTAAATTGCATTTCAGGAAATTCAATTTTTGGGACATAGAATTTCAAAAGGTTTTCTGTACACTGATCCGAACATTGTTACTAAAATTCTTAACATTAGTTCGCCCAAAACTAAAAAAGAGGTTAGAACATTGCTTGGTCTTATTAATTACTATCAGAAATTTATAAGGAATTTTGCTGGAATGACCGCTAAATTGTCAGAATTTCTTAAAAAAGAGCAGCCAAATAAGATTCAATGGTCGGAAGAACATGAGAAAATTCTTCAAGAAATAAAATCATTGTTTAGTTCTCCACCAATTCTCAGAATTCCTGACATGTCAAAGGACTTTGTGGTACAGACAGATGCCAGCTCACATACTATATCTGCGATTTTACTTCAGGAGTATAATGGATTGTTACATCCAGTTTTATATTCCAGTCGGAAATTAAATCAAACTCAACGGCGGTATGCAATTACTGAACTTGAGGCACTTTCTGTGGTGGAGGCAATTAAGAAATTTGAAAAATATCTTTTAGGTAAAAAGTTTCTGGTTATTTCAGACAGCATGCCATTAAAAATCTTTAAGGATGGATCGCCGAAAAATGCGCGTATACATAGATGGTCTTTATTGATGCAGGATTTTGATTTCACTGTTGCTAATATTTCAGGAAGTGAAAATAATTTAGCGGATTTACTCAGTCGATTATAAACATATTGTATGAATAAAATAATTTTTTTTTAAATTTTTGTATTGTGAGTAAATAAGTTAAATGAGAATATTAGAATGTATAAATATAATATTACTGTATGATGCGGTGGAACACACGGATGTATTCTTTAATTATATGGTGTAATATTCTTAAAATAAAAACAATGTATGCATTGTTGATAGAGCATAAGAAAATACATAGTATTAGGAAATGACATAATAGAGAGAATTTACTGACATATTGTAGATGTATGAGAATTCTTTGATCATTAAGTAGGAAAAGACATAGTACATGGTTGTTTATAGTTAAGCTAGTAATAGTATTAGATTATAAGTGAATTGATATTGATTTTAATGTTATCGTTATAATGTTATCAATTATTATAATTGTTGATATTTATTATTTCGCAGTTAATGATAAGTGCATACTTATTTGTTTTTGTGTGTAAGTAGTTTATGTTGTCATCGATAAATATAAATTAGATGTGTTATTTCATGATGGATGAATGTAAAGACGGGTGAATGAAAAAGAGTATATACAAATACACATACTTAGAATCAGACACAGATATAAAGTCAACATTACAGTTATGAGGACTAAGCACAGATATGAGATATAGTAGTAAGATTAAATTGCCAACATTGACAGGCCTGGATGATGGAAAGATATGATAACTCAGAGAGAAGTTGACATGATACGTCTCTGGAATTGATGGAAATCAGTTTTGTTTTGACTCAGAAAATCGTTGGGTTTACAACATAGAATTGCATTTTGTTTAACCAAGGATACTCAGGGTTACAGAGATCTGAGGTAATTTTGTCAAGGGGTCAGCATTGATACACGAAAACGGCACTTTAATTATAGTGACCGGCGGTGTTTGAACCTTGCTTTTTGTTGCAAGTAGTCAATCATGATAACGCGAAAACATCTCAATGATCATTTCTTTGGAATGTATGAGGTGGCGGTGATTGGGACTTGTGGGTTTTAATTCAATGTTTGAAGTCCACACGATCTATTTTGTCTTAAGGTGACATACTGTGTTCCAGAGATGACAGATTCGTAGTCGATCACGACTGACAGTAATTTACGTCGCATCCATCATTGGCATACATGTCGAAATAGAGTAAGAATAGGAAAATGTTAGGAACATTTTGTTATGGAGGGGGCATAGCTGTCATGGCATGAGTGACAGCCAGAAAGAATTAGAATAGCGAGCAAGTACACCAGAACAGGGAATTCGAAGAAGTTAATAAAATGAGCACCATAGAGCACTTGGACGGAACAAATGAGACGTCACAAGTGCGTATATTGGCAACCAAACGGTTGTCGTGAGTCAGTTATTTGCCAGCCACGACACGACTCACATGTAGCAGGCAGATTAGGACCTTTTACCTTCACCGCACACACTCGCATGAGGACACTGCACGTTAGATCACAACATATTACACGATCAGGCATCAGACGAAGATGGAATTAACAGGTGAAGAAATCTATCACTTCGGGCATCGTCTGGTCGCCCAGAGGTTTGAATAACTGACGGAGGCTGACAAGGTGTTAATGAATCAGTCGTAGCTTCAGACACGGGATTGTGCTAGTGTGAACGCAACTTGCACAAGGTAACGATAGATTAACCTAGACAGTCCAGACTTTAGCCAGGTAGACAGTGCATGTTGTGGGAATGATGAAGGAATGTTAGACGGGTGTGAGGGCCTGAAGGCATAAGCATCATCAACATAAGAACACTTCATTCATGTCCTGCCAATGGTGAAGATATCATTGTTCATCACTGCACCGGAGCTTATTCAAGTTCTTTTTAGTGTTGTACGGTTGTCTCGTTGTCTTCGTATGTAAGCAGTCACATGGACACTTAGTGTACAGCTCACCAATAAATAGTGCAACGAGCCAGAGCACAGAGACAGTTGCTACCATAATAATGCAGCGCTTTGTGACAAGAGCCGTGGGCAAACCCACAATCACAAAATGTACATGTTGTCCATACTCCTTTTTTCTCTTGTGTAGAGTAAGGCTGATACTTTGGTTGTTGTTGTTTTTCTCGTCTTTGATATTGTCCGCCAGACTGTTGCTGTGCTTTATATCCCTGCATCCTTGATTTATGAGGGAATCTCTCGCACGCATTCGTCTCCACTAACGGGGACGAACTATTATTTAATATGTGCTTATGGGCGTTGAAGAAAGATTCACCTTTTTCATCCATCTCCTGAATACTCGAACATTTCTGCTCAACAAGAAAAGTAGCCATAGAAGATGGAACTGCCGAAATAAGTTTGTCCCTAACAATTAAGTCACGTAGTTTCTTGTAATCATTAGTAACATTAGCTGAGCGAGCCCATTTGTCAAATATCAACTGCGTTAGAGAAGAGAAGTCAAGGAACGTCTGCCCTGATTTAGGAACAAGATTCTTAAATAATGAACGTAAGCCAAATTCATCCAAAGAAAAATGAGATAATAATCTGTTCCGAATGTACGAGTAGTCACTACGTAACTCCTCTGGCATTAGTTCTACAACCTGTAAAGGCTCACCACTCAAGTTTCACAATCATATAGAAGTGTGGATAATACAACTGCTTTATAGACTTTCATCCTTGTTTGCATGCTTATTCCATTTCTGTCCCATACATTTCTGTACAGTCTGCCAAATGCCGCGCTGGCCTTGGAGATTCTTGCATTCATTTCGTCATCAAATGTGGCAGCTTCTGACACAGTGCTGCCAAGATAGGTGAATTTGTCCACAACACTTAGCTAACTAATTAGACAGACAAGCAGTCAGGCAGACAGACGGACAGAACGAACGAACGAACAATCTTTATTTTCAAAGGGTTAAGAATTGGGCTCGCAGGCCCCTCTGACATTCTGTCCTTCTTCTTTATTTTCTATCATACATTCTTTCCTTCAACGTCACTTATGAAGCTAATCTTTGACAACAAAAGAACAATAAGCATTGAAACGCAGGAAAATAATCAGTAATACGAGACACGCTGAGGCAATGTTTAACATGGGCATTATATATACCTAAGGAAGGTGTAGCGTGTCATACATATCGGAATGTTTATTGACTAGTTGTCGTTTGAGACAATTTATTACTTTTTTATGGAGGTATGTAGTCTGTACTTAGGTAGTGTTCAAACAGGTTGCGAATGTATGTATAATGATTGGTGGAGTCTTTGATTTCTTGTGAAAGATTGTTCCACAACAGAGCGGCAGAGTATGCAAAGCTTGTTTTATGTTAGTCTATCCTAGGTTTAGGGACATGAAGTATATTTAGTCGTTCGCTATGTCTTGCGTTATATTTAAACAATGGCCAATGGTAGCTTTGAGCATTTTGAAATAGGATTTTGTGAAACTGTTTAGCCTTATTATAAAGTAGGCGTTTGTGGAGTGGCAGTAATTTAAGACGTTTATGTACGTTACAATTGTCGTTAAGCTTTTTACCAATAAATAAACGTACTGCCCTTTTCTGGAGTGAATTAAGGCGTTTTGTTATAGATTTGGAGCATCCATCCCAGATTGTGGAGCAATAATCAATATGTGTTCGTATATGGGAAGTATGGAATATCTTTCTTGTGTTTTCGTCAAGGAACTTTTCAATTTTTGCAAGTTGGTATACATTTTTGGCTATTTGTTTAAAGTTTAGATTTTATAAACCTTGTGCTCGGTTACTCCTTTTATAGGCATGCTACCAATGTGCAGGTGTAGAGTTCTCTGCTAGTTTAGCGTGTGAAGTCTTTGCCTGGTTGCTATTAACATTGATTTTCTTTCAGAAATGTTAATTTGCATGCGGTTTGCATGACTCCAGTTAACTACACTATTTATTTCCTGGTGCAAGGATAATTCAAGCACATTACGATCAATAGCGTTTGCATATACTGTGCAGTCATATGCAAATAGATCGCAGGACGACGACAGATATAAGGGATGATCATTTATCTTAATGGCAAATAACAGAGGGCCAAGAATAGTCTCCTGAGTTACTCCAATATTAATGGTAATGGCTTGAGATAAATATTTATTGTGTGAAACTACTTATTTTCTGTCTAATAAAAATGATTTTATTAATTTCCCCATATTAAAGCTTACTTTCATTGTATCTAATTTTTTTTTTTTAAATTAGAATAGTATGATTTATCATATCGAATGCTTTTCTAAAGTCTATAAACACCGCTCCACAAAGAGTATTGTTGTTAATATTTTGATGCCAGTTTTCAATCATATTTGTTAGGGCCGTATGACAAGAGTATTTTGGCCGAAATTCTGACTGACTGCCAACTATTAGTTTGTGGCGAACTAAGTGCTCTAGTGATGTTTTCTGGAGGTGCATTTATAGCTGTTTGGATTGTAAGGATACTATGGAAACTGGCCTGTAATTACTCATGAGACGATCGTCTAGAGCAGTGGTTCTCAACCTTGTTTGGCCGGTACCCATCTTAACCATATTTTCAGAACGCCATTCCCCCTTTCGTATTTCCTACCTACAAATTTGGTTCCTGCCCCCCCCCCCCCTTTCACCATATTTTCAGAACATCATTCCCCCCTTTCCTATTTCCTACCTAAAATTCCCGCCCCGCTCCTACACAGTATACGTACTAATGGAAGCTAAATTTAACAGCACATACTAAAACAAGTCTAGACGTCCACATAAAACGTGATTTGTGGGTCTACTTACTTTATAAAATGAAGTTTAGAAGGATGAGACGTACAGAACCGTACAGTATAAAGGGAAAAACAATATCAAGTAATCGGTTCTTGTATTAACGCAATCTTGAAATAATCTTAATTCCCCACTGGAAACCCTAAAATCCCCCCCCCCTCCCAGGGGGGGGGGGAATTCCCCACCGGTTGAGAACCACTGGTCTAGAGAACCAGCTGTTAAATGAGGATACACTTTAGCGATTTTAAAGGCTGATGGGAAGTGACCTTTGGTGAGACATTGATTATATATAAATGTTAGTGACTCGCAGATCGCCGGTGCTGCATGGCGAAGAATCCGAATACTGATTCCATCTAGTCCTGATGAGTTATTGTTTTTTAGGTTACTGAGATGAGTAAATACTTCAGTGGTCGTCATTAGTGGTATGTTGGAGAGAATATCTCCATAGCATTTGTTCTCACATAATTATGATAAAAAGATATGTCATGAGTCGCATCTGGCATTGCAGCCTTCAGTTAGTTTATGTCGGACTGAAAGAATTTACTGAATTGATCACATTTAATCTGGTTTGATGGTAATGATTGTGATGATTTGTGTTTGTTTTTCAAGGTATTAATTGCTCTCCATATATCTTTAGTGTTGGGTTTATATATTATTAAGTTCTTAAAATATGTTTTCTTTTCCTTCCGAATAACATATTGAACTTTGTTTCTCAGACTACGGTACATAGTTATATCTCAGTTTTGGTATGTGCCCTGTCCCGGTCTCTCATACGTTCAACTTCCTCCTGTGTGATCCACGGGGGCTTAGTGTAATGTTTAACACGAACTTCCTTAAATGGAACATGCTTATAAAATATACCTAGAAAGGTATCCAGCCAATGGTCCAGAGCATCGTCTGGGTCAGGAAGTTGGTAAACATAGTCCAGAGATGAGTTGAGCAAGTCTTGTAAAAAGACATCTCGATTGAAATTTTTATAATTTCTATATTTTACACTTACATGTTTGTGTTTTGGAGTTGTGGTACCTCTTTTCGACCACGTGCAACATAATGAGTAGTGATCACTCATTGCATTAATAGGTACAGTAAATTCTGTGATGTTGTCAGCACACGTAGTATAAATATGATCTAGAAGTTTTGCAGATGATTTTGTTATTCTAGTGGCTTGTCTAACTAACTGTTGGAAGTTATATGACTCTGTTATGTTTTCCCATGTTTTGTTTGATTTGTTAGTGTCTATAATGAAGTCACCTAGCAATATTATTTCTCTCGCATTACTAAATACTACATCCATCATAGTGGTGAATTTTTCATACCAGATATTTCCTGCACGGGGTTTCGATAAAGATATTTAACTAATAGGGGTATGCGATTTTGAAGTTTAAGAGAGAGAAAGAGAGATAGAGAGAGAAAAAAAAGAGAAAAAGAGAGAAAGAGAGGGAGAGAACGAGACAGCGAGAGAAAAGGGAGAGAGAAAGAGAGATAGAGAGAGAGAGAAAGAGAGCTGGAAACAGAGATACAAAGATGGGCCAGAAAAATGTAGAGAGAGAGAAGGAGATAGAGCGAGAGAGAGCGAGATAGAGAGGGGAGAGAGAGAAAGCGGGAGAGAGGGAGAGAGAGAGCGCGAGAGAACAAACAGATTTTATGTTGATGTTGATCCATTTACTGTATATCCTTGACCACCCCGCATTACGCTTGCTCCATAGTCAGACCGCGGCCGTTTCCGCTACCTCTCTCAGTCTTTTCAATGTCCGTGTCCTTGCTTGTCCCTTTACACCTAATTATTTCACCACGTTGTATGTGGAGATGGTAACAAGGCCTCTTGCGCCTTTCTCCACGGCAAATAGCCTGATGGTATATCCTTCTTGTCTCAGGCTTGCGACCATGAAATCTTCTTTATTCTTCCACTTCCCCAGACCCATTATTTTAGACTTCTGTATGTTTATGTTGGCCCCACTTCCATCACCAAACTGTCTGAAGGTGTGAAGTATGTTCGTTATGGAAGTGTTGGTTGTAGGCGAGAATGTGGTGTCATCTGCATAAGCAATTAATTTCCCCCCCCCCCCCCCACCCCCAAACCCTTGTATAAATGTACCTTTAATGTTAGTGGCCTGTATAATTGCTTTTAAGAGTGGTTCTAGTGTGAGTACATGTAGGATTGGTGATAGTGGACACCCTTGTCTGACAGATCGTTTGATCCTGAAGCTGGCAGTGAGTGAATGCTTGCTTGCGTTCGCTGGCTGTGAACCCCAGCGTGAAGTCCTGTAAGTCGGGTGAATACGTCCTGTTGTCCACCATCAATGTGATGTTATACCGGACCTGAGGTTTGCGTGAGTATCCGTTGTCCCGTGTCTGGCTTATTGGTGTGCAGACTGGTGGTTCCTCGCCATGCAGGCAGATACTCTCCGGCTTCGGAGGAATCATAGATCCTACTGATGTTAGCCAGGTCCCCGAAGGGACCCGAAGGGACCTGTTGCCCAGGCCGCACAACGTGGACGTGTCAGCAGGTCTTGGCCAGTATAGATCCCGGCCCTGGTGCCTTGGAAACACCTCTGCGTCCCAGTGAGTGAATGATTCACCAGTATCTTACTTTCAGGAATTTTATACAATATTTGTATCTACTGTCTATAGTACTGTCCTGTGTTGCAGTGTGCTAGTGTTTTGTGTAAGTATGTGTGTAAAAAAATCGAAGGCCTTCTCCTGGTCTAAGGACAAGAGGGAGGATTGACAGTCTTTGTGGTGGGTGTATGTGACAAAATCTCTAATGAAGTGTGTATGTTGGTGTATATTTCTGTGTTGAATACTGCACAGTTGGTCTGGGTGTATGAGTGATGGCATGAAGGTTTTCATTTTGTTTGCAAGTGATTTTGCTAGAATTTTGTACTATGTGTTTAATATGAAAAACAGCTGATGGCTGTGGAAATGTGGTTTCTGAGGAAAATGCAAAGAATACCATGGACAGATAGAAAAACCAACGAACAAGTCCTTCAAGAAACAAATGAAGTTCGTAAACTGATTAGAGACATTAGACGTAGACAGTCAAAATTTTTGGGCATGTTATGAGAAGAAATGACTTGGAGAACTTGATGACAACTGGCAAGATCGAAGGGAAGAGACCAAGGGGAAGACCTAGAAGCAAATACCTGGATGGTTTGGCCACGTGGCATGGTCGAGACAGGAACACAGAGCTGATCCACGACTCTGGTTATCGAATGATATGGCAGAAAATGACCGCCCACGCTTACCGGCATGGCACATGATGGACGGATAGTTTAATAATAAGATGGGTCTCTAGTTATTCAGCTGTGTTTTGTCTGTGTTGTCACATGCGATCCCAGAAACACACATACAGAAACATGGCAATCATTGACAAAACAAATTATAGACATACTACATAGCGAGAGGATCATCTTGATCCTCGTTTTTATCACTTATGTCGGTGTCAACAAAGAGAGTGTCTGGTATGATTATGTGTCTTCTTCGTCTTGTACTTATTTCTCCTCTTGTTGTTCTTGTTCATTTTCCTTTGTCTTGCCTATAGTGTCTTTGACTTTTTCCTTCGCTTCTGGTATTATCTAGTCGGTGATAGATCGTCTGTTTCTGTGTCAGCGTTGTGCTTTGACTGCAGCAGTCTTCTGGCAGCCCATTTTCTCTTCATTGGATTGCTGACGATTTGTAAACCACCTGAGTCTTCATTCTTTGGATTGTTTTCTTGTCTGTTATTTTCTTGTGTGTTCCTGTATTCTTGTCTGTTATTTTCTTATGTGTTCCTGTATTCTTGTGTGTTATTTGCTTGTGTGTTCCTGTATTCTTGTGTTATTTGCTTGTGTGTTCCTGTATTCTTGTGTGTTATTTTCTTGTGTGTTCCTGTATTCTTGTGTTATTTTCTTGTGTGTTCCTGTATTCTTGTGTGTTATTTGCTTGTGTGTTCATGTATTCTTGTGTGTTATTTTCTTGTGTGTTCCTGTATTCTGGTGTGCTGTTTTGAGTATCAACAGTTTGTGTCACTTCAGTTGGTTTCCTGGGAGGAAATTCTCTTGGGAGTGGCGGAAAAAAATCTTCTTGAGTGTGTACATCAATTGCTGCTGCTGTTGGCGTCATTGTTGGTCGTCTATTAGGACATTTATTTACCCAGTGGTTGTCTTGGCCACACGCGGGACAATTTGTCTATCTCTCCGGCATTGTGATCAACACTCTGTGATTATTGTTCTTAATCCATCCATCATGTGCCATGCCGGTAAGCGTGGGCGGTCATGATTTGTCATTTCATTCGTTGATCAGCGTCGTGATCAGCTCAGTGTTCCTATCTCGACCATGCCACGTGGCCAAGCCACCCAGGTATTTACTTCTCTGTCTTCTCCTTGATCTCTTTCCCTCGATCTTGCCAATTGTCACCAAGTTCTCTATTTTATTTCTTCTCATAACATGTCCAAATAATCTTGACTGTCTACGTCTAATTTCTATAATTAGTACAAGTTTACGATTTTAATTTGTTTCTTAGAGGACATAGTCATTGGGTTTTATGTCTGTCCGTGGTATTGTTCGTAATACCAGGAGTGTAAATCCGTATACAATGGGGAACTTTCTTGTTTGGATTGCAGAGTGCACCCCACTTGCCAGCTCCATTATTTAGCCTGGAAATCTCAGTCTTGTCATCCCCTGTAATACTGTGCACCAGTTTTTAACTCCTTCGGGAGTAATCGTTACAGATAACCTGTGATATGGTCAGCCTGTCTCTTTCTTTCTCAAGGTGCTCTAGAGAAAAGTCTATTCCGAGGCTTGTAAGAGAAAAACTTTTACCGTGTAACTTTTCATACACGGCTCAGTGAACGAACCTCCTAGTGGGAACCTCAAACCTAAGTAGGTCGACGATTCCCCCAGAAGTCGCACCCCCCCCCCCCTGAACCGTTTAGAGCACTAACAATAAATGCCGGTGTTGCTTTAGCGGCTTCATAGTCGTCCCTTGGGACTGCAAATGCAGTAATATTGGAATGCATCTCGACAATTTCTTATTTTCGGTAAAACTAATCGCAAAGGAATTCAGAATATCAACTCCACCGTGTTATGTACGGTAATAATAATTCCAAAGAAATTCAGAATATCAAGTCCAAAGAATAACGCACTAGTAAGTCCGAAAGTAGCAATTTAGTTAAAAGTATCAATCCGATCCTGAATTAGTACGTGGAACGTACTCACCCTGTATTTCTCAATGAAGTTAAATGGGGTAGGGGTGAACACGAAATCGAATCTTTATTTTGGCCTGTATAACAGGCCGGAAAAAAATTCAATATACAAAAATGAATATGTACGTACCATTACAAGAATTGAATATTTAATGAAATATCGAGGAGACCGAAGCAAATGGTTTATAAAGTTCTCACACATCTAAAACTAAGCTTTCAATGTTACACAAACTTTAATGATAATTTAAAAGTTTTATATCATTATTTATGATAACTGTCACTTATTCCTACGACAGCATTATAAAAGATTAAGATAAATATTACAATTATTTAAATTACATGATACATTCATGCTACTTTTGTAATGTCCCTTTAAATACTGTTATGTTTTATGTCCCTTCCAGCATTTATATTATGTCTTCTGTTTAATGTAGTTTTATTTCGTACAACAATGTGTATTTATAAGGTGCCGTGCGTGTAAACCCTATACGTCACATGCAGCAAGATTCGCTAATGTTGTGTAAAGTCTGTATACTTTTTATTATTCTGGAATGGCAAATGTAGCGATGTTTAAATTCATATCGATAAATTGTTGTTTTCGGTAATTGCAATTCCAAAGTAAATCTTACAGTGTAACTTGTAGAATACCACACTTGGATCCTCGTAAATTCTTCAGTTCTATAGATGGACGGAAAGGAATGTGTAAAAATATTGAATGTATTATATGAAATAAGGTTTTCATTTGGGTTTCCCAAAGTGTCTCAGTGGCGAAAGACGCGGTTAATAACTCCGTATACCCGCGTTCGAAACGCATCTGCGCGCGATTTGGCAGCATACCACGTTAGCGCTGGGATTTTACGAAAAAGGTATGGATGCCGGTAGTTCAGAAAGCAATGGCAAACAACTGAACGTGAAACCTGCCAAGATATTAACAGCAGCTAACAATGCTGGTGTTGACAGCAAACGTCCTGTAAAGGATATGGATGATGAGAAACCGGAACCAATACACTTCAACAGTTCTGACCACTGTGGCGTGGCGGACATACAGGTCACGGCGCTCAAATCGTGCACATCCCCTGACCGTAATCGTAAGACATTGGAAAACCGTCTCATATTCCAGTTGGGTTCACGCTCCCCTCACGGCCTTAATGTCCAACATAGTTTCATTTAACTTCCAACTTCCCATCTCCCGTTTTCTATCCCCACAGTTGTATAGCCCACTAGAAAAATGGGATAGCATATCCTTTACATGACGTTGCAGTCAATCCAATCATTACTTCTGCCGTTAGTGATATCTTGGCAAGTTTGCGTTAAGTAGCTTGTCATTGCTTTCTGAGCGACCGACACTCATGCAATCCTATGCTAACCATCACAGGGGGTACTGCATTATCAGCGCACTGAGCGACCGGCTCTCATGCAATCCTATGCTAACCAACACAGGGCGTACTGCATTCCGAGCGCGCGCTAGCTGTGTTCCTAATCGGTATGCAGAATTGCGAACTAAAACCTTCGCCACAGAGCCGGCTATAGTTCACTGCTAATCCGCTTTTCACCGTTCGCCCACACGGGCGTTCTCTCCCACTATCCCTCCCATCGGGCGACTTTGCAAATCCCTGTTACCCATCGACCCGTTTTTAACCATACATCCGGTCCTTAAGCGGTTAGCGCTTAAGATGCATTCAACCAAGACAGGATTCAGATAAGTAACCTCTGTATTTCCATGTAGTGTTTTTCGATTAGTTTTATGTTTGTTTGTGTTGTTTTGTTCTGTGCTGACGAAGGCTTTAGCCGCAACGTCCATGTTGTTTCTAGTAAAGCTCACAATCTACTTATCGTTTTGTGGTGATTCATTCATTGTAAAGGATATGCACATCTTTGTTGTTGCCCAAAGGGCATCGTAGTTCACACACGTGATATTACTTCTAGTGCACTGGTAGTAGATATATATGTTGCATACCCGGTATATTTTGGTGGAACCTGTGGAGAGCTCCACGTGGAGTTTGTGGAGGTCTGTGTGTGGAGGTCTTGGTGCGGATGTTGTGGAGGCTGTGGAGTTTGGTCAAGGCCTACCTCCTAGGCGTGTCTTTGGCTTGTTAAGCTCGGTTTTTGTGGTGGGAAAATGTTTTTAAATGTCTGCTGTTAAGGATCTGGAAGTTCGGACTCTTCATGTGTGTCTTTGGTTTGTTAAGAGAGGGTGTCTTAGCGGGGAAAAGTCGGGGTCTACTGATAGATGGAGGGCATGGTGTCCATCTCGTAGTGGCCACTTGACCGGTCTTCGAGAACTGCCCACTAGTTTGAGTATCGAGTCGTAGTAAACACAGACAACCGTCTTCACCCTTGTACCTACGCTTTACAAAATATAATCTAGCTAAACAATCAGAATACGATATACTCATAACTACAACATCGGTTGCAAAAATTCAATACTCGTCCTCATAACGGCTAATCTAGGGGCTTATCATCCCCGTCATGAACGAGGTGAGTTATTAATATTACTGATATTATGAGAAGTAACTGACGTCACGATGCAAATGGCGGCACCCATGAATTGAGTATTTCCCAGTAACATTGATACAGTTATGGCGATGAAGGTTTGATGTGCCAACGTTCAATTTTTCCATTTCTGATACATCAATATGTGGGTGTTCCCATTTGGGATCTGGAATGTGTATATTCAGCGTTAATTACCTGTTCTTTTGATCAGATGTGTGTATCGATATTGCATTGCAATCGAGGATAGGCTGCTTACGTCAAGTTACTAATGGCGGCACCCATCAATTTCCATGTAAAGTTTATAGTTTTGTAATTCTAGTAAAAGGAAAATACTTCATGATACTATGACGTGGCCATCGGCGGGGGGAAAAGATCTGGAGACATTACAAATCTCTGTCTCATAACTCTCTTGATAGGCCGATATTGCCATACTTCGTTTGTCGAGTAAGGCCACAGTCTACTCAAGCAAAGTAAAGGTGCTGAAGACGGAGGCAGCCAGCCAGGAGGCGCACCATAGAAATCAGGCTGCCACTCAACCACGCTAAGAAATATGTCGAGAACTTCTAGGAGACTTAAAATAACGCACTGGAATGCTGAGGGTGTCAAAAAAAAAGAAGAAAGAATAGAATTAGAAAACATCTTCGCCAAATAAAACATAAGCATTTGTTGCTTACAAGAACTCATCTTAACGAAAATATAGCCTTCATAATCAGAGGCTACCAGTGTTACCGATATGACCGAAAAGACAGGCGAAAGGGTAGG
This sequence comes from Cepaea nemoralis, assembly GCA_014155875.1. NCBI lineage: Eukaryota > Metazoa > Mollusca > Gastropoda > Stylommatophora > Helicidae > Cepaea > Cepaea nemoralis. The sequence continues at coordinate 13,799 of JACEFZ010027618.1, read as the reverse complement.
ATACTTACCCTTGTTAAAAATAGTATCGCTGCTTCCCAAACTGAAGTTTACATGGAAGGGGCTGAGTATCAGACACTTAAACCTATGACAGGCAATACAGACCTCATCTGATTAATTACTACTGTCCAAATGATCGCCCACAGGCACTGGACACACTGCCTTTAAAAGAAAAAATGATTGTGTGTGGCGATTTTAACAGTCACTCACAGAGCTGGGGCTATGATCACATGGACCAGAGAGGAGAGAGACTGGAAGACTGGCAGGATGAGAATAGATTCATCTTGATTAACAAGCCGTCCGACCCACATACTTTCTACTCGAGATCATGGCACACTACAATTACACCCGACCTGACTTTTCATTCATCAGACCTGGAGTCAAACTACTGAGCGTAATCTTGCCAAGAAATCAACAGACAGCTGAAAGATGCTGCTGTTGACAGCGATGTCCTGTAAAAGGATATGCGAATGTTAAAAAAAATACCTGGAGTGGAACATTAAAAGAATTGTTGGGAAACAGATAGGTGACAGTGACCATCGGCCGGTAGAAAATGAGCTTGTACGTGAAAGCAGCACTATCTCGAGGTGGGACTACAAGAAAGCAGACTGGGCAATGTACAAGCTTCACACCAGCATACTGGTTAGACACCAGAACAATGAGAAGGACATAAATAAAGTAGTTGAAGAGTTTGGGAAATGCATACTACAGGCAGCACGAGAAACAGTACCAAAAGGAGCCCGTAAACATCATAAACCCTACTGGAGTAGTGAGATGGAACAGTTGCATAATGATGTGGAAGTATGTAGACGACAAGCAGAGGCCAACCCAAGTCAAGAGCACCGCAATAAATACCAGCACGCAAAAGCCAAATTTCAAAGAGACCAACTGCAGGCTAGATGGAAAAGCTGGCATGAGAAAACAGACTCCCTGAACTTTGAAAAAAGACACAAGGAAGTTGTGGAACCTAATAAAACAACTTAACGATGAGGGCTAAGGGATGTGACGGGACAGCCCCGGCAGCATCCGAATTACACAAGTTTGAAAGGAATTAAAGAGCCCACAAGAATTATTCTATCATTCTCTAAGTAAAAGAATAATTGTCCACCAGAAAATAATCTAGTCCCCAACCAAGGAATAAGGAAAAACTAACAGAGATTGAAAACAAGAGAACATTACATTTTGACCACGCACGCCCCATCATTTCTGTAATGCTAGGTCTGAGAAAGCTTTGATGTCAAGATCAAACGTAACACACAGACACCACTGAACCAGGCGGCGGCGCTATCAAAGGTTGAAAACTCATTGTTTTCAGTAGAAAGAGGGAAAAGTGTGAAATCTGGGCTGGGGACGACATGGATACATGGCTGTTCTACTCAGGGGAAAACACGGCAATTTAATGCAGGCCTAACACCTATCTAAAAGTCCAGACTTTGTGGAGCCGGGACGTCTGTAATTGCCACCACAAAGGAGCAATTAGGACCAGATGCTTAACACCTCACTGCAATACAGGCGGCAAAGTAGGAACACATGGCTGACACATTCCTGCCAGCAACCGGGAAGGCTTGTGTTAACAACAGATTGGTATGTAGTTATGATGCAACGTCTATTGCATCTCTAGCGAAGCATGTTTTATTGTTTCAGGCCATGGTGGGGCATCGGTCAATTTGATTGACAGATGAAACTACCCTTCACAGGAAAGGAGGAGGTGTGAGAAAAGTTTGGGACTTTATCCATCCCGACATCGTACATGGAAAAATAGGCGGAGTTAATTAATATGGGACATATTAATTAACCAGCGTGGAAACTAGCCAGGAACGGAGAGAATAACACTATGAGCAGTGACGGCAAGACTTCAGACGCATTTACAATAGCATTCTTAGGATACCTACTGGAGAAATATTAACATTTCGTTCTGTTGGACTTCTGTACGAAGTCGTATGACAGGATTTCCTAGCTATAACCCAGTAATACCATTACTCTGATTAGTTTGTCTGCTAGTCTGAAGGCTTGTAATAGTTTCCTGTTTCTGTTTATTCTCCCAAACTTTACACTGGTGGATTTTCTTTGTACTAATGTTCCAGTTCTAGCTTTACAATTTCACTGAGAACTATTTTCTTCTTTCATTCACCACTTGGTTGTCTGATTTGTTGTATGTGATAATTTGGAGAAATCCATTATCCAAGCTACATGAGCGTGTGGCTTATTCATGTACAGGAGATACATTTAGATTCATCCTGTATGCTGTTAAACATTGGGGAGACTGACTACTTAGGAGAAATTCCTGAGAGCTACCAGTCTCTTGATAGCGTCCAATTAACATTGATTATTTGGACCAACACTTTGAGTGCCTACCAAGATTGTGGTGAAACCACTTGGTTTGAGGAATAGCACCAGTTCACCTTGTCTGCATGATGTCTGCATGAGGACAGACATGACTTAGGACATTCAATATCCCAGACAGATTCAGGGAAGGCATTTAATGTTCGACAGGACTGTGCGACCAGTCCTTCCGACAAGACAGTATGAATGAATCAGAAAGGGAGAGTGTAAGTGAAGTGAACTTATATGGGAAACACTCCATTACACAAATGTATATGAATATGTATATTTTGAGCCATAGATGTTCTAAATAGTTTTATTAATATATAAATATCTATTTATTTATTTAGAACTGATATATGTTTATGTAACATGCCATCATATATCATCATACCATCATATATTATTACTTGTACGTATGTTTATATGAATGTATAGACATGTGTTTGAGATGTGTAGACGTAGATACTACCCATGTCTGTTCGTTTCATTCCAGATCTCTTAGGAGCAATGGACAGTCAACAACCCATATTAGGAAGTGACTTAGCCTTGTGAAGGGACCACTTTGGACTCCTTCAATCTGACAGTGAACTGCGTCTCACTGGGGGAAGCATGACCTATGTGACCTCTTAAGTTACGTATACCATACCATAATCATCATCATCATCATATGATCATCAAGATTAGAAATAATAAACACAGTTGTTGTATTTTAAAACTCAATTTGTCCGTATAATTCTAAATGTTTATAAATGTTTGTGTAGCGTAATCAAGTACACACATTATTGTATCATTTAGTGGGGGTTCGCACATATTGTCCAGAAGTGGGAATCTATGTCCGGGAGGTCTCTTGCCTATGCAGTCATAAGTAACCAGATTACGTTGCATGTCTTAACTCCTCCTTTCTCACTTCTGGTGATACCAAGTACAGCCAAAACTATATAGATATATTCTATCTTCAACGAGCCACTTCTTGGCTGTTTTCTTGAGTATCAGGGACAGTGTCTTAAATCAGCATAACAGACATTTGTTCCACGTTTTCTCTCTGGGATCTGGGTTGGTAATTAGTCCCTTCTGACAGAGTTAGGGGATCTTAAACTGCATCCAGAACTAAACACCAGCAGAAGAAAATGATGTTGGCTGGGTGGTTGCCCAACCGGGAGCTACCTCAAGCCAGTTGGTGACAAGGGAGAAACTCAAAAATTGCACTACATAAAGACGGAAACATCTTAACAGAAAAGCAAGCAGCTGACCATTTTGCGGACTCATTCGCACAAGATATCAATATCGAAATTAGTCCAGAGAAACAACAAGAGATTCGAGAGAAATTGCAACATACAGGACAGTATGGCATACAACATGAAGTCATGGAGGCACCTATCACAAACAGTGAACTGGAGCAAGCCATATCAGAACTGAAAATGAGAAAGTCACCAGGACCTGATGGTATCTCCAATGAAATGATCAGGAACCTAGGAACAGAAGCCAAAGCAAAGCTATTGCAGATCTCCAATAACACCTGGACATTAGGCAGTGTTCCACAAGTCTGGAGAGATGCCTGAGAGAAGTCTGATACCCCTCCTAAAATCAGGGAAAGATAGTTCCGTTGCCTCCAACTACAGACCAATTAGCCTCACCAGCTGTCTCTGCAAAACAATGGAGCGCATCATCAATCACAGACTGCAGTGGTACAATTGTTGAAAGTGAAAACATCCTTGTGCCACAACAGGCTGGCTTTAGGCAGTGCTACTCTACGGAAGATCAGACAACCTACCTCTCTCAAGAAATTGAAGATGTATTCCAAGAGAAGAAGCTGGTGCTTGCGGCATGGATAGATCTGAAGAAAGCCTTTGACAAAGTCTGGTTTTATGAAGAAACTGAGGAACAGTAAAGTCAATGGAAGAATGTACAAATGGTGAAAGCATACTTGCACAACAGAAGTACCGAGTATAGATAGACGGACTCAAGAGCAAGAAAGTACTACTGCGCCACGGTGTTCCCCAGGGCGGGGTCTTGTCGCCCACACTTTTTCTAATCATCATCAATGGTCTTGTTGCTAATCTACCGCATGGAATTAAAGCGGCAATGTACGCTGATGACCTGGTTTTGTGGAGCACAAATGAACATGCATCAGAGGCCACCATATCGCTACAAAGAGCTGTAGATACTTTTGTTACATGGGCGGATAGATGGTGTGTCAGCATAAACATTACAAATGCAGCACCACTCTATTTACCCTCTCTCCGAAACAAAAGGCAGGGAGCATCCAGATAAATGGAACACCCCTTAGAGAAGATAAAGAACCAACATACCTTGGAGTAACATTTGATGCCAGGCTGACATGGAGAAAACACATCAAAAACGCAGTAGCAAAAGCCAGAAGGAAAGCTAAGTGGAACCACATGGGGAGCCAGTGGGAAAATACTTAGCAAAGTTTATCAACAGAGCATACGACCACACCTGGAATACGGGTCAACTGCGTGGTGTTCAGCATCAAAAACCACACTACAAGAGCTGGACAGGGTGCAGAATCAAGCTCTTAGAGTCACCACAGGAGGGATGAGATCAACCCCTATAGTAGCAATGGAGAAAATGGGGAGGATCCAAGCACTGAGAGAGCGCAGAGATACGAAAACAATAATACAAGCAGAAAAGTTCCTCAGCTTGCCAGGCCACCCTATGAAGAACCGATTTGAAAACTTAGCTATGGGGCGGTTGAAAAGAAGTAGTTTTATCCACCAGGCGAAACGACTCTGCAGAGAAACCACCGATCTGCCCACAGTTGGTATCCCCCTGACAACTATTCCAGAGCGAACTCCATGGAAAGTTGCACACAGACTATCACTACAAATCCAGACTAAAGTGCGAAAAATATTTGACAATGAAGAACAGAACAGTCTACAGCGCAGAACAGCCACTCTCAGCTTCCTTGATGACGAGTTCCCACAGGACCTTTGGATCCGAGTCTACACAGATGGGTCAGCACAAAATGATGTCCGAAATGGAGGAGCGGGAGTGTACATAGAATACCCAAATAATACTAGGGACACGGCCAGAGTTCCAACAGGAAAGTACTGCATAACTATGATGCTGAAATTGAGGCAATCAAGATAGCAACAGAGAAATTACTAAATACCAACCATGGTGCACAGCCTGTGGTGTTTTTGACAGATGCAAAATCGGTGCTCGAGGCGCTCCTGTCTGGGAAATTGCCAGTACTAAGGACACTACTTTCTGAACTTAGCAGTCAGCATGAGGTCACCATGCAGTGGGTACCAACCCACTGTGGAGTACCCGGAAACGAAAGAGCTGATCAATTGGCTAAGGAAGGAGCAAACGAGGAACAGCCTGATGTGCCCATTACATACCACCAAAAGAAAAGAATGATCAAATCAGTCAGAAGGCCACCAAAACCTGCTCAAGACGACTACCACGTTATGGACAGACCAGAACAAGTCATTATTCTGCGCCTTAGAACAGGACACAACATATTGCGTAACCATATGTATACAAAATTCAAGATTGGTGACTCAGCCATGTGAACATATGGTTTGGAGTCGCAGACAGCAGAGCACATACTCCAAGACTGCCCAAACTACGACATAATCAGGCAAACATTCTTACCTAGAGAGAAAAAAGTGGAAGATAAACTCTATGGACCTTCGAGTGAACTAAAAAAGACTGTTAGATTCATACAGAAGACAACATACATTGCAGTTATAGATGTATTTCAAGCGAACGAAAGAAGAAGAAGAACTGATATCTCCGCCATGGCAAATAGTTCGTAATATTAATAAAAGTCCATATACATGTCGATAGGGGATTAAGGGCTTAACACATATTGTAGGGACATCCACAAACAATCAACTGCACTACTCTGGTTTTTTCTTATAATTGCCGATAGGAAGGTAGGAGCTTATAGGATTAATCATCATTGCAGACATAGCTGTGTGCGGATTAATACACGGTGTCATCTGGGCTAGGCCACATCACCAAAACCAACCATAAATACTGGGAATAATCACTATACAAACCACTCTTGCCCAGCCTGCTGAACCTGATACATTGGAAGAAAACCAGACCTGGACCACGATTGCCATCGGTGAGTATAATGTCTCGTTTGTAAAACATATGCTCGTGTATGAGCATGTGTGTCTGTTTATACATATATCTGTGTGTGTGTGTGTGTGTGTGTGTGTGTGTGTGTGTGCAGATATAGCTGAATGTATATGAGTGTTTACGTATATATGTATGTATATATGTATGTATATATGTATGTATATATGTATGTATATATGTATGTATACATGTGTGTCTATGTGTGTGTATATGTGTATGTCTATATGTATGTGTATGTATATATGTCTGTGTGTGATATATGTGTATGCCTACATATACGTGTGTATATACGTATGTGCGTGTGTATATGTATGTGAGTATGTGTATATGTATATGTGTATGTGATTATGTATAGGTGTGTGTGTATGTCTGTATGACTATATATGTCTGTAGATATAGCTGAAAGTACATGAGTGTGTATGTATATATGTATGTATTTATGTGGGTCTGTGTGCGTGCGCGCGCGAGCGTGTGTGTGTGTGTGTATTCATTCATTCAGTAGTATGTCCTTTGCAGAACCTCGCTCCTATAACAACCTTCATGAAAACCTCTCGATCATAAGCAAGATGTCCCTAGTCCGATACACCCATCTGGAGATCATCCGCCATATCCTGCACCCATCTTCTCTTTGGCCTTCCTCTCCCTCTCTTCTCAGGCATATACCCTTCCATTATTGTTCTCTCCAAACTGTCGTGACGTTTCAAGTGACCAAAATATTTCAATTTTCTTTGTTTTATCGCCTTTAATAGCCAGCCTAATTCAACATTCAGCTCCTGAAGTATGGATGCATTTGTTATTTTCTTTACCCAAGATATTCTTAAAACTCGTCTATAACATTTATATTCAAAGGCATTTATGCGCTGTTCAGCTTGTTTAGTAAGTGTCCATGTCTCACAGGCGTATGTTGCAATGGGAAAGATGCATGCTCTTAAATATCTAATTTTTGTAGTTCTGTCTGTCCCATTCCATAACTTATTCAGTTGTTTTAGTCTCTGAAGAGCAATTGATAGTCGTCGTTTAAATTCTTTCATTGTGTCACCGTTGTTGGTAATCAATGACCCAAGATATTCAAAACTGTCCACCACCTCCAATTTTTCCTCATTAACATATATTTCTTTCTCCATAGTAGTTGTATTTGTATGCATTATCTTTGTTTTTGCTATGTTAAGATATAAGCTGTGTTTTTCACTATTCAATTGGGTTGAGGCTATTAGGTTTTATATACCATTCTGTGTTGTGGATAGCAATACTGTATCATCAAATACCGAATCTCTGTTATGTCATGACCACCGATATTTAGGGCATCATATAGCTCTCTGTTTATATCATCTCTTACAATGCTCATTATATTTTCGACGTACATGTTAAACAAATCGGGGGACAGCACACATCCCTGACGGACTCCTTGCTTGATGTCAAACCAATCTAATGTCTCGCCATCTATTCTAACCGCTGCTTGTTGGTCTAGATAGAGCATTCTTATGAGTTGTATTACATGTGATGGAAAGCCCATATTCCTCATGATGTCCCAAAGTTTCTGATATTGTACACAGTCAAATGCCTTTGAATACTCCACAAAACATGAGAATAGGTTTACATTAAATTCTCTGCACTTTTCTATTACTAAACGCATGTTGAGAATGTGATTTCTTGTTCCTCTTCCTTGTCAAAATCTAGCTTGAACCACGCGCGCGCGCGCGTGTGTGTGTGTGTGTGTGTGTGTGTGTGTGTGTGTGTGTGTGTGTGTGTGTGTGTGTGTGTGTGCGACTAACATTGTGACTTTCGTCCGTAACATGGAAGGGGGGTGGGGGTGGGGCAATTACAAGTACCTTAGAAGTTGGAAGTGTGTCACTGTAAATAGGGAAAGTTAAACCACACTCTAAAATCAAATAACTTTGGGCAACAACAAAAAAGTTGCGTATCCTTTACAGGACGTTTGCAGTCAACACCAGCATTTTTAGCTGTTGTTGATGACTTAGCGTGTTTTAAGTTCAGTAGTTTGCCAGTGCTTTCAGCCATACCATTTTCGTTAAAAAAAAAACAGGGCTAAAGCGGTCTTTAGCCAAATCGAACGCAGCTGTTTTCCGAACGCGGGTATACGGGATTGTGACGAAACGGCGCTCTATCTGTCTGTTGTCGTCGGGATTCCGCAGTATTTTGGCGTGTCATCGGGGATTTCCCAGTTATAAATAGACTGAGGGAAGCCGATGGGAATTTTCCGTCTAGAATCGTCTCGAAACACCGGGATTTGACAAACCCGGGTTGCCGGGTGCTTCACCAAATTCCCGTGCAGAAAGATATAGAAATTCTAGTGCGGGGAATGAATGTTGTCCGAGAAGTTGACTTTTCTCAAGGAGCACTCACTTCTCGTGCGCATGAGTTTGCACGTTGGAGAAATGCGGCTAGAATAGTCATTCACTTTCTGACTCTCACGGAGAGAAGACGCATGGCTATGTTGAGCCATTTGTATAGCGTCTCACCTCAACCAAGTTGCAGTTGACTGTTATCACATACGGCATGTTTGGCCAATGAACAGTTCTGGTAGCTGACTGGAAGCTGGTTCAAGTCATTCAGGTATCTACTTGGTTAATTAATTTAACTTTGTAATTGTTCACAAAACGCAATCGTTCTAAGCTCATTAAATATGCGGTTGTCTTTGCATTGCTAATGAGGAACCGATCGATACAGCGGTTGAGAAACTAGGACGTGTGTAGCGGTTGTTTACAAGCGTGTGTAGTTGAGTTACCGGCTTGAAATGTAGGCCTGTGATATTGGCGATTTGTGTTCAACTTGTATGTACCATGTGGGGCAAATCGTTGCATATACTAGGTTGCTGTGTTATAATAGGACATTGTTAATAGTGTATGATATGAACCTAAACTTATGGCAGTCAGTTGCTGAAGCTAGAGGAACTGTTGGATAGCAAGGTAAGTTGGTAGGTGGAGATTCAGACAGTAATATGCTTAGCTACTAAGTAAAGAGAGAACTTAGTGCTTAACCACAGGGAATGATATAACTATTGTATATTAACGTAATAGTGAATTCATTTGTGGAACTGTCGAATTCTGTGAAGAGGTAAGTCTTCAGTGATGATATATATATATATATAATATATATATATATATATATATAATATATATATAGATAGATATATATATAATATATATATGTGTGTGTGTGTGTGTGTGTATGTGTGTGTGTGTCATGATGTATATATATTAGGTCATGTTATGTGATACTTCTAGGAGCGATACCGAACGTTGAGTGGTTCGACGCGTGATACCAACGGTACCGTCGCGATGTAAACATGTGTTCTACATTTTTGTCTTTTCTGTCCTGTTCTTTCCTGCTTGCACCAGTGCGAGTCAGTGCTGATGTGATAGAAGTATGGAAGGACAAAAGGAGGTTTTCTGAGACACGGGGACATATGGGATATGGGGATTGAGAGCAAGTTATGAAAGTATGGTGCTGGCAGACCAGGCCAGCTATGAAGTTCGGTCCAGGCCAAGTCTAATCCACTTGGAAGGGCAGAGCTGGAACATAACCTTATGAACATGTGAGGAACATGTTTTACCAAGAAGGCTTCTTGACTCTAGGGAAGAGTCTCATAAGAAGAGTTTTGCTACAGGGTGGGCAGGATGTCCCACCAGCAAACCGGTGTGTTCGTCCAGTTGAGTGAGGTCCAGGGGTAACTCTCTTGTTGTTGATCCAAGCTCTGGGGACGAGTGGTCTCCAAGGTTTTAGTCCATCTCACTGGAAGGAAGCCGGGTGAGTAGCGGACCGACTGGACGGGACATCTGCATCCAATCTACTTCTCAGCCTTATGATGAAGGAACCATATCTCTGATTCTGTCTCTAATCTATCCTCTACTTGTGTAAATAGATTATTCTATCAGGAGTCATTTCAGTTCTATATTCTCAAGGGTAGAATAAACTTGTGTATGTTGACTTTACTCTGTTGTACAATTATTGAGTGTGGTCTCGGACGATGCCTCATTGTTCATTGTTCCAAGGGAGTAGGTAGTTAGTGGGGTCTAGAATCTGGAGGGGCTTGTAGAGCATAATTAACTAATACGAGGTCAACAGAAGAGGAAAACCGTGTATCTACCTGTCCAACCCCTGGGGTTAGAATACACGGGAGTGCTAGAGACACCTCGGATGTGGTTAACTCTCACTACCAAAGGCGATCTTGTCACAGGGATTACGACCCGCGTCCGTAAAGCCCTTCGCCGCGGTGCCATTTTGGAAACCCATATCAAAACCTTATTTCATATAATACATTCAACATGTTTACGCATTCCCTTCCGTCCATCTATATATATTCAACATGTTTACACATTCCCTTCCGTCCATCTATATACATTCAACATGTTTATACATTCCCTTCCGTCCATCTATATACATTCAACATGTTTACACATTCCCTTCCGTCCATCTATTGAACTGATGATTTTACGAGGATCCAAGTGTGATATTCTACAGGGTACACTGTGAGGTTTACTTTGGAATTGCAATTACCGAAAACATCAATTTATCTATATGAATACAAACAACGCTACATTTACCGTTCCAGAATAATAAATAGTATGCAATCATTACACAGACATAGAATCTTGCCGCATTTGACGTCTGGGGTCTTGTAGTATTTGCAAATGTAAAGGAAACACACACACTGCACCTTGTAAATACACATTGGTTTGTATGAAATAAAAGTACATTAAACAGAAGACATATAATTTAAATACAGGAAAGGGTCATAACAACATAACAATATGTAAAGGGGCATTACAAACGCAGTATGAATGTATTAGGTGATCTAAATAATTGTAATATTTATCTTAATCTTTCATAAAATTGTCATGGATATTGCGGACACTTGTCATAAATAATGATGTAATAATTGTAAATTAACTTTAAAGTTTGTGCAAAATTGAAAGCTTTGTTTTAGATTTGTGAGAAATTTATGAATCATTTTCGTATATTTCCTCGATACTTCATTTAATATTTTATTCTTTTAATGGTAAATAGTTTTATAATCCTAATGTTCAGATTTTTGTCCGGCCGGTAATAGACCAAAAATCAGATTTTCATATTCACGCTTACACAAAACACAAGCACACTGTAACATAGGACAGTACTATAGACAGTGGATATAAATGTTGTATAAAAATCCTGAAAGTAAGGTACTGGTGAATCATTCACTCACTGCCAGTTTCAGGATCACAAGATCTGTCAGACAAGGGTGTCCACTTTCACCAGTTCTATATGTACTCACACTAGAATCACTCTTAGAAGCAATTATACAGACCACTAGCATTAAAAGTACATTTATACAAGGGTCAGGGGAGCGGAAATTAATTGCTTATGCAGATGACATCGCTTTCCTTGCCTACAACTAACACTTCCATAACGAACATACTTCACACCTTCAGACAGTTTGGTGAAGGAAGTGGGGCCAAAATAAACATAGAGAAGTCTAAAATAATGGATCTGGGGAAGTGGAAGAATAAAATAGATTTCCCCCCGGATCTAACAGCCACAGGTAACATGAAAATATATGGGATCACATTTCCATCCGATCCCAGAAAAACACACACAGAAACATGGCAATCACTGACAAAACAAACTATAGACATACTACATAGGTTCAAATACAAGACATCAACAATTTTTGTAAGAAGCACAATTGTAAACACCTTCATAATTCCGAAAATAATATATTTAGCTACAGCGTTAGAAGACACCTCGGGTGTGGTTAACTCTCACTACCCAAGGCGATCTTGTCACAGTACGAACCCCCCCCCCCCCCCCCCCAAAAAAAAAAAACAACAACAACAACAAACAAACAGACAATCACAGGCATAAAGAAACACATCAGACATTTCATCTTCAGCAACACAATTCACAGTATCCAGCACAAAACATTAATACAAGATAAGAAACAAGGAGGACTAGCTTTATAAGACCTACACACAAAAATACAAGCAATAAGAATCAACCACATAGGACGCATCATCAATCATCCAGACCAACACTCGCCAGCATTACATTGCAATTAGTTTATACAGACTTAAGAAAATAGACAAAACAACACCGCACTATTACAGCACACTACCGCACTTCTACAGAACACGTATGCAAGCAATTCAAGGCAAGGAACATTTAACACAACAGACAACCAAGCAGATATACACATATTTAGTGAAACAACAACCCCCACCACTACATCTTAGAATCAAAAGAGGCTTCAAATATTATATTAAAGACTATAGCTGTACCTATGTGTCAGGTCTTAGTCAGATATGACTGAGCTACCGTATAACAGTAGACGGTACTACCTGCTTTCTATTAGCGCCGAACGTTGGGCGGCGCTTACTAAACCCGACACCTCACATTGTGCCAACGTCTTCGGGCGGAAGAGTGCAATTGGGAGGATACAAGCCTTACCCTGGTGCGAGGAAATGCAAGCTAAAGACAAAATGTCATGGCAGGGCAGACCAAGCCCTAAGCCTTGGTTGGCGGCTGGTCTAGGATCGAAGCTTTGACAGGCGGACAGTTAGAGCATTGGTTTGCTGTTCTGGCAGCTTCTGCAGCTTGTCTTGTTCCAGATGTAGGGTTGTTACCTTTCCTCTGGAGTGAACTAGGCAGGTCGAGAGAGGGAACATGCTACATATTTTAGAACAGGCTTTGTGCTATGGGGTGGGAAAAACTCCATCCCTGGTCTTAACTGGTCTCGAAATCAAAGCGAGAAGCAACTGTTACGGGTTATAAGTCCCTGTCAATTGGTTTAGACATGGGGCGCCACGCGTTGCCTCTGACGGTGGGAGACACCTACAGGTGTCACTGATCAGCTACCGCCCGCCTCAAGCTGGGCAGCCCCAGGCCATTTGAGTGCTGATCCGCCACAGCCTGCCTGCTTCAATGGGTGCTTGGGGCTAGGACAAAATCTGAATCGCAGGCTGTAAAACCAATGCACCAGGTACAAACAAAAATAAAAATAGAAACCTCAAGCTACGGCTTGCAACCTGGAACGTGAGAACCATGTGTCCAGGATTTTCCACTGACTTGACCAATATTGACGATGTGAGAAAAATGGCTGTGGTTGATTCCGAACTCAATCGTCTTAACATTGATATTGTTGGCCTGCAGGAGACTCGCCTCGCTGAAGAAGGATCACACAGGGAAAACAATTGCACCTTTTTTGGGAAGGGAAGAGGGCTGGCAGAAAAAAAAGGCAACACGGTGTGGGCTTTGCAGTGAAGAATTCGCTACTGGGAATGATTGAAATTCCAGCAGGAGGAAATGAAAGATTATTGGATCAAGTTATGTGGGTCAATTCAAATCGCAAGTGATAAGGGAAA
>JACEFZ010027617.1:317500-463767 GCA_014155875.1 Cepaea nemoralis | reverse complement strand
CATACAGATACATACTACCGAACGAGGAGATGACACAGACACAATCTCACATACAAATACATACTACCGACGATGGATGACACAGGACACAATCTCACACATACAGATACATACTACCGAACGATTGGGATGACACAGACACAATCTCACACATACAGATACATACTACTGACGATGGGATGACACAAAACACAATCTCACACATACAGATACAGTACTACTGAACGATGGGTGACACAAACACAATCTCACACATACAGATACATACTGACCAGACGATGGGATGACACAGACACAATCTCACACATACCGATACATACTACCGAACGATGGGATGACACAGACACAATCTCCACACATACAGATACATACTACTGAACGATGGGATGACACAAACGACAATCTCACACATACAGATACATACTACTGAAGCGATGGGTGACACAGACCAATCTCACACATACAGATACATACTACATAACGATGGGGAGACAGCAGACCACAATCTCACACATACAGATACATACTACTGAACGATGGGATGACACAAACACAATCTCACACATACAGATACATACTACAGAACGATGGGATGACACAGACACAATCTCACACAGCACAGATACATACTACCGAACGATGGGATGACACAGACACATATCACACATACAGATACATACTACACAACGATGGGATGACACCAACACAATCTCACACATACAGATACATACTACCGAACGATGGGATGACACAAACACAATCTCACACATACAGATACACTACTACAGAACGATGGGATGACACAAACACAATCTCACACATACAGATACATACTACCGAACGATGGGAGGACACAGACACAATCTCACACATACAGATACATACTACAGAACGATGGTATGACACAAACACAATCTCCAACATACAGATACATACTACCGCACGATTGGGATGACACAGACACAATCTCACACATACAGATACATACTACAGAACGATGGGATGACACAGACACAATCTCACACATACAGATACATACTACAGAACGATGGGATGACACAAACACAATCTCACACATACAGATACATACTACCGAACGATGGGGTGACAACAAACACAATCTCACACATACAGATACATACTACAGAACGATGGGATGACACAGACACAATCTCACACATACAGATACATACTACCGAACGATGGGATGACACAGACACAATCTCACACATACAGATACATACTACAGAACGATGGGATGACACAGCCACAATCTCACACATACAGATACATACTACCGAACGATGGGGTGACACAGACACAATCTCACACATACAGATACATACTACCGAACGATGGGATGACACAGACACAATCTCACACATACAGATACATACTACAGAACGATGGGATGACACAAACACAATCTCACATATAGGGATACTTAATACAGAACGATGGGATGACACAAACACAATCTCACACATACAGATACATACTACCGAACGATGGGGTGACACAAACACAATCTCACACATACAATATCTCACACATACACATACATACTACCGAACGATGGGATGACACAGACACAATCTCACACATACAATATCTCACACATACAATAGCTCACACATACAATATCTCACACATACAATATCTCACACATACAATATCTCACACATACAATACTTACACATACAATATCTCACACATACAATATCTCACACATACAAATACATACTACCGAACGATGGGATGACACAGACACAATCTCACACATACAATATCTCACAAATACAATATCTCACACATACAATATCCCACACATATAATATATCACACATACAATATCTCACACATACAATATCTCACACATACAATATCTCACACATACAATATCTCACACATACAAATACATACTACCGAACGTTGGGATGATACAGACACAATCTCACACATACAATATCTCACACATACAATATCTCACACATACAATATCTCACACATACACATACATACTACCGAACGATGGGATGACACAGACACAATCTCACACATACAATATCTCACACATACAATATATCACACATACAATATCTCACACATACAATATCTCACACATACAATATCTCACACATACAAATACATACTACCGAACGATGGGATGACACAGATACAATCTCACACATACAATATCTCACACATACAATATCTCACACATAGAATATCTCACACATACAATATCTCACACATACAATATCTCACACATACACATACATACTACCGAACGATGGATGACACAGACACAATCTCACACATACAATATCTCACACATACAATATCTCACACATACAATATCTCACACATACAAATACATGCTACCGAACGATGGGATGACACAGACACAACCTCACACATACAATATCTCACACATACAATATCTCACACATACAATATCTCACACATACAATATCTCACACATACAATATCTCACACATACACATACATACTACCGAACGATGGGATGACACAGACACAATCTCACACATACAATATCTCACACATACAATATCTCACACATACAAATACATACTACCGAACGATGGGATGACACAGACACAATCTCACACATACAATATCTCACACATACACATACATACTACAGAACGATGGGGTGACACAGACACAATCTCACACATACAGATACATACTACTGAACGATGGGGTGATACAAACACAATCTCACACATACAGATACATACTACTGAACGATGGGGTGACACAAACACAATCTCACACATACAGATACATACTACTGAACGATGGGGTGACACAAACCCAATCTCATACATTAACATACATACTACAGAACGATGGGATGACAAAAGCACAATCTCACACATACAGATACATACTACAGAACGATGGTGTGACACAAACACAATCTCACACATACAGATGCATACTACAGAACGATGGGATGACACAGACACAATCTCCCGCTTACAGATACATACTCCTGAACGATGGGGTGACACAAACACTATCTCACACATACAGATACATACTACAGAACGATGGGATGACACAAACACAATCTCACACATACAGATACATACTACCGAACGATGGGATGACACAAACACAATCTCACACATACAGATACATACTACAGAACGATGGGATGACACAAACACAATCTCACACATACAGATACATACTACCGAACGATGGGATGACACAGACACAATCTCACACATACAGATACATACTACAGAACGATGGGATGACACAGACACAATCTCACACATACAGATACATACTACAGAACGATGGGATGACACAAACACAATCTCACACATACAGATACATACTACCGAACGATGGGGTGACACAAACACAATCTCACACATACAGATACATACTACAGAACGATGGGATGACACAGACACAATCTCACACATACAGATACATACTACCGAACGATGGGATGACACAGACACAATCTCACACATACAGATACATACTACAGAACGATGGGATGACACAGCCACAATCTCACACATACAGATACATACTACCGAACGATGGGGTGACACAGACACAATCTCACACATACAGATACATACTACCGAACGATGGGATGACACAGACACAATCTCACACATACAGATACATACTACAGAACGATGGGATGACACAAACACAATCTCACACATACAAATAAATACTACCGAACGATGGGGTGACACAAACACAATCTCACACATACAGATACATACTACCGACCGATGGGGTGACACAAACACATCTCACACATACAGATACATACTACAGAACGATGGGATGACACAAACACAATCTCACACATACAGATACATACTACCGAACGATGGGGTGACACAAACACAATCTCACACATACGGATACTTAATACAGAACGATGGGATGACACAAACACAATCTCACACATACAGATACATACTACCGAACGATGGGGTGACACAAACACAATCTCACACATACAATATCTCACACATACACATACATACTACCGAACGATGGGCTGACACAGACACAATCTCACACATACAATATCTCACACATACAATATCTCACACATACAATATCTCACACATACAATATCTCACACATACACATACATACTACCGAACGATGGATGACACAGACACAATCTCACACATACAATATCTCACACATACAATATCTCACACATACAATATCTCACACATACAAATACATGCTACCGAACGATGGGATGACACAGACACAACCTCACACATACAATATCTCACACATACAATATCTCACACATACAATATCTCACACATACAATATCTCACACATAGAATATCTCACACATACAATATCTCACACATACAATATCTCACACATACACATACATACTACCGAACGATGGATGACACAGACACAATCTCACACATACAATATCTCACACATACAATATCTCACACATACAATTTCTCACACATACAAATACATGCTACCGAACGATGGGATGACACAGACACAACCTCACACATACAATATCTCACACATACAATATCTCACACATACAATATCTCACACATACAATATCTCACACATACAATATCTCACCACACATACACATACATACTACCGAACGATGGGATGACACAGACACAATCTCACACATACAATATCTCACACATACAATATCTCACACATACAAATACATACTACCGAACGATGGGATGACACAGACACAATCTCACACATACAATATCTCACACATACACATACATACTACAGAACGATGGGGTGACACAGACACAATCTCACACATACAGATACATACTACTGAACGATGGGTGATGACAAAACACAATCTCACACATACAGATACATACTACTGAACGATGGGGTGACACAAACACAATCTCACACATACAGATACATACTACTGAACGATGGGGTGACACAAACCCAATCTCATACATTAACATACATACTACAGAACGATGGGATGACAAAGCACAATCTCACACATACAGATACATACTACAGAACGATGGTGTGACACAAACACAATCTCACACATACAGATGCATACTACAGAACGATGGGATGACACAGACACAATCTCCCGCTTACAGATACATACTCCTGAACGATGGGTGACACAAACACTATCTCACCATACAGATACATACTACAGAACGATGGGATGACACAAACACAATCTCACACATACAGATACATACTACCGAACGATGGGGATGACACAAACACAATCTCACACATACAGATACATACTACAGAACGATGGGATGACACAAACACAATCTCACACATACAGATACATACTACCGAACGATGGGATGACACAGACACAATCTCACACATACAGATACATACTACAGAACGATGGGATGACACAGACACAATCTCACACATACAGATACATACTACAGAACGATGGGATGACACAAACACAATCTCACACATACAGATACATACTACCGAACGATGGGGTGACACAAACACAATCTCACACATACAGATAATACTACAGAACGATGGGATGACACAGACACAATCTCACACATACAGATACATACTACCGAACGATGGGATGACACAGACACAATCTCACACATACAGATACATACTACAGAACGATGGGATGACACAGCCACAATCTCACACATACAGATACATACTACCGAACGATGGGGTGACACAGACACAATCTCACACATACAGATACATACTACCGAACGATGGGATGACACAGACACAATCTCACACATACAGGATACATACTACAGAACGATGGGATGACACAAACACAATCTCACACATACAAATACATACTACCGAACGATGGGGTGACACAACACAATCTCACACATACAGATACATACTACCGACCGATGGGGTGACACAAACACATCTCACACATACAGATACATACTACAGAACGATGGGATGACACAACACAATCTCACACTACAGATACATACTACCGAACGATGGGATGAACACAAACACAATCTCACACATACCAGATACATACTACCGAACGATGGGGTGACACAAACACAATCTCACACATACAATATCTCACACATACACATACATACTAACGAACGATGGGCTGACACAGACACAATCTCAAACATACAATATCTCACACATACATATCTCACACATACAATATCTCACACATACAATATCTCACACATACATATCTCACACATACAATATCTCACACATACAATATCTCACACATACAATATCTCACACATACAATATCTCACACATACATATCTCACACATACAATATCTCACACATACAAATACATACTACCGAACGATGGGATGACACAGACACAATCTCACACATACAATATCTCACACATACAATATCTCACACATACACTATCCCACACATACAATATCTCACACATACAATATCTCACACATACAATATCTCACACATACAATATCTCACACATACAAATACATATTACCGAACGTTAGGATGATACAGACACAATCTCACACATACAATATCTCACACATACAATATCTCACACATACAATATCTCACACATACACATACATACTACCGAACGATGGGATGACACAGACACAATCTCACACATACAATATCTCATACATACAATATCTCACACATACAATATCTCACACATACAATATCTCACACATACAATATCTCACACATACAATATCTCACACATACAATATCTCTCACATACAAATACATACTACCGAACGATGGGATGACACAGACACAATCTCACACATACAATATCTCACACATACAATATCTCACACATACAATATCTCACACATACATATCTCACACATACAATACTCACACATACACATACATACTACGAACGATGGATGACACAGACACACTCTCACACATACAATATCTCACACATACAATATCTCACACATACAATATCTCACACATACAAATACATGCTACCGAACGATGGGATGACACAGACACAACCTCACACATACAATATCTCACACATACATTATCTCACACATACAATATCTCACACATACAATATTTCACACATACAATATCTCACACATACACATACATACTACCGAACGATGGGATGACACAGAAACAATCTCACACATACAATATCTCACACATACAATATCTCACACATACAAATACATACTATCCGAACGATGGGATGACACAGACCAATCTCACACATACATATCTCACACATACACATACATACTACAGAACGATGGGTGACACAGACACAATCTCACACATACAGATACATACTACTGAACGATGGGGTGATACAAACACAATCTCACAAATACAGATACATACTACTGAACGATGGGGTGACACAAACACAATCTCACACATACAGATACATACTACTGAACGATGGGATGACACAAACACAATCTCCCGCTTACAGATACATACTACTGAACGATGGGGTGACACAAACACAATCTCATACATGCACATACATACTACAGAACGATGGGATGACACAAGCACAATCTCACACATACAGATACATACTACAGAACGATGGTGTGACACAAACACAATCTCACACATACAGATGCATACTACAGACGATGGGATGACACAGACCAATCTCCCGCTACAGATACATACTACTGACGATGGGGTGACACAAACACAATCTCACACATACAGATACATAATACAGAACGATGGGATGACACAGACACAATCTCACACATACAGATACATACTACTGAACGATGGGATGACACAAACACAATCTCCACTACAGATACATACTACCGAACGATGGGATGACACAGACACAATCTCACACATACAGATACATACTACAGAACGATGGGATGACACAGACACAATCTCCCGCTTACAGATACATACTACTGAACGATGGGTGACACAAACACAATCTCACACATACAGATACATACTACAGAACGATGGGATGACACAAACACAATCTCACACATACAGATACATACTACCGAACGATGGGATGATACAGACACAATCTCACACATACAGATACATACTACAGAACGATGGGGGTGACACAAACACAATCTCACACACAGATACATACTACTGAACGATGGGATGACACAAACACAATCTCACACATACAGATACATACTACCGAACGATGGGATGACCACAGACACAATCTCCACACATACAGATACAAACTACAGAAACGATGGAGTGGACACATAACACAATCCTCACACATACAATAATCTCACAACATACAATATCTCACACATACAATATCCCACACATACAATATCTCACACATAACAATATCTCACACATACCAATATCTCACCACGTACTAATATCTCGACACATACAAATACATACTTGACCGGAACCGTTGGGATGACACAGAACACAAATCTCAACACGTACAAATATCTCACCACATACAAATATCCTCACAACTCAACAATATACTCACACATAAACATATCATAATACCGAACGATGGGATGAACAGACACAATCTCACACATAAAATATCTCACACCATACAGTATCTCACACATACCAATATCCCACCACACTGACAATATCTCACAACATACAATATCTCACACATACAATATCTTCACACATACAAATACATACTATCCGAACGATGGATGACACAGACCACAATCGCACTCATACAATATCTCACACATACAAATATCCTCACACATACAATATCTCACACATACAATATCTCACACATTTCAATATCTCACACATACACATACATACTACCGAACGATGGGTATGACACAGACACAATCTCACACATACAATATCTCAACACATACACATATCTCACACATACAAATACATACTACCGAACGATGGGATGACACAGACACATCTCACACATACAATATCTCACACATACACATACATACTACAGAACGATGGGGTGACACAGACACAATCTCACACATACAATACATACTACCGAACGATGGGGATACACAGACACAATCTCACACATACAGATACATACTACTGAACGATGGGGTGACACACAACACAATATCTCACACATACAGATACATACTACTGAACGATGGGGTGACACAGAACACAATCTCCACACATACACATACATACTACAGAACGATGGATGACACAAACACAATCTCACACATACAGATACATACTACAGAACGATGGGTGACACAAACACAATCTCACACATACAGATACATACTACAGAACGATGGGATGACACAAACACAATCTCACGACTTACAGATACATACTACTGAACGATGGGGTGACACAAACACAATCTCACACATACAGATACATACTACAGAACGATGGGATGACACAAACACAATCTCACACATACAGATACATACTACCGAACGATGGGATGACACAAACACAATCTCACACATACAGATACATACTACAGAACGATGGGATGACACAAACACAATCTCACACATACAGATACATACTACCGAACGATGGGATGACACAGACACAATCTCACACATACAGATACATACTACATAACGATGGGGAGACACAGACACAATCTCACACATACAGATACATACTACAGAACGATGGGATGACACAAACACAATCTCACACATACAGATACATACTACAGAACGATGGGGTGACACAAACACAATCTCACACATACAGATACATACTACAGAACGATGGGATGACACAGACACAATCTCACACATACAGATACATACTACCGAACGATGGGATGACACAAACACAATCTCACACATACAGATACATACTACAGAACGATGGGATGACACAGCCACAATCTCACACATACAGATACATACTACCGAACGATGGGTGACACAACACAATCTCACAGCTACAGATACATACTACCGAACGATGGGATGACACAGACACAATCTCACACATACAGATACATACTACAGAACGATGGGATGACACAAACACAATCTCACACAGTACAAGATACATACTACCGAACGATGGGGTGACACAACACACAATCTCACACATACAGATACATACTACCGACCGATGGGAGTGACACAAACACAATCTCACACATACAGATACATACTACAGAACGATGGGATGACACAAACACAATCTCACACATACAGATACATACTACCGAACGATGGGGTGACACAAACACAATCTCACACATACGGATACTAATACAGAACGATGGGATGACACAAAACACAATCTCACACATACAGATACATACTACCGAACGATGGGGTGACACAAACACAATCTCACACTTACAATATCTCACACATACACATACATACTACCGAACGATGGGCTGACACAGACACAATCTCACACATACAATATCTCACACATACAATATCTCACACATACAATATCTCACACATACAATATCTCACACATACACATACATACTACCGAACGATGGATGACACAGACACAATCTCACACATACAATATCTCACACATACAATATCTCACACATACAATATCTCACACATACAAATACATGCTACCGAACGATGGGATGACACAGACACAACCTCACACATACAATATCTCACACATACAATATCTCACACATACAATATCTCACACATACAATATCTCACACATAGAATATCTCACACATACAATATCTCACACATACAATATCTCACACATACACATACATATACTACCGAACGATGGATGACACAGACACAATCTCACACATACAATATCTCACACATACAATATCTCACACATACAATATCTCACACATACAAATACATGCTACCGAACGATGGGATGGACACAGACACAACCTCACACATACAATATCTCACACATACAATATCTCACACATACAATATCTCACACATACAATATCTCACACATACAATATCTCACACATACACATACATACTACCGAACGATGGGATGACACAGACACAATCTCACACATACAATATCTCACACATACAATATCTCACACATACAAATACATACTACCGAACGATGGGATGACACAGACACAATCTCACACATACAATATCTCACACATACACATACATACTACAGAACGATGGGGTGACACAGACACAATCTCACACATACAGATACATACTACTGAACGATGGGGTGATACAAACACAATCTCACACATACAGATACATACTACTGAACGATGGGGTGACACAAACACAATCTCACACATACAGATACATACTACTGAACGATGGGGTGACACAAACCCAATCTCATACATTAACATACATACTACAGAACGATGGGATGACAAAAGCACAATCTCACACATACAGATACATACTACAGAACGATGGTGTGACACAAACACAATCTCACACATACAGATGCATACTACAGAACGATGGGATGACACAGACACAATCTCCCGCTTACAGATACATACTCCTGAACGATGGGGTGACACAAACACTATCTCACACATACAGATACATACTACAGAACGATGGGATGACACAAACACAATCTCACACATACAGATACATACTACCGAACGATGGGATGACACAAACACAATCTCACACATACAGATACATACTACAGAACGATGGGATGACACAAACACAATCTCACACATACAGATACATACTACCGAACGATGGGATGACACAGACACAATCTCACACATACAGATACATACTACAGAACGATGGGATGACACAGACACAATCTCACACATACAGATACATACTACAGAACGATGGGATGACACAAACACAATCTCACACATACAGATACATACTACCGAACGATGGGGTGACACAAACACAATCTCACACATACAGATACATACTACAGAACGATGGGATGACACAGACACAATCTCACACATACAGATACATACTACCGAACGATGGGATGACACAGACACAATCTCACACATACAGATACATACTACAGAACGATGGGATGACACAGCCACAATCTCACACATACAGATACATACTACCGAACGATGGGGTGACACAGACACAATCTCACACATACAGATACATACTACCGAACGATGGGATGACACAGACACAATCTCACACATACAGATACATACTACAGAACGATGGGATGACACAAACACAATCTCACACATACAAGTACATACTACCGAACGATGGGGTGACACAAACACAATCTCACACATACAGATACATACTACCGACCGATGGGGTGACACAAACACATCTCACACATACAGATACATACTACAGAACGATGGGATGACACAAACACAATCTCACACATACAGATACATACTACCGAACGATGGGATGACACAAACACAATCTCACACATACAGATACATACTACCGAACGATGGGGTGACACAAACACAATCTCACACATACAATATCTCACACATACACATACATACTACCGAACGATGGGCTGACACAGACACAATCTCAAACATACAATATCTCACACATACAATATCTCACACATACAATATCTCACACATACAATATCTCACACATACAATATCTCACACATACAATATCTCACACATACAATATCTCACACATACAATATCTCACACATACAATATCTCACACATACAATATCTCACACATACAATATCTCACACATACAAATACATACTACCGAACGATGGGATGACACAGACACAATCTCACACATACAATATCTCACACATACAATATCTCACACATACACTATCCCACACATACAATATCTCACACATACAATATCTCACACATACAATATCTCACACATACAATATCTCACACATACAAATACATATTACCGAACGTTGGGATGATACAGACACAATCTCACACATACAATATCTCACACATACAATATCTCACACATACAATATCTCACACATACACATACATACTACCGAACGATGGGATGACACAGACACAATCTCACACATACAATATCTCATACATACAATATCTCACACATACAATATCTCACACATACAATATCTCACACATACAATATCTCACACATACAATATCTCACACATACAATATCTCTCACATACAAATACATACTACCGAACGATGGGATGACACAGACACAATCTCACACATACAATATCTCACACATACAATATCTCACACATACAATATCTCACACATACAATATCTCACACATACAATATCTCACACATACACATACATACTACCGAACGATGGATGACACAGACACACTCTCACACATACAATATCTCACACATACAATATCTCACACATACAATATCTCACACATACAATATCTCACACATACAAATACATGCTACCGAACGATGGGATGACACAGACACAACCTCACACATACAATATCTCACACATACATTATCTCACACATACAATATCTCACACATACAATATTTCACACATACAATATCTCACACATACACATACATACTACCGAACGATGGGATGACACAGAAACAATCTCACACATACAATATCTCACACATACAATATCTCACACATACAAATACATACTACCGAACGATGGGATGACACAGACACAATCTCACACATACAATATCTCACACATACACATACATACTACAGAACGATGGGGTGACACAGACACAATCTCACACATACAGATACATACTACTGAACGATGGGGTGATACAAACACAATCTCACAAATACAGATACATACTACTGAACTATGGGGTGACACAAACACAATCTCACACATACAGATACATACTACTGAACGATGGGATGACACAAACACAATTTCCCGCTTACAGATACATACTACTGAACGATGGGGTGACACAAACACAATCTCATACATGCACATACATACTACAGAACGATGGGATGACACAAGCACAATCTCACACATACAGATACATACTACAGAACGATGGTGTGACACAAACACAATCTCACACATACAGATGCATACTACAGAACGATGGGATGACACAGACACAATCTCCCGCTTACAGATACATACTACTGAACGATGGGGTGACACAAACACAATCTCACACATACAGATACATAATACAGAACGATGGGATGACACAGACACAATCCCACACATACAGATACATACTACTGAACGATGGGATGACACAAACACAATCTCCCGCTTACAGATACATACTACCGAACGATGGGATGACACAGACACAATCTCACACATACAGATACATACTACAGAACGATGGGATGACACAGACACAATCTCCCGCTTACAGATACATACTACTGAACGATGGGGTGACACAAACACAATCTCACACATATAGATACATACTACAGAACGATGGGATGACACAAACACAATCTCACACATACAGATACATACTACCGAACGATGGGATGACACAGACACAATCTCACACATACAGATACATACTACAGAACGATGGGGTGACACAAACACAATCTCACACACAGATACATACTACTGAACGATGGGATGACACAAACACAATCTCACACATACAGATACATACTACCGAACGATGGGATGACACAGACACAATCTCACACATACAGATACAAACTACAGAACGATGGGGTGACACAAACACAATCTCACACATACAATATCTCACACATACAATATCTCACACATACAATATCCCACACATACAATATCTCACACATACAATATCTCACACATACAATATCTCACACGTACAATATCTCACACATACAAATACATACTACCGAACGTTGGGATGACACAGACACAATCTCACACATACAATATCTCACACATACAATATCTCACACATACAATATCTCACACATACACATACATACTACCGAACGATGGGATGACACAGACACAATCTCACACATAAAATATCTCACACATACAGTAACTCACACATACAATATCCCACACATACAATATCTCACACATACAATATCTCACACATACAATATCTCACACATACAAATACATACTACCGAACGATTGGATGACACAGACACAATCTCACTCATACAATATCTCACACATACAATATCTCACACATACAATATCTCACACATACAATATCTCACACATTTCAATATCTCACACATACACATACATACTACCGAACGATGGGATGACACAGACACAATCTCACACATACAATATCTCACACATACAATATCTCACACATACAATATCTCACACATACAAATACATGCTACCGAACGATGGGATGACACAGACACAACCTCACACATACAATATCTCACACATACAATATCTCACACATACAATATCTCACACATACAATATCTCACACATACAATATCTCACACATACACATACATACTACCGAACGATGGGATGACACAGACACAATCTCACACATACAATATCTCACACATACAATATCTCACACATACAAATACATACTACCGAACCCATGGATGACACAGACACAATCTCACACATACAATATCTCACACATACACATACATACTACAGAACGATGGGGTGACACAGACACAATCTCACACATACAGATACATACTACTGAACGATGGGGTGACACAAACACAATCTCACACATACAGATACATACTACTGAACGATGGGGTGACACAAACACAATCTCACACATACAGATACATTCTACTGAACGATGGGATGACACAAACACAATCTCCCGCTTACAGATACATACTACTGAACGATGGGGGGACACAAACACAATCTCATACATGCACATACATACTACAGAACAATGGGATGACACAAGCACAATCTCACACATACAGATACATACTACAGAACGATGGTGTGACACAAACACAATCTCACACATACAGATACATACTACAGAACGATGGGATGACACAGACACAATCTCCCGCTTACAGATACATACTACTGAACGATTGGGTGACACAAACACAATCTCACACATACAGATACATACTACAGAACGATGGGATGACACAAACACAATCTCACACATACAGATACATACTACAGAACGATGGGATGACACAAACACAATCTCACACATACAGATACATACTACAGAACGATGGGGTGACACAAACACAATCTCACACATACAGATATATACTACTGAACGATGGGGTGATACAAACACAATCTCACACATACAGATACATACTACAGAACGATGGGGTGACACAAACACAATCTCACACATACAGATACATACTACTGAACGATGGGATGACACAAACACAATCTCCCGCTTACAGATACATACTACCGAACGATGGGATGACACAGACACAATCTCACACATACAGATACATACTACAGAACGATGGGATGACACAGACACAATCTCCCGCTTACAGATACATACTAATGAACGATGGGGTGATACAAACACAATCTCACACATACAGATACATACTACAGAACGATGGGATGACACAAACACAATCTCACACATACAGATACATACTACCGAACGATGGGATGACACAGACACAATCTCACACATACAGATACATACTACAGAACGATGGGGTGACACAAACACAATCTCACACACAGATACATACTACTGAACGATGGGATGACACAAACACAATCTCACACATACAGATACATACTACCGAACGATGGGATGACACAGACACAATCTCACACATACAGATACATACTACCGAACGATGGGATGACACAAACACAATCTCACACATACAGATACATACTACCGAACGATGGGATGACACAGACACAATCTCACACATACAGATACATACTACAGAACGATGGGGTGACACAAACACAATCTCACACATATAGATACATACTACAGAACGATGGGATGACACAAACACAATCTCACACATACAGATACATACTACCGAACGATGGGATGACACAGACACAATCTCACACATACAGATACATACTACCGAACGATGGGATGACACAAACACAATCTCACACATACAGATACATACTACCGAACGATGGGATGACACAGACACAATCTCACACATACAGATACATACTACAGAACGATGGGATGACACAGAGACAATCTCACACATACAGATACATACTACCGAACGATGGGGTGACACAAACACAATCTCACACATACAGATACATACTACTGAACGATGGGATGACACAAACACAATCTCCCGCTTACAGATACATACTACTGAACGATGGGGTGACAGAAACACAATCTCATACATGCACATACATACTACAGAACGATGGGATGACACAAACACAATCTCACACATACAGATACATACTACAGAACGATGGGATGACACAAACACAATCTCACACATACAGATACATACTACTGAACGATGGGGTGACACAAACACAATCTCATACATACAGATACATACTACAGAACGATGGGATGACACAAACACAATCTCACACATACAGATACATACTACAGAACGATGGGGTGACACAAACACAATCTCATACATGCACATACATACTACCGAACGATGGGATGACACAGACACAATCTCACACACAGATACATACTATTGAACGATGGGATGACACAAACACAATCTCACACATACAGATACATACTACCGAACGATGGGATGACACAGACACAATCTCACACATACAGATACATACTACAGAACGATGGGATGACACAGACACAATCTCACACATACAGATACATATTACCGAACGATGGGATGACACAGACACAATCTCACACATACAGATACATACTACCGAACGATGGGATGACACAGACACAATCTCACACATACAGATACATACTACCGAACGATGGGATGACACAAACACAATCTCACACATACAGATACATACTACCGAACGATGGGATGACACAAACACAATCTCACACATACAGATACATACTACTGAACGATGGGATGACACAAACACAATCTCCCGCTTACAGATACATACTACTGAACGATGGGGTGACACAAACACAATCTCATACATGCACATACATACTACAGAACGATGGGATGACACAAGCACAATCTCCCACATGCAGATACATACTACATCACGATGGTGTGACACAAACACAATCTCACACACAGATACATACTACAGAACGATGGTGTGACACAAACACACCAAAGAAAATAAGCGGACAAATATACGGAAGCAGGAGCAGATGGTCAAACACAAAGACAGAAGGACAGACAGACGTGTGGACAGATAAATATATATATATATATATATATATATATATATATATAATATATATATATATATATATATATATATATATATAGAGAGAGAGAGAGAGAGAGAGAGAGAGAGAGAGAGAGGCGGAGAGAGAGAGGCGGAGAGAGAGAGGCGGAGAGAGAGAGGCGGAGAGAGAGAGAGAGACAGAGAGAGAGAGAGAGAGAGAGAGAGAGAGAGAGAGAGAGAGAGAGAGAGAGAGACGAATTACCTGGTATGACTGCGTATTTCAGAATGGGAATGAGAGTAAAACAAATCCACAACAGCAGGATGAGGAGGGCGATCACAGTTATCGTTTGGTGCCGCCGGAACTTGTTTAACAACTGGGAGAGGCAAACATCCATACAGTTAGCTTATTCTATTCGTCTAAACCCAATGTCATTATAACTATCATAATCATTCTTCTTCTTCTTCTTCTTATTCTTCTTCTTCTTATTCTTCTTCTTCGTCTTCTTCTCCTTCTTCTTCTTCTTCTCCTTCTTCTTCTTCTCCTCCTCCTCCTCCTCCTCCTCCTCCTCCTCCTTCTTCTTCTTCTTCTTCTTCTTCTTCTTCTTCTTCTTCTTCTTCTCTTCTTCTTCTTCTTCTTCTTCTTCTTCTTCTTCTTCTTATTATTATTATTATTATTATTATTATTATTATTATTTTATATTATTATTATTATTATCATTGTTCTTGTATTCCTACTTTCATATTTACACGACCAGACGAGTTCTAGGGATGTAGTCAGTAATGTTTTGGAGCTCCACCAGTGCCGTCTCCATCCATCCATCATGTGCCATGCCGATAAGCGTGGGCGATCATGTTTTGCCATCTCACTCTATTACCGGAATCATAGATCAGCTCCGTGTTTCTGTCTCGACCATGCCACGTGGCCAAGCCATCCCGGTATTTACTTCTCGGTCTTCCCCTTGGTCTCTTCCCTTCGATCTTGGCAGTTGTTACCAAGTTATCTAATTCATTTCTTAACATGAAAACACAAATTGACTGTCTATGTCTAATATCTCTAATCAGTTTAGGATCTTCATTTGTTTCTTGAAGGACTTGCTCATTGGTTTTTCTGTCTGTCCATGGTATTCATTGCATTTTCCTCAGAAACCAAATTTCCACAGCAATCAGGTGTTTTTCAGCTTGTCTGCTCATTGTTCAAGCTTCACATACATACAAAAGTACAGGCTCTGTGTAGCACCACAACACTCTTTTTCTCGTTTCAGTTGATATCTTTTTCTTGGTCGGTATGTTTTTCATCTTGCAAAAGGCTACATTCGCAATGGCAATTCTTGTTCTAATTTCTTCAAGGCATATCCCATCAGATGTTATGACTGTTCCGAGATAACTGTACCGATTCACTTGTTTAGGAATACGCCCATTTGCTTGTATATTACATTGTGGTATTTCCTTCTTCCCAGTGACGACCATAATCTGTATCTTCTTACAATTCAATTCTAACCCTAGTTGTTAACTGTGTGCAACAACCGCATCTACTAAATGTTGCAGGTCCTGTTCATTGTCTGCAATAAAGACTGTATCATCTGCATATCTAATGTTATGGATGCATCGTTCCCCAATTTTGATTCCTTCCATATCTTCTATATTTCTGAAAATATTTTCATTGTGCAGGGAAAAAAGATCTGGAGACATTACACATCCCTGTCTCACACCTCTCTTAATAATCGGATATTGACCTACTTCATTATCAATTCTTATGGCAATTTGTTGTTTCCAATATATGTTTTCCCAAGTCTAAGGTCTTTTCCATCAATGTGTAGATCTTCAAGCATCCTTATCATGCCGTCATGTCTCACTTTATCGAAAGCCTTTGTGTAGTCAATAAAGCATAGGTGTAGATCTTTGTTTACTTCTACAGATCGTTCAATTACTGTCCTCAGTATATACACATCATTTACTGTACCCTTGCCTTCTATAAACCCACATTGTTCTTCCCCTAATTCAGGTTGTGCTTTCTTCCTAACTCTTTGCATGATAATTCTTATCAAAATCTTCGTGAGGTGACTAATTAAACTAATTGTTCGATAATCACATTCCAAGGCTCCTGATTTCTTTTTGGGATTGAAATAAATACAGAATTACATAATTTCTTAGGTACCATTCCAATATCATATATTGTATTCAGCAATGAAGAAATCAGGACTAAAGTGGGGGTTATAGCTGCACTAGATTTTATTAGAAGACAGCAAGGAAAATGGTTTGGCCATGCAAGTAGGTTACCAACTATAGTATGTCCAGAAATGAATGTCGTCATTCACGATCAATTATCTTGAAAGCTGTCTGTTGCATCGTTATGGAATATTTTCCTGCCGTCGTTGATAGGTCTAAAAGCAACTTAAATCATCGAAAGCGGCGACATTTCTTTGATGTTTTGGTGAAAAACTAGTGATTTCTCGCTAACAAACTCGTTTTTACAGTAATGAATGCCCCGCCAATTCAGATGACGACACAAGGAGTATCCGGATTCGTATGGGAGTGGGTGCAGTAAAAGAAGTAGCTTAAAAGTCGACAGAGTCGATTACATTGCACCGGGTTTTATCCTTAGTCTCTTTCCGCAGCGTGGAAAGCGTCGCACAAAGCACGAACTCCGTAGCTCCGGCGACGATCCTCGGGAGTCTCCGAAAACATGCACTCGTGAAATGAAAGGACGCGGCTCGGAATCGAGCATACAACCTTCGGAGCCCGAGTCAGACGGCTTGACCACTTCATCACGGAGAATCCCGAGAGGGGTGCAATGTGTAATATTAGTAAAGACAGAGAATTTACAGAGGCATGGGGTAAATAATGTGTAAATTGACAGGAAAGTAGAAGAAATATATTTCTTACCTTATTTTTCATTTCCTTCTTTGTTTCTTCACCTGCTGGTTAATAATGTGTACACAAGTATTCATGTTAGCTTTTTATATTGAGTTCGTAAAAGCTTCCAAATAGCTGTGTGTTAATGTGCGTATGGAGTGACCAGAAATGATACCAGCAATTTAGTCATCATGTTTCCATTTTTAAGGATCTGTTCAGGTGTCTGTGTAGTTTGTTCACACATACACATGGGTGACAGACCCGCTTTGAGTCTTCGTGAAAGATTGCTAATCTGCTGTTTACCGTTCAGCGACAGAACATTATTACCTTTTTTTACACTATGAAAATAGTTGTCAGTGTCTCTGTAGTGGGCTTTCTTCTTAACGACCAAGATGTTGGTCCTCTTTTCATTGAAGTTTATAGATTGATTCGTATGCACTTGTGTTGTCCCCTAATTTGGCAACGTGTTTTGCTCTCACGTTTCTTGTTATGCCACAATATGTCAGTTTCCACCGCAATATTACTCTTCTGTTGGTATTCAATGCGTTTAGTGTGTGTTTTTGTTTTTCAATACAGTTGTTAGTCACCGCTGAGGGCTTGCGGAATTGAAAATTCATCACTGTGGAATGCAAACTGTTGCCATTGACAGTATGCTGATGCTGTAATGTTTAGGGCCTGCAATTCGTCTGAATAGTTGGAGCAAAATATCCAAGTAAGTGTGCACGTAGATTAAGGTCTGCAATCTGCTCAGACCTTAATCTGTGTCGGACGATTCCAGTAGGTTGATGATTGCTCTCGTTTGCATAAAATTCAATCCATCCTTTCTCCAATAGTCCTCTTCCTCTTTCAACACATGGTCCTCACATTTTTTCCAGTAACTTTTATCAATATTTAATAGCGCGGACTGGGTTAGTATCTTGACGTCAGACAATTTGAATATAGTATTGGCAGCTGCCACCTGTCCTTTAACTTTAGCCCACACAAGTTTTATAGGGTTTAAATGAGAATGATATGGCGGAAGTCTCAAGCACCTATGGCCACGCTCTTCTATCAACTTGTCGATTTGATATTTCTTGCTTTTTTGCGCCTGTTTTACAAGGGACAACAACTGTAGCTTGAAATATGTTTCTGGAAATGGTATATTTTCCCTTCGGAGCCATATCTTTATTGCTTCCTTTGTGCTCGATGCCGTAGGTATTTTGTCTTCTTAGGCAACAACATTGTGATATGATGCATTGTCCGTGATTAGAAAAGACGGTCTATCAAGGATGGAAGTACTGTATTCTCGAGCCAATCTCTAAATACATTACCATTCGTCTCATTATGATAATCCCTATTGTCTGTATGCTTTGATACGAACAAGAGCCCAGCATTCTATAGTAAGCCATTATGAGTACTACCAGTATAGGCTATGACCAAATGCCGTCCTTTACTACTGGGCACATAACGCTTTATCTTTCCATCCACTGATTGCCATTCCTTTTCACTTGTGTGGTGCGCATTGATCCACGTCTCATCCAATTTTCTTTGCGCATTTCCCTTATTTCACGTAGGTATCTGCTTCTCATGGCTCCTAAATGCGGTTGCTCGCAAAGGATATTTCTACCTCCCTTGTACTTTCTAAAAGTGAAGCCTAATGTCCTTATAATTTTTCCACAAAGTTCTTTTGGATAAACTCTATGTTATTGTTCTTTCTCAACCAAACCCTTAGTTTTCTTACAGTCACTGTTTCTTTGGCATCCATCATTTTTATAATAACTCGCCTGATGACATCCTTGTCAAAGCTGTCTACAATTGCCTTTCTACCTACTGTTTGCTTATCGCGTGTTGGTTTCATTCCAGATTCTTGCACCCATCGACGAAATGACCTTTTACTCAAATCCAATGCATGCACTGTTGTTTTTTCGGGATTTGTAACAGTATGAAACAGTTTCCTGTGATCAGCTTCTTGAAAAAAATATGTGTACAACTTCATAGCGATGCTTTGAAGTGTACACAATTTCACATTCAATCCCGTTGAACAATATTTACACATTCAAATATTAGCTATTAATATTATATTAATGGTAAGATTTATTTATATATTTATTTATATAATCACGTTTCATGAAAGAATCCACACTGAAGACATCTCTGAACAATCCATTTAACTGCGCGCAGTTTGTGCCAAAACGGAAACTACGAGACAATTTTTTATTTAAAAGCGCGAATGTGTCTTGGTGAAGCTGTAATACTTTTAAAATTATGGACCTAATCTCTGAGGCTTAAATTATATACCGCATATAAACAAACATTGAAATCTGCTGTAAAATCTCCAGAACAAAAATGTTTTTGTTGGGTGGACATAATGATAAGGTTATATGCTAAATCTCATAATTTTCCCTCAGTTGGTTACTGAGATATGGAATTTTATATTGGGGCAGAAAAAAATAAACAGACTATAACAGTATACCACAACAAGCAATGATGTACAGACCAGTGGGAAGCAGATGAAGAGGCCGACCACGTAAACGATGGACGCAGGGAGTAACAGAGTCCATGGGAATATCGATACATGAAGCCCATATACAGGCACTCCCCCTCTGTTTATACTTCACCTCGACACCGCAAGGTACAAGAGAAACATGATGAGATGAGATGAGTATTCAGCAGTCTGGTAACTTTATCTATTCCATATTCTTCTAAGTATTAATCATTTATATTGTGATGCTATCTGAACCGGGGGTCTTGCCAGATTTCATATGGTTAAGAGCAGTCTGAACCCCCACCTTCAAAATTTATGGTTCCTCATTATTATTTTGATTATTATACTGTTCTTCTCTGTTATCATCATAAAGGTTTTTCACGTAATCTGCCCATACATGTAAAACCTGATCTTTTTCTGTTATGATTTTTCCATCTTTTGAGAGATTCTCTGTCTATCGTGAAGCTGGAGACCATATCCTACAACTATCTGTCGCCTTCTCTTCAGCTTCATCCACCACCTGCACCCATGGCTTCACGTAACCTTGTAGTGCCGTCTCGTTGGTCCAGTATTCCCTACAGTGGCGCATGCAGTTCCATCTCATTGGTTCAATATTCCCTACAGTGGTGCATGCAGTTCCGTCTCATTGGTCCAGTATTCCCTACAGTGGTGCATGCAGTTCCGTCTCATTGGTCCAGTTTTCCCTTCAGCGGTGTATGCTGTGCCGTCTCATTGGTCCAATATTCCCTTCAGCGATGTATGCTGTGCCGTCTCATTGGTCCAGTATTTCCTTCAGTGGTGCATGCAGTTCCGTCTTATTGGTCCAGTATTCCCTACAGTGATCCATGCAGTTCCGCCTCATTGGTCCAGTATTGCCTTCTTGGTTGGCTGAACCGGGGGAAGTCCCGCAGAACATGCTCTACAGTTTGATCACACCCCCCCCCCCCCCCCCATGGACACAGTGGTTGGTCACTCAGAGGAAGCCAGTTCATACTCTTGTCTAGTCTTTTATGTCCTGTCCGCAGCCTTAGAACGATGACCTGTCACTGCTACTCAAGCGAATGATAGTCGTCGTTGATCTGGTTCTGTTCTTTTCTGGAAGCACGGAAAACTGGTTTCTCACAGTACGTACGTTCGTTCTATAAAGGTTGGTAATCTAGTATATAGAGGGGTTGCAGACAGTGAAACAAAGGGACTTTACAATTGTAATTAAATGGAAATGGAAGTCGTGGCGTCATCACAGAAATGGACGCCACCTAGTGAATTATTTGTATTAGGTTGTATGCCATTTTCAGGGCGTTCCTATCAACGCCAGGTTGAATGTCTAGGTAATTGTACGTTTAGTAGGTTGACATGGCTTTCTGAATGAGAAGTCAAAGTTTAAGCCCAGCGTAATGCCGGTGTAGGGACTGAAAGTCTTGACGTGCCATCGGCACACCGGAAGTTTAAGAGTGAGCGCTCTTATTCTTTCGATCAGGTCGACTTCAGTCTCAATGAATAGTTACAGTAAATAGTGTTAATTGGGGGGGGGGGGGAGGGGGGGAAGGTCAGGTCAGGTCGACTTCTGCCTAAATGTATAGTACAGTAAATGGTGTTAATTGGGGTGGGGGGAGGGGTCAGGTCGACTTCTGCCTAAATGTATATTTGCAGTAAATGGTGTTAATTGGTAAGTGAGGTCAGGTCGACTTCTGCCTAAATGTATAGTTACAGTAAATGGTGTTAATTGGGGTGGGGGGGGGGGTCAGGTCGACTTCTGCCTACATGTATAGTTACAGTAAATGGTGTTAATTGGAAGGGGGGGGGGGGGGGTGTGTGAGATCAGATCGACTTCTGCCTAAATGTATAGTTAAGTAAATGGTTGTTGGGGGGGGGGGGGGGTATGTCTGGTCTTAGTCGCATGTATAGTTACAGTAATTGGTGTTTAATTGGGAGGGGGGTGAGGTCAGGTCTTAGTCACATGTATAGTTACAGTAAATGGTGTTAATTGAGGGGTGAGGTCACGTCATAGTCACATGTATAGTTACAGTGAATGATGTTAATTTGGGGGGGGGGGGGGTGGCAGGTCTTAGTCCCATGTATAGGTACAGTAAATGGTGTTAATTAAGGGGTGTCAGGTCTTGGTCAGATGTGACCGAGCTACCTTGTGACAGTAGACGGTACTACCTGAGTTCTGTTAGCGCCGAATGTTGGGATGTCAGGTCTTAGATATGACTGAGCTACAGTCCGACAGCAGACGGTACTGCCTGCTTTCTGTTAGCGAGGAATGTTGCGCGGCGTTCACTAAACCCGACACCCCACATTATACCAACGGCTTCGAGCGGAGCAGCGCAATTAGGAGGGTACAAGACTAATCTTGGGACGAGGAAATGACTAAACACTAAATGTCATGATACGGTAGAACAGGCC
Source organism: Cepaea nemoralis (assembly GCA_014155875.1). Lineage (NCBI taxonomy): Eukaryota > Metazoa > Mollusca > Gastropoda > Stylommatophora > Helicidae > Cepaea > Cepaea nemoralis. Next base: position 437,800 of record JACEFZ010027617.1, on the reverse strand, counting down.
CTAAGTCTTGGTCGGCATCTGGTCTAGGATCGAAGCTCCGACAGGTAGGCATACAGAGCATTGCTTTGCTGATCTGACAGCTTCTGCAGCTTATCTTGTTCCAGATGTATTGGTGTTACATTTCCCCTGGAGTAAACTAGGCAGGTCGAGAGAAGGATCATGCTGCATGGGTAATACATGGTCTCTACCATACTGGTCTCTACAGTACAGTACCGTACAGCACAGTACAGTACGGTATAGTACAGTACAGTAGTGTCCTTCAGGACGTTAGGTTGAAATCTTTCCTGATAATATAAAGAAACACGAGTTGCAACATGGGAAACAATAGCCTGTACACACCCTCGTCTCGTCACGGAAAACAATGACAAATCTCTGGGTTATGACGAGAATAGAAATTTAAGCAACTGTTTAAACACATTTAACCTGCTTTATGAAATATCAAAAAAAAAAAAAAAAATCACGGTGAAATCATAACTTACCAGTCTCTGGTTGCAGCCCATAACGAAGTTCACCAGGTAGTACGACGTGTGTACAACAGCTGCCTTCTGTTGACCAAAGTATGCCAGGTACAAGCGCGAGTCACGCAAACTTACGACCTGTCAAATCTGTCGATATATCAAAAAATTATATATATGTAGAAAAAGTGGCTGCTGTCAGATCATAGAAAATCAATGAAGATGTGTAGTTACGCGTATTATATACATCAACCGGTATAAACCAATATAAACACAGCTCGGTATGTGAGTGTAACAAAATAATAACTTCTACACACAGGAAGTCACTAAACGTCCAGCACGGTTGATACAATTCACATTAAATATTAACAGTTGTATGCATGCCCTGTACAGGACGTCACAATCAACCCTGGAATTTATTGGCCGTGTGTGATTTACTAAGCGATTTTGTATTCTGTAGTTTGTAATTGCTTTCTGAAAGGCCGACGCCTCGTAGCTTCCACATCACCGCAAGGAGGCCTGCTTCCAAATCGGCCGGAGATGACCTGGAACGCCAGTCTATGAATTGTGTCACCGCGTGTCACTAACCCCTTAGACACGGAAGCGACAAAGGGAAATTCGTGGATAAGAAATGAATGTCCAGTGTTTGGAATGATAACTCAAGAATGATAACACTCAAAACTCATCAGGTGCCGTACAGATAAGCGTGGGCGGTCATGTTTCGCCATCTCACTCGATCACCAGAGTCGTGGATCAGCTCAATGGTATTGTCTTGACCATGCCAATGGCCAAGCCATACAGATATTTACCCCTTTGCCTTCCCCTTGTTCTTTCTCTTTCAGTCTTGCCAGTTGTCACCAAGTTCTATAGTTTATTTCTTCTCATCACGTGCCCAACAAATCTTGACTGCCTACATCTAATGTCTCTAATCAGTTCACGGTTTTCATTTGTTTCTTGTACTACTTGTTCAATGGTTTTTATGTCTGTCCATGGTATTCTTTGCATTTTCCCCAAGAAATCACATGTCCATTGCCATTAGAAGTTTTTAAGCCTGTCTGCTCATTATCTACTGTGTCGTGTAGTTTTGATGTTCGCATTTTGCTCATGCCTTTATAATGCATATCCTTTATATTGTTGCTGTTCTCTGTTAGCCTTGAATGATGTGTGAATGAAATAATTTATGAAAGAGAGTGATAGAAGGGCAGAATGTTAGACGGGCCTGCGTGCCCAATTCTTAACCCTTTGAAAATAAAGTTTGTTCGTTCGTTCGTTCGTTTCACATCCTTACAACAGTTCAGGTTCTATGTAGCATTTCAACACTCTTTTTATCGCAGCAATTGGCATATTTTTAATTGGTCAGTATGTTTTCCATCTTGCCAAAGGCTACCTTTAACATGGCGATTCTTGTTCTAATCTCTTCAAGGCATCTCCCACCAGATGTCGTGTCTCAATTACATCATGTGACCATTCTACTATACGTTGTTGTGTGATGCAAAACACCGACAATGGTAGGGTCAATTTTAAGCTTTCGAAAATTGGTTATACAAATGGGAAGACTGTAACGGTAGGAGGAGAAAACAAACAAAGATGTAATACTATCACTGGGCCTGAAGAACACATTACAGAACGAACGAACTTTATTTTCAAAGGGTCACAAATTGGGCACACAAGCCCGTCTTATATTCGGTCCTTAAACTCACTCCTTCTTTCTTTCGTGAATTAACTATTGTACATGTTACATTCATAAAGGGGAAAACATTGTAACATGAAGGCGTGAATATAAATAATTCATATTATCTTGTAACGAGACAGACAGACAGACAGACAGACAGACAGACAGACAGACAGACAGACAGACAGACAGACAGACAGACAGACAGACAGACAGACAGACAGACAGACAGACAGACAGACAGACAGACAGACAGACAGACAGACAGACAGACAGACAGACAGACAGACAGACAGACAGACAGACAGACAGACAGACAGACAGACAGACAGACAGACAGACAGACAGACAGACAGACAGACAGACAGACAGACAGACAGACAGACAGACAGACAGACAGACAGACAGACAGACAGACAGACAGACAGACAGACAGACAGACAGACAGACAGACAGACAGACAGACAGACAGACAGACAGACAGACAGACAGACAGACAGACAGACAGACAGACAGACAGACAGACAGACAGACAGACAGACAGACAGACAGACAGACAGACAGACAGACAGACAGACAGACAGACAGACAGACAGACAGACAGACAGACAGACAGACAGACAGACAGACAGACAGACAGACAGACAGACAGACAGACAGACAGACAGACAGACAGACAGACAGACAGACAGACAGACAGACAGACAGACAGACAGACAGACAGACAGACAGACAGACAGACAGACAGACAGACAGACAGACAGACAGACAGACAGACAGACAGACAGACAGACAGACAGACAGACAGACAGACAGACAGACAGACAGACAGACAGACAGACAGACAGACAGACAGACAGACAGACAGACAGACAGACAGACAGACAGACAGACAGACAGACAGACAGACAGACAGACAGACAGACAGACAGACAGACAGACAGACAGACAGACAGACAGACAGACAGACAGACAGACAGACAGACAGACAGACAGACAGACAGACAGACAGACAGACAGACAGACAGACAGACAGACAGACAGACAGACAGACAGACAGACAGACAGACAGACAGACAGACAGACAGACAGACAGACAGACAGACAGACAGACAGACAGACAGACAGACAGACAGACAGACAGACAGACAGACAGACAGACAGACAGACAGACAGACAGACAGACAGACAGACAGACAGACAGACAGACAGACAGACAGACAGACAGACAGACAGACAGACAGACAGACAGACAGACAGACAGACAGACAGACAGACAGACAGACAGACAGACAGACAGACAGACAGACAGACAGACAGACAGACAGACAGACAGACAGACAGACAGACAGACAGACAGACAGACCACACACATACACAGGCACTCACACATGCATAAACACACTAACAAACATTCACTCATACATACATATTCTCTCTCTCTCTCTCTGTCTCTCTATGTCTCTCTCTCTCTGTGTCTATCTATCTATCTATCTATCTATCTATCTATCTATCTATCTATCTATCTATCTATCTATCTATCTATCTATCTGTCTCATTATCTCTCTCTATCTCCTCTATATCTCTCAATCTCTCTCTATCCCTCCTCCCTCTCTACCTCTCTATCTATCTCTCTATCTCTCTATACCTCACTCTATTTCTCCATAAGAGAATGAGATCAAGGTCAAACAATTAAGATATTTCAGCCACAAAAAGTTACAGCCCCTTTCAGTGTTGGAAAGTCTCAAGGCTTCATTGCAACAGGTTTATCCCACATGGCCCGGTCTCATTCCACAGGGTGGCCTGTCAAAAGCTTTGCACAAAGCACGAACTCCGTAGCTCCAGCGACGACCCTCAGGTGTCTCCGAGTATATTACACTCGTGAATCGAATGACAAAATCCGGAATCGAAACCTCGACCTCCGGAGCGCGATGTAGACAGCTGAACCACTGCTCCACGGAGGCTGCAACACAGCTCTCTGCTAAAGGACATGTAGACGGAAAGGGGGAGGAACAGCGTGCAAAGAGTTACAAGTGGGTGAGTCACAGGAGGATATGAGCTGAGAGAAATATGTCATTATACAACATACAGACCACATTAGGTGCTGGCGATCTATTACAGCCGACCATTAATGATGAGGCTTTGTGATGACGAATGTCGTGGACACCATGGACTACCAGATTAACAAACAACGATTGGCTGGAAGAGGATACTGAAGAAGTACATTATGCACAACTATGAGAACGAGGCAGAGTTCTGTAGTCATAGAATGAGAGGAGAGACATCGGGGAGCACCATGAAGACAAGAAAGCGGGACGTGGACATGGCGGAGATAGGCAGAGGGAAGCTCTGGTTGATGGTATCAGACGGGGCAAGGAGGAATCTCATCAAAAGAGTTGATCCAAGATATAGAGGACGGGGATCTGTTTAAAGACATAATACAGAACACAGAGGACGGGGATCTGTGGAGAGACATGATACTGGACACAGAGGACGGGGGGTATGTGGAGAGACATAATACAGGACACAGAGGACGGGGAGTATGTGGGGAGACATAATACAAGACACAGAGGACGGGGGGTATGTGGAGAGACATGATCCAGGACACAGAGGACGGGGATCTGTGGAGAGATATGATCCAGGACACAGAGGACGGGGATCTGTGGAGAGACATGATCCAGGACACAGAGGACGGGGATCTGTAGAGAGACATGATCCAGGACATAGAGGACGGGCATCTGTGGAGAGACATAATACAAGACACAGAGGACGGGGATCTGTGGAGAGACATGATACAAGACACAGAGGACGGGGGGGGGGGGGGGGTATGTGGAGATACTTAATACAAGACACAGAGGACGGGGATCTGTGGAGAGACATGATACAGGACACAGAGGACGGGGGGGTATGTGGAGAGACTTAATACAAGACACAGAGGACGGGGATCTGTGGAGAGACATGATCCAGGACATAGAGGACGGGCAGTCTGTGGAGAGACATAATACAAGACACAGAGGACGGGGGGTATGTGGAGAGACATAATACAAGACACAGAGGACGGGGATCTGTGGAGAGACATAATACAAGACACAGAGGACGGGGGGTATGTGAAGAGACATAATACAAGACACAGAGGACGGGGATCTGTGGAGAGACATGATCCAGGACACAGAGGACGGGGCGTATGTGGAGAAACATAATACAAGACACAGAGGACGGGGATCTGTGGAGAGACATGATACAGGACACAGAGGACGGGGGGTATGTGGGGAGACATAATACAAGACACAGAGAACGGGGATCTGTGGAGAGACATGATCCAGGACACAGAGGACGGGGATCTGTGGAGAGACATGATACAGGACACAGAGGACTGGGGGTATGTGGAGAGACATAATACAAGACACAGAGGACGGGGATCTGTGGAGAGACATGATCCAGGACACAGAGGACGGGGATCTGTGGAGAGACATGATCCAGGACACAGAGGACGGGGATCTGTAGAGAGACATGATCCAGGACATAGAGGACGGGGATCTGTGGAGAGACATGATCCAGGACACAGAGGACGGGGATCTGTAGAGATGCATGATCCAGGACACAGATGACGGGGATCTGTAGAGAGACATGATACAGGACACAGAGGACGGGGATCTGTGGAGAGACACGATCCAGGCCACAGAGGACATGGATCTGTGGAGAGACATGATCCAAGACATAGAGGACGGGGATCTGTGGAAATACATGATCCAGGACACAGAGGACGGGGATCTGTTGAGAGACATGATCCAGGACATAGAGGACTGGGATCTGTGGAGAGACATGATCCAGGATATAGAGGACGGGGATCTGTAGAGAGACATGATCCAGGACATAGAGGACGGGGATCTGTGGAGAGACATGATCCAGGATATAGAGGACGGGGATCTGTGGAGAGACATGATCCAGGACACATAAGACGGTTATCCTTGGAGAGACATGATCCAGGACACAGAGGACGGGGATCTGTGGCGAGACATGATCCAGGACACAGAGGACGAGGATCTGTGGAGAGACATGATCCAGGATATAGAGGACGGGGATCTGTGGAGAGACATGATCCAGTACATAGATGACCGGGCTCTGTGGAGAGACATGATCCAGGACACAGAGGACGGGGATCTGTGGAGAGACATGATACAGGACACAGAGGACTGGGGGTATGTGGAGAGACATAATACAAGACACAGAGGACGGGGATCTGTGGAGAGACATGATCCAGGACACAGAGGACGGGGATCTGTGGAGAGACATGATCCAGGACACAGAGGACGGGGATCTGTAGAGAGACATGATCCAGGACATAGAGGACGGGGATCTGTGGAGAGACATGATCCAGGCCACAGAGGACATGGATCTGTGGAGAGACATGATCCAAGACATAGAGGACGGGGATCTGTGGAAATACATGATCCAGGACACAGAGGACGGGGATCTGTTGAGAGACATGATCCAGGACACGGAAGACGGGGATGTGTGGAGAGACATGATCCAGGACACATAAGACGGGAATTCTTGGAGAGACATGATCCAGGATATAGAGGACGGGGATCTGTAGAGAGACATGATCCAGGACATAGAGGACTGGGATCTGTGGAGAGACATGATCCAGGATATAGAGGACGGGGATCTGTAGAGAGACATGATCCAGGACATAGAGGACGGGGATCTGTGGAGAGACATGATCCAGGATATAGAGGACGGGGATCTGTGGAGAGACATGATCCAGGACACATAAGACGGTTATCCTTGGAGAGACATGATCCAGGACACAGAGGACGGGGATCTGTGGCGAGACATGATCCAGGACACAGAGGACGAGGATCTGTGGAGAGACATGATCCAGGATATAGAGGACGGGGATCTGTGGAGAGACATGATCCAGTACATAGATGACCGGGATCTGCGGAGAGACACGATCCAGGACATAGAGGACGGGAATCTGTGGAGAGACATGATCCAGGACACATAAGACGGGGATCCTTGGAGAGACATGATCCAGGACACGGAGGACGGGGATCTGTGGAGAGACATGATCCAGGACATAGAGGACGGGGATCTGTGCAGTGACATGACAGCCAGTGTCATTTGGCCTGGTACATGTTGATGTTGATGGTGATGTTGTTGATGATGATGATGTTGATAGTGATGATGTTGATGGTGATACTGTTGATGGTGATAATGTCGATTGTGACGATGCTGGCGGTGTTAATGTTGATGGTGATAATTTTGATGATGATGATGTTGATGGTGGTGATTTCGATGGTGGTGATGATGTTGATGGCGAAAATCATCTTGATGATGTTGACAGTGATGTTGGTGGCGATGATGTTAGTGGTGATGATGTTGAAGGTGGTTATGTCGATGGCGGTGATTATGTTGATGATGAAGATAATGTTGATGATGTTCCCCTTGTATCTGGGTTTGTGAGATCGGACGCCCGTGTGTATTATTGCGCACGTAAAACATCCCTTGGCAGTTGGAAATAGAAAAAGATTAGCCCAACAGCGCTGTCCGGGCAAAATTTCGAGATAAAAAATCTACTCAAAGTATTTCAGGATCCTCGCCGGTCCACATAGTTCGTGCACTAAGCTGAGTTTCTCCGGAATCAGGCTTCAGTTAGGAGTAGAACTGAGCTTTTATGGGTTACAACCGTGTGCCGTGATGTCGATCCGTCGACTAAACTAAACTAATGTTGATGATGATGTTGACGGTGATGTTGGTGGTGATGATGTTGACGGTGATGTTGGTGGTGATGATGTTGACGGTGATGTTGGTGGTGATGTTGTTGACGGTGATGTTGGTGGTGATGTTGTTGACGGTGATGTTGGTGATGATGTTGTTGACGGTGATGTTGGTGGTGATGTTGTTGACGGTGATGTTGGTGGTGATGATGTTGACGGTGATGTTGGTGGTGATGATGTTGACGGTGATGTTGGTGGTGATGTTGTTGACGGTGATGTTGGTGATGATGTTGTTGACGGTGATGTTGGTGGTGATGTTGTTGACGGTGATGTTGGTGATGATGTTGTTGACGGTGATGTTGGTGATGATGTTGTTGACGGTGATGTTGGTGGTGATGTTGTTGACGGTGATGTTGGTGTGGTGATGTTGTTGACGGTGATGTTGGTGGTGATGTTGTTGACGGTGATGTTGGTGGTGATGTTGTTGACGGTGATGTTGGTGGTGATGTTGTTGACGGTGATGCTGGTGGTGATGTTGTTGACGGTGATGTTGGTGGTGATGATGTTGACGGTGATGTTGGTGGTGATGATGTTGACGGTGATGTTGGTGGTGATGTTGTTGACGGTGATGTTGGTGGTGATGTTGTTGACGGTGATGTTGGTGGTGATGATGTTGACGGTGATGTTGGTGGTGATGTTGTTGACGGTGATGTTGGTGGTGATGATGTTGACGGTGATGTTGGTGGTGATGTTGTTGACGGTGATGTTGGTGGTGATGATGTTGACGGTGATGTTGGTGGTGATGTTGTTGACGGTGATGTTGGTGGTGATGTTGTTGACGGTGATGTTGGTGGTGATGTTGTTGACGGTGATGTTGGTGGTGATGTTGTTGACGGTGATGTTGGTGGTGATGTTGTTGACGGTGATGTTGGTGGTGATGATGTTGACGGTGATGTTGGTGGTGATGTTGTTGACGGTGATGTTGGTGGTGATGTTGTTGACGGTGATGTTGGTGGTGATGATGTTGACGGTGATGTTGGTGGTGATGATGTTGACGGTGGTGATGGCGAAGTTAATAACGGTGACGATGATGTCTTAGTAAACACAAACATTCAGAACTGGTTTAAATCTGTCGCTTCACCATCAAATGTTAGGAGATGATTGTTCCAGTGTCATGCTCCAAGGAGGAAGGTTGGCTAGTTGCATGTCCTTTACAGGACAATACTCTGCAATCAATACCAGAGTTTGCTGACTGTTGGTGATTTACTAGACAATTTTAGTACAGTAGTTTTGCTATTGCTTTCTGAACGTCCACCGCCTCATATCATCGAAATCAACGCAAAACTGTTCGATTCTACATCGGCCGCGACTGATTTCGAATGTAAACAAGAATATATACATCCATCCATCATGTGCCATGCTGATAAGCATGAGCGGTCATGAGTCGCAATTTCACTCGATCACCAGAGTCGTGGATATATTCAGAATATATACAGGCCGTAAACGCCATCTGTTCCTTGAGGTATTCTCCCATTCTGTTTTGTGTATATCGATCAGCCACTGCATCTTACTGTATCCATTCCTTTTGTAAGCCTGAATTGTTTCCTGTCGTCTTATTTCATAACCACTTAAATGATTATTTCCTTTGTAGTCCAGGACATTGAACAGACCAATCTGCGTTTTAAAACATTCAATCATAGTTAATGTATGGACTTTATATCCGTTACAACACAGCTGATGTACAAGACAATACGATCAGAAGTTGTGGTGCAGCGAAGTGTTAAGACATCTGGATATACAATCCTGCAGAAGATTGCAATATAATCAATATAAATTATAAACCAATCAAGTACCATACGTGATGTGATGTCCTGTTTAACAGGCAAGGGATTCATTGCGCCGGGTTTTAATCACACATGACTCGGTCTCTTTCCAAAGGGCGGGCTGCAGCGTAATGCAGACGGCGTCACAACTTCGCCACGGAAACGCCCTGTTTTGTTATGTTATTGTTATGTTATGTTATGTTATGTTATGTCAAACTATCTCAATGCACATTGAGCAATCCAGCTGTATTTTCAGTACAATAATACATTCAATTTGCAGCATAATACAACGCAATACAACACTGCAAATAATATAAACTCTCCTGTGAAGGAGCAAACAAGACAATAGGCTTCCAATCGTCAGATGAGTGCCCCAGTCCACGAATGTTTCCACGCCACAGAACTCTAATTGCATTCTCTGTTGAGGATTTTCCCGTCAGAAACCGCCCAGTACAGACGCCCCACCAATGTGAAGGAGACATTTTCTGTAGAGCAATAGCTAGCACTCATACCCCCTGGGCCTGGGGGGTCTTCAGTTCAAATCCTTATCACGGCAGGATTAACCCGGGCTTCTAGGTTGACCTAGACCAAAATGGTTACCAGAAATGTTATGGGAAATAAAGGAGGTCGTGTGATATTAATCACATCATTTATCGAGTGCCAATAAGGCAATGTCTGTCCACAGCCTTATGTCTCTTGTACTGTCAATCTTCTTATAGTCCATACTTTGTGGCGTCAGTGGTCATGTCTATCCACAACATTCTGTCTCATGTACCGCCAATCTTCTTAAAATCAATGACATGTGGCGTTGGTGATCATGTCTGTCCACAGCCTTCTGTCTCGTGTACTGCCAATGCTCTTACAGTCCATGACGTGTGGCGTTGGTGATCATGTCTGTCCACAGCCTTCTGTCTCGTGTACTGCCAATCTTCTTACAGTCCATGCCGTGTGGCGTTGGTGATCATGTCTGTCCACAGCCTTCTGTCTCGTGTACTGCCGTTCCTCTTATATTCCATGCCGTGTGGCGTTGCTCTTTCTATCCGTTCTCATCATTGTACTAGCGACAGTAACAATAGTGTGATTAGTTCCCGAGTTTACAAGTGCAGTCACAGAACAACAACGATCAAAAACAATAAGAAAAGCCACAAACAATAACAGCCACAAACATCTACTAACAACAGCCGAAATCACCACCATCCACGGACGATTTGGAAGCAAATCACATTGCGTTGGATTGCATACATTGGTATGAATACCTGTCGTTCAGAAACCAATGGCAAACTACTGAACGTAAACTTGCCTAAAAATCACAACCAGCCAGAAAATGCTTTGGCTGACTGTGACGTCATGTATAGGATATGCGCCTAACTTTCATGCATCTCGTCTCTGTATGCCTGTTTGTTTCAAGTACTGACTGGCGTTGGAACGTTGCAGTGCCATACATTATCGTTGGAGCGTTATAAATCATCGTTGAAACGCCATAAATCATCGCTGGAGCGGTATAAATCATCGTTGAAACGCCATAAATTATCGTTGGAGCGTTATAAATCATCGTTGAAATAAATCATCGTTGGGGCGCCATAAATAATCTTTGGCGTGCCATAAATCATCGTTGGAGCGCCATAAATTATCGTTAAAACGCCATAAATCATCGTTGGAGCGCTAAAAATTATCTTTGGAACGCCTTAAATCATCGTTGGAACGCCTTAAATCATCGTTGGAACCCCATAAATCATCATTCGAATGCCATAAATCATCGTTGGAATGGCATACATCTTCGTTGGAGCACCATAAGTCATAGCTGTGGCGCCATAAATTATCGCTGGACCGCCTTAGATTATCGTTGAGCACCATAAATCATCGCTGGAACGCCTTATATCATCGTTGGAGTACCGTAGATCATAGTTGAAAAGCCATAAATCGTTTGGAGGCCTTGGATCATCGTTAGAGCGCCTTAAATCATCGTTGGGACGCCATAAATTATCGTTGAAGCACCAGGAACGTCATAAATAATCGTTTGAGCTACTCAACATGTGTCAGTTTCTTTTTTTTTCTTCGTATGCATATTAATTAACGTCACTTACAGACAGAAAATGTTAAGCTCTGATGTTTGATGTGAACATTATGTTCACTGGAGGAATCTAGTATCAACACTGACGTGATTGTTGTCCCCCTTGAACAGCTCTGGACGGGTTTAAAATCATTAAGTATTTACTCTAAAGACTTTGGACACTTAATCCTCAAATGTGTGCAACAGGCACGTCGTTTGGCGTGAGAACAGCGGCAAACTTGGGCACACATCGATGTGACACATCTGTCGCTCACAATGCTGTACGCTTTACCGTTGCTGGGATACGGACACAGACCAGGTTCTGGGGAAACTTGTCTGTTGGGGGTAGTATTTGTTGTTGGAGTGGTTGTTCTTGATGTGGTTCGTTTGGTGGTTGTTGTGGCTATAATGTTCTTATTGGTTCTGTTGTTATTTTTCTTCTAGTTTCCCTTCCCTTGTTCTTGTTTTCATTCTTATTGTTGTTGTTGCTGTGTTGTTGTTAAAGCTCTCCTCTTTCTCCTCCTCCTCCTCCTCCTCCTTCTTCTTCTTCTTCTTCTTCTTCTTCTTCTTCTTCTTCTTCTTCTTCTTCTTCTTCTTCTTCTTCTTCTTCTTCTTCTGCTGCTGCTGCTGCTGCTGCTGCTGTCCCTCCTCCTTCTCCTCCTCCTCCTACTTCTTCTTCTTATTCTTCTCTCTCATACAACAATGACAATTACTACTACTACTTATACAGGGTGTTTGTAAAGTCTCAATACACTTTGTATGTAGAACGGAAATCATACTCTCCAACAAACTGCTGTTCTACATACAAAGTGTAGTGAGACTTTACAAACACCCTGTGCTACTCTTGCTGCTATTGTTGCTGCTACTACCAGGGCTATTATTATTACTACTACTACTACTACTACTACTACTACTACTACTACTACTACTACTACTACTACTACTACTACTACTACTACTACTACTACTTCCTGTCACCGCCTCACCTTTAGAGATATTAATTAAAGGGCTGCAACTCCAGCCCAAGGGATAGAAGTGAGTCACTCGAGGCCCCAGTAATCTAGAGCCTTCTCGAAGGACTGGTCATTGAGTCCATGTTGTCCGCAAAGTCACCTTCATCTTCGTCCCGGGACATGCGGGAGTCGAGGGAAATGAACGAGCTGATAAATTGGCTGGCTCTGCACCCCCTGTAGATGGCCAGCCCATGGATCGTGCGGATGTTATTAACGCCCTTAAAGATATGGCGAGAACAGAGGATTTTGACGCCAGTGATTCCACATCGCTTTCCAGGATGAAAGACCTGGGAGTAAGAATCGGCACAGCCAGACGCGAGAGGTACATCGGGAAAACAAAGCGCCTCGTCAACCAACACAGAACTGGCACTATTAGCCACCGGACGCTGATGCATATGCTGGGGGGAGGATCTGAGCACCTATGGACATGTCCGGAGTGCAACGAAGATACCCCAACTGATAACTAACTAACTAACCACAGAAGTCATGACAGCAAGACGACAGAAGTAATAACAGCACTACGAAGCAAGCAATGACAGCAGACCAACAGAAGTAATGGTTATTACAAACAAAGAGTGTATCCCTAATGCAACATCAAAGTGAATGCAACAAGCCAGAAACAAGTCAGTGTATTTAAGTATTTGGGTATTTTAATAACAAATTAAGAAGAAATTGGAAGCAACAGAGATGTGGTTCATGAGACGAACGTTGCGAATTCCTTGGACTGCCAGAGTAACTAACCACGACTGCCTGAAACAGGCGAATAAAACATTATATACAACAATAAGAAAGAGACAAACATCTTTCTTCGGTAATGTGATGAGAAGAGAGGCAATGGAGAACATCGTGACAACTGGAAAGATCGAGGGGAAGAGAGGCAGAGGCAGATCGAGAGAAATGATGCTGGATGGATTGAGACGGTGGCATGGAGGAATATCAGCAGCAGAGTTGATCCAGAAAACCAAAGACCGAGATCTGTGAAGGGTCAAGAACGACTACGCCAGCATTCAGGGCACTTAATGATGATGAATAACAGTAGATGGAGGATGTATTAAGGAAGTTTCATTAGCACATTGCCGTCTTGACAGATAGTTTGTTACATTGTGCTTCAAAAAGGCTTAATAGCTACAACCAATGGCGGTAGCGAATGTAACTGATAAGGCCAATTCGCGCTGTAAATGTTCGTCCACAGTGGGTGCATGTGAACGCATGGTCATTTTCACCATCACTTACCATCTTACGCCTCATACGCTCAGTGTGACCTATTTGCAATAATAATATCCTGTGTCTTTATTCCATTTCTGATATGTGCCCTCCATGCAACACGTTCAGCGGCGACTTGCTCCCAATGTGCATTATCAATACCTGTATCAATCATGTCCCGCTTACATACATCTTTGTATCGTAGTAGAGGCCAACCCTGAGATCTTCTACCCATCTGTAATTCACCAAAAATGATGACCGTTGGTATTCTACCATCATCCATCCTCCTAACGTGTCCTATCCATCTAAATCTACAAAGATTGAGCATGGAATATACAGAACCTGATCTTTCCAATACTTCAGTATTTGTGATTTTGTCTTGCCACTTAATACCAAGAATTCTTCGCAGACACCGCATATGTAAGCTGTTTAAGTTGTTCTCTTGGTGTGAGTAAGTTGACCAGGCTTCACTGCCATAAAGAAGAGTACTAAGGACACAGGCTTGATAGACAAGGACTTTTGTTTTGGCAGTAAACTTCATGTTCTCCCAGACTTTTTGTTAACCTGTTCATGGTTGTTGCTGTCTTAGCAATCCTGATGTTGATTTCCTGATCTAGGAATAATTTGGTATTGACCTCTGATCCTAGATATGTTAAATGGTCCACTATCTCCAGTTCGGCGTCATCAATAAAAATTGATGGTACCCCATGTACACTTTGTGACATAATCTGCGCCTTCTTTTTGCTAATTGTTAAACCATATTTAGAATAAGCATCGGAGAATGCAGATATTAGACGTAATTCTTCCTCAATATAAAATAACACAAATTAATGCAGCTTTATATAACAGAATTACGACACATACAGGACGTTGCGGCGACTAGCCTTCATCAGCAAACAAATACATACACAAAACACAACATATAATCACGGAGAATCCCTCCTGTGACTACATTAAGCGTGACGACGGGATGAGAAGAATAAAAAGAAAGAAAATAAAAGCCAAGAAGCGAAATGAAAATTTGAAAAAAAATGTTCCTACTTACCTCAGAATCCTGTGCTGTGTATTGCCAAATACAGCTCCGAATTCTGAGGTCAGTAGGAACATTTTTTTTCTCAAATTATAATTTTCTCTTTATTGCTTTCATTTTTTCATCTGTTTATTCTTCTCATGCCGTAGTCACGCCTAAATGTAGTCACCGGAGGGTCTTCTCCGCGACTATATGTTGTGTTTTGTATATGTATTTGTTCTTTGTCAGCGTTTCAGTTTCTGTCAGTCCGGGCTGTGACAGAAGTTAAGACATGCAAAAATAATCCGTCAACACAGATACATGTCTAGGCATTTATTAACGTGAATGCATTATCACAAAGTATGTTCAGAACAATTTATGGCAAAATATAACGTAATATTTAGCAATGCACTCGTGCGCACTCGTTTTACAAGTTATCTCACACACAGGCTATTCAATGCCACACTCTCTTAGCATTAGCAAGCTCTCGTGTCAGGTATTCATTACACTCTCTCTCAAATATGCAACCACATCCTCTCTCAACCACAGTCTAGTCCAGTCTGTCCGTTTCTACCCTCGGTCAGTGGTCACGTGGTCCTTGACCGTAATTGCCGTGCCGAGTAGGATGTCTCGTCTTCTGGATACCGTCCTGTCCTTCACCCGTCTGTTGATGACTGGTGTCTCAGGTCGTCAAGTGCAAAGTTGTACTGTCATTCAATGACACTGACCTGTCTATAAACCCCTATGTCCTGTCTCTTAATGAGTGTATCATTCTGTCTACTCTACCCTTGTTATGCCAATGCCCTGTCCCTGTCATATGTTCTCTCTCTCTCCTAACCCTGAGACTTTTACATTCTTGATGAAGGCTAGTCGCCATAGCGTCCTGTATGTGTCGTAATTCTGTTATGCAAAGCTGCATTACTTTATGTTATTTTATTAGGGACGTTCATTCGAAACACGTTCTAATGGCTTTATTACAAAAGCCTGGAAGAAACATTAACAGGTGTGGTAGAATTAAACAAAGCATTCATTTTGAATGCATTATGCACGATAGGTTGGTCAGAAGAAGTCGCCGTAGGCATTCAGGCAAGCATCCCATTGCTTAGGTAGGCAGCGAATGCCGTCTGCAAAAAAATATTGTGGTTGCTCACTGAACCAAGTGTTTACCGCGTTCATTATGTCTGCATCTGTGTGAAATCGTTGTCCCTTGAGAGCTTTTTTTAGAGGTCCGAACAAATGAAAATCACATGGTGACAAATCAAGACTATAGGTTGGATGTTGCAGAATTTCCCACTTCTTCCTTCCTAATGCTGCCTGCACAATCTTTGCGACATGCGGACAAGCATTATATTGCAACAAAATCACATCGCGAGAAAGCATGACGGGTCGTTTATTCTTGATGGCTTTTTGCAGCTTGTCTAGTGTTTGCAAGTAGCCGGTAGAGTTGACACCGGGTTCTGTAAAGTCGGCCAACAATATCCCCTCATGGTAAAAATAAAAACAAATGCGCTCAGCATAACTATAACAGTGGCAGGTTAAGGCGAACAAGCAACAAACATCACTCCAAGGCCGTTCTTTCTCCAAGTTACTTTAATCGGATTCACATCGAGACAGGTTATAACAAACCACAATTCAAATCCAGATGTTCCCCAGCTCTATCTTACGTCCTTCTTAGATGGTGGGTCGTTCACAACTGACCTTGTTTCTACGATCCTCGTCATAGGACGACCCCCCTAGCTACCTAGCAGTTCTTAGCTACCCCCCTACTATGGTGCTTGCCCGTGCACTATTTCATTATTGACTATGCACACCTCACTGCCCCTTCTTCCTATTACTAACTCTGTTATATTCCTCTCTTTCCTCCACCAAGACTTTTTCCCGAAAAGTCTTAAACCCAAAACCCTACTCTAATTTTCAGCAAAAAACAATCTAAGTAATATAACCTGGGACTTTTTACAAGGCCCTACTATGTCTTATCACCAGAGTCTTTTTGACTCTTATCACTACCCCATCATTACTTCAAGTTCTCTTGAGATCTATAGCCATCCGCTATTACCGCCCACAACACAACTTTACTCAACCTCTTATGGGTTGTCCTATAACTATCTGCCACCACTCCTCCAATATTACTTAAGCCTTAAAACTAAGTAAGTTACAACCCAGCATGAAACTTAGCTATCCGCCAATTCATTATACAACACTTCTTCTTCTATATACCTGAATGTCATTATGTACATATATATCTGACCTCAATTATAAAAATTCAAAATGCCATACTCTTCTGAAAATACTGTATACTCTCTATCACTATCATCAACATGACTACACCATTAACCCTTACTTCAGCATTACTAATTCTCCAAATTCAACCATCTTGAATCTATTCAACTAACACACGATAGGAAGACAAAGAATCGGTGGCCACCTGAGATCAAAGAATAAGAACCCTTCCTCGCAAAACCATACTCACATTTACCCCCACCATGTCGCCCTGAGACTTTATGCAGTAAAGTCTAAAAAAAAACAATTACATATCTCTCACAACCCAAATATACCAGTTATTATGGCAACACTTCCACCAGCTTTCCTATCACATCCCCGAAACTCACCTAATTTATGTATATTACTTAATCTCTGACTAATACAGTTTGCGCTGATATCCACAGCATCATCTCTGGCCACCCTCAGTTAAACTAACCCCTCACATTCCAAACATGGCCCTCACTCCATGTTTATAGAAACTTACCACTTAACCCTTATTTCACGTAACTGAACACTACTAAAACTAAGAGCAAAATAATACAACCTGATAATTATAAGTCAAAATAACATATCGAAATAATATGCCAACACCAACCGAGGCAATTTAACTGAAATTATAAATCATGAGCAAATGGAGACACAGCACAAATTAAAACAATACATCAACCCCCCCCCCCCCCCCCCCCCCCCATGGTTTACAAAACATCATTTATCCCCTGACATTTTTCAAAATAATATACATAATAAAACAAGCATCAATTTAAATCAAGACAAAATTACTTAGTGTCATCCAATATTACCAGGTCGCTTTTACGGACCAATAATTTACACGTAAAAGAAGGAAAACACAACAAGTCATGCCCTAAAATTAAATGACACCTAAACATTATCAATTCCGTTAACCACGGTATCCCCGCAATGCCAAAACCACCAGAAAATGTCTATTTACTATAGACCTCATTAATATGTATGGATACACATATCCCCCAACATTAATTAAAATAATATATACTCTTCTTCATACAAGTCGTATCTGCCTCAAAATACATTTATCGGGACACTTTCAGAAACAGCACGGACCATCTAGCACATTACTGTCTATCTCCTTTATACACTAACCATCATTATCCAACTTCTCAACCGCTCTTCACAACAAACCTCACTCCGACGAGACATACTAATCACGTCCTCGCTATATTCTTTCATTCCTCTGCAGCAGGCAATCTCACCTCAGCATACGATACTGCATCTGCTTCATAAAACGATAAACAAAACGTTAATTCAATGTCTGACATAGTACTTTCACAATCCAACTACTTTCTTATTTCAACTTTTCTCAATCATTCACTCAGAGCCTACCCAACTCAACCAACACATTAGCTTTAGCCATCAACATTCGTAACCAGGCTACATCTCTCCATGTCAGCCTTACATTACGTCTACTGCTCCAGCACACATCACTCAACATAGCATTCCACGTTTCAAGCTCTAATTCGTCTATTCTCTAATCATCACAACCAAACACACAATATGCACGCATGACAGTATCTGTCCTAGCTAATTCTCTACAGCAAACCACTCCGACATTCACCATCTGCTTCCTCGGACATATAATCAAACACACTCAACACACCATAATCGTATCGTCAACTTCTCTTTTTAACACACGTATATTATGCTCGCTCAGACAGTGCATCCTCTCGTTGATTCTTACACAATTTCTCTTCAACTCTGAAATACGTCCTTTCACACTGCTTCGAGTCCTAGATATACCAACCACCCTGTATATCCATGCGCTATTGCCAATAACCTAACATCATTCTATCCATGCATTCCAAACAGACGACGTTTCAAAACTCCACTCTTCACTTCATTCTCTAATCAGCGCGACGAACACAGGTTTGTCCATACCTTTACGCACGCAAAGACACTCCCTGCGTATCTACAACATAACTACTCCGATACGCTACTACTCACTCACTTCTCATCAATCTCCTCATCACCTCATCCTACTCCTATAACAATGATCTACTTCTTCGCGCTATTCTCAGGACTATAACAGCCGCACTACCCAATCGGTCACTATTCTATGAGTGCTCCATGTATCTTTACGCTCGCTCTTCCATACCCCAAAACAAATTATACAACACAAGACAACACTACATCAGTTCTTAATCATCACACATCACTTGCAGTGATTCTCCACCGCTTTTCATTCTAATCCTCTCCGCACCAAACACAACATTTAAGCTGGTATAACCCTCATCAAACTTGAATTACTCCAACTTCAGTTACAAAATACTTAAATCTTCACGTGTCAGTTATTTAAATATAACCACGGTCTTAACGCTTTCATGAGCTTTCTAGTTTTGTCCACCGCTGCTTCAGCCTTCTGCTGTTTTTGTGTTCTACTTTCTACTAGACAAACATCTTTCTTTTTGAAAGTATCTTTTTCTCTCATCTTTGGAATTCGTCTCCTGGCTTTTGCTATTTTCTGCCATATATAATGGTATATGATGAATCAGCAGTAACAGGTATAGTTTCTTCTAGGTTACTGTCACATGTCCCATAGGAAGAATTAATTCCTCTCCACTCTGGATGCTCTTCTTTTACAATTTTCTTATTCCTTTTAAATTTAGTTAACTTATGGTCACGTACATTATCTTCAATATCTGCCAACCCGGCCTAACTTTCGTCTTCATTATCTGCATACAAATTTATTAACCTAGTATTCCGCACTACTGCTCCCTGGTTATCCGATACTTCTGACGAATCATCCCCTATATTTACAAGCAAACTCGTTGCATATCTAGCCTTGGCACTCTTTCTAATTTTTCTTTTGGTGTCTTTTGTCTTGGTCTGTCTAACCTCTGCACGGGCTGTCTCCTTAAATTTAACAGTGTCTCCCTTTGTCACTTTCAACTGAGTTGGTTTTGATTGAGTTTTCCTTTCTACTTTATCAATCTGTGTCTGAGTACTCTTCTCCACATTACTGATTGGCTGGGTCTGTGTCTCTTTTCCCTGTCTGACACTAAAGACTGAAAACACCTTCTGACCACCTAAAGTCCTGTCTGTGTTTTCTTCTCTGTTACTCAACCTTGCAACGGAATATCGCAACTGTCTGATCTGTAACCAGTTTTCTCGTAAAGCTCTTGCGTTTTCACTATTTGAAGGCCAAGACCACTGTTTCCTTTTCTGACCATTAATAATTCCTATATATCTCTGTGTCTCACTCTTATCTGCTTTTATATTTATATAGAAGGAACCCTGGTCACGGCACCATTTCGCCTATATAACAGTGGAAGGTTAAGGCGAACAAGCAACAAACATCACTCCAAGGCCGTTCTTTTTCCAAGTTACTTTAATCGGATTCACATCGAGACAGGTTATAACAAACCACAATTCAAACCCAGATGTTCCCCAGCTCTATCTTACGTCCTTCTTAGATGGTGGGTCGTTCACAACTAACTTTGTTTCTACGATCCCCGTCAAAGGACGACCCCCCTAGCTACCTAGCAGTTCTTAGCTACCCCCTACTATGGTGCTTGCCCGTGCACTATTTCATTATTGACTATGTACACCTCACTGCCCCTTCTTCCTATTACTAACTCTGTTATATTACCTTACCAGCGGAAACTTGTAACTTGAATTTTTTGGCTTTTGGTAATCCAGCATGCTTTCATTCCATGCTCTCTCTTTTGCTGCTCGGCTCAAAGTGGTGACACCATGATTCATCGCCTGCCACTATACGGAAGAGTAATGCATCACCCTCCACTCTGGGGCGATTGTTTTTTCTGTTGCAATAAAATGCGCTTGACCCGGCCGTCGAAGATCAATCGTGAACTGACGTCCTTTCCGAAACATTCGTGTCCAACCTGTTCCTGTTGTCTTCGACACATATTTGCTACCGTATGCTGCCTATATTCTTCGATGAATGTCCACTGGTCGACATCCTTCAAATGAAAGAAACTGAATCACCGCTCTTTGAGCTTCTTTGGACGGGTTTTAGATCAACTCGGCCATTTTCTCAATAGTCACAAATAGAACCTGTGCATCATGGGACTATAAGCACGTCTCTCTTTTATTCATTAGTCAGTACGTATTACATGACTGACATGATCATTGTGGGATGTGGATTTTAATTCCTGAGAATGATTCGTTAAAATGTCTGGGGGGTTTTATTGATTCTCTGGTCACTGGTTAGAATGCAGGGTGATCAGGGATATTTACCACAAATCCCAGGAGAAAAGAGTTCAATCCTTGAAACAATGGCATCTGTGTGTAGGTTTCCCTTCCCACTTCATCACCCTTTACATTGTCTATAGTGCTAGAAGGATATTGATTGCTCACAACATATAAACAACCATTGTTGGACACCACATTTACTTGATGTACACAACACTTTTGGACAAACAGTTCAGTTATTAACTCAAGATCTGCATTTACATATATATATATATATATGTGTGTGTGTAATAAACACTATGCATTTTCAGACAGGCATGGGAATGATGTGCAGTATTACAACATAGTACCCAGTGACCCCAAAAAAACAACAATGTTATTACAAACAACACAGCAACCACAAATTGGGTCTACTTTCATTTTCCCTCATAATTAAGGCAAATAAAGATATTAAATAGAACCCAACATAACATGTTTCTGACACCTTTTACCATTCTCTCATTGTTAAAAATAATGAGTTGGTGTCAAAATACTATACCATCTATACCATTGGAAAAAAACTACTGACCTGTTACCTTCAGAAAAAAAATTACCAACACATAAACAGCATTTTGTACTAATTAAATTAATTAATCGAGTCTATCTCCTGGTGTGCGGTTATGGGTTCACCTTTGCTGTCGATTAGATCCTTTTCCCCATTATCTGGGTACCGAATTAATGCACTCAGTTATGTTCTTACTATTTAGTCACTGGTAATTGGCTGGTGCAAATCATACTTTATAATCCAAAATAGAAATTACACACAATCACAAATCCCTCCGCGGGCTAGAATATTCGAGTACTCTGTTGCAGTAGGCTCGGTGTCTTTTTTTGAAATTTGGGGCCTCAGGTTGGTCTAACTTTCCGGAATTTCCACTTAAGCTCTGCAGAAGGTACTTTACCATCTCACCATACATGGTGCCAAGTAGACGTCCATTCAGCTGCTCTGCTTTTAATATCAGAATCCCAAGTAGTTCAACAAACCACCGTTATACCACTGATATGATATTCTCACTGTGATTCAGGGTAGACTTGATCTTCCAGGACTTGAAGTCTGCGTAGAAAAACTATGGCAAATACTTTCCCAATACAGAACTGAGATACCCCTGTAGTTGTTACAGTCGCTCCGATCGCCCTTGTTCTTGTACAGTGGTATGATGTTTAATTCTTTGAAATCCTGTGAGACTTATCCTTCTCGCCAGCATAGCTCTATTTGCTGGTGGATATGTAGAGTGAGTGTGTCCTGCCCACTCCTGATAACCTCTACTGGAATCCCATCCTTACCTGGAGCCTTGCTAGATGCAAGTTCATTTATAGCACACTTAAATTCTGTTATGGTGGGAAGTGTGTCCAAGTGGCCAAGGGTTGGCAATGCCTTTATGGCGTTTAGGGCATCATCCGCTAGTTTGGTCTCACTTGAGTAAAGCTTCAAACAGTGCTCAACCCATCTATCCATCTGCTGTTTCTTATCAGTGATGATTTCTCCAGTCAGGGTTTTCAGTGGTGCACAGGCTGTCTCTATCCCTTTATATATGCTTCTGGTGTTTCCCTTATCACTTGCATTTTGAATAGACTCACATAAATTGATCCAATAGTCATTTTCACACTGCCTGGCAGCCATTTGCACATCATTCCTAGCTTGCTTCAGCTCTTTGAGGGTGTTATGCATTGCTATTTCCTTGTTTCTTAAGAGAGCTATCTTCTTTTTATCAATCAAGATCTGCAGTGTCTGGCGGTTTGCCGGAAACCAACCCTGCCTCTTATGATCCACAGTGCCGTAAACCCTTACCGCTGTTTTATAAAGAGTTTCCTTAAGTTTATCCCACGTTTCACTTGCTGTACAATTTTCTGATGTATCAGTGCAAGCGTCTTCATGTTTCTGTTGGAACTCAAAGCACTTATCAGGATCGTGGGTGTTAATAACATTAAACCTGGGGCTAGATTTGTGTTTAGCTGTGTAGATTCTCTTTGGTCTCAAAATAACCCTTGCAACAACCAAAGAGTGATCCTTCTCACCGTCAGCACTGTGGTAACTTCGAGTTAATGATGTTTGGTTCAGATGTCACTGTGTGATGATGAAGTGCAGCTGATGTCAGTGGCCGGAACTTGGATGTTTCCATGTGACCTTATGAAGCTCTTTTGTTTTAAAAAACGACTTTATAATACATAAGTCATTTCTAGTGCAATGTCCGAGCAGCCTTTGCCCATTTTCATTCATGCGACCAAGGCACAATGGCCGTGAACTCGAGTCCTTGCCCACACGAGCATTGAAATCACCGATCATATAAATGTAATCGGATTTTGGAACTGCCTCGATCACAGAGTCTAACGCTTCAAGGAACAAATCCTTCACATCATTTGAGGAAGTAAGTGTCGGTGCATTACAGTGATAATGGTGGCAAAACCACAAAATGTTGCCAAGCGCAGGGATAATAGTCTTTCATATCCTCCTGCTGGAATTTCAATCATTCCCAGTAGCGAATTCTTCACTGCAAAGCCCACACCATGTTGTCCCTTTTCTGTCTGTCTGCCCTTTACCTTTCCAAAAAAAAAAGATGTAATTGTTTTCCCTGAGTGACCCTTCCTCAACGAGGCGAGTCTTCTGCAGGCCAGCAGTATCAATGTTAAGACGATTGAGTCGGCATTAATCACAGCCGTTTTCTCATATAGTCAATATTCGTCAGGTCAGTGGAAAATCCTGGACACATGGTTCTTATGTTCCAGGTTGCAAGCCGTAGGCTAAGGTTTCTATTTTTTTTTTTAGTAGTACCTGGTGCATTGGTTGTACGGCCTGCGATTCAGATTTTTTGCTAGCCCCAAGCACCCCTTGAAGCAGGCAAACTGTGGCGGATTAGCACCAAATTGGCCGGAGCCTGCCCAGCTTGAGGCGGACGGTAGCTGATCAGTGACACCTGTAGGTGTCTCCCATCGTCAGAGGCAACCCTTGGCCAATTGACAAGGACTTATAACCCGTAACTGCTACCTCTCGCTTTGATTCCGAGACTGGTTAAGACCAGGGATGGAGTTATACCTCTCCATAGTACAAAGCCTGGGCTAAATTATAGAGACCATGTGTTGCCATTGCAGCATGATCCCTCTATCGACCTGCCTAGTTCACTCCAGATGAAAGGTACACCAATACATCTGGAACCAGGGAAGCTGCAGAAGCTGTCGGATCAGCAAAGCAATGCTCTGACTGTCCGCCTGTCGGAGTTTCGATCCTAGACCAGCTGCCAACCAAGGCTTGGAGCCTGGTCTGCCCTGCCATGACATTTTGTCTTTAGGTTGCATTTCCTCGCACCAGGGTAAGGCTTGCACTATCCCAGCTGCGCTTCTCCACCCGAAGCCATTGGCACAATGTGGGGTGTCGGGTTTGGTAAGCGCCGCCCAACATTCGGCGCTAACAGAAAGCAGGTAGTACAGTCTACTGTCATACGGTTGCTCAGTCATATCTAACTAAGACCTGACACACAATAAGGAAGTTAAATGTAGAATAACCCAAGCAAAGGCAGCATTTCACAAGATAAAGAATATTCTGTGCAATTTATTTTGTCAATCTGTGTTCTCAAGAACTATACTTAGCCAATCCTGATGTATGGAAACAAATCATGGACAATTAGCAGACAAAATAAGAATTATGTATAGGCTGCGGCAATGTGGTTTTATATAAGAATGATGAAACATCATCAATGGATAGAAAGAGCAATGATTATATCTTGAAAGAAGTTAAATCATAAAGAGAACTGGTTACTGGCATCAGAAGAAGACAGTCCACATTCTTTGGGCATATCATGAGAAGGGGAAAGCTGGAGTATGTCGTCACAACGGGGAAGATGGAGGCTGGGGCGAACCAAGAGAGAAGATGCTGGACACTTTGACATCATGGGATGAAGGAACGTCGATTTAAAAAATGATTAACAGAACGCGAGACAGAAGATTGCGGACAAACATGATCACCAACTCCACACGGCAGGGACGATAAGAAGATTGGCAGTACACGAGACAGAAGGCCATGGACAGGCATGATCACCAACTCCACACGGCAGGGACTCTAAGAACATTAGCAGTACACGAGACAGAAGGCTGTGAACAGACATGATCACCAACGCCATTCGGCATAGACTATAGAAAGAAGAAGAAGAAGACGAAGAAGAAGAAGAAGAAGAAGAAGAAGAAGAAGAAGAAGAAGAAGAAGAAGAAGAAGAAGAAGAAGAAGAAGAAGAAGAAGAAGAAGAAGAATAGCTATAGTAATAGTAAATTGCTACCAGGGTAAGTAAGATATGTTATATTAGTTGTTAAGTTGTATACCCACAGTTATGTACCCTGTATGTGTATTGTGGTATCTAGAAGTGTAGTGGTCAGTGCGCTATAGTGCCAAGACATGGTCCCGGGTCAATCCCCAACAAGTAGGATTCTGTTTCCCACCCAGTACAGTTCTGGGGTCGACCCAGTCTTGTAGTAGCAATAACTACCTTTTGTATTGGTTACAGACGAAATCATTGCTCTTACGAAATTAAGTACCCACATGCGAGCAGATTCACGCGCGCCTGCTTACACTGTCAAAAATAAACTGCCATATACTGCCTATAGAGTACCTGCGGTGTAAGACATGAAGTGGGAAAGGAAGGGGGGGGGGGGATGTGGCTCTTGATGCTGGGAAATTAAGACCGCCTGTCTTGTGCAATCATCGCCAACTATGCAGATTAAGTTTGTCGTCATGTCCCGACAGAAATAAATCCATACTTACCGAGGATTCAAACTCTGGTCTCCCGAAGGAGAGTCGGCATTCAAGGCACTTGGCCAGCCGTTCCGCACACAGTAAAATTGGCTACAACACGGGCATACAACCCTAGAAGTAACTGCAGTAAGAGACAAATTGTTGCCCCTGTATTGCCGACACGTTCAGATACATCAACTTTCATTTAAGATACAACATCAATTTTCAGTTTAGATACAACATCAACTTTCAGTTCAGATACAATATCAACTTTGATTTAAACAATGCCCACGGACAGCTGCAAGCACAGACTTGATGGAGACAGAGACGTGACGCTCAATCATGCGTTTATTTATGATCTAATAGGAGATGTTATTCTTGAGCTGCTTCACATCTTTCTGTCTGTGCAGATAACAGGCTTTGACTCCAGGCAACTGTCGATATAGTGATCTCTTGCCATCAAGTGCCTTATCGGCTGGCGTGGGAGATCATGGTTCCCCACATCTCGCCACCTGTGACTGCATGGATTAGTTCGTGTGTTGACTCCTTTCCGTGCCATGACACAAGACTGCCAGACTGCGAGAACAGCAAGTTACAAGAGGTGTGGCCAAACAAAACCACTATGCAGGAAGCCAAAGAAGATTAGTAAGAACTGGTGTCGTTAGCCGCTAAACGCTGCAGGATTTACTGAAGAGGGGATCCGAGCACTTATGGACTGAATGGTCCAATGTGCAAGTGAGGATGATCTGTCGACTAACTAACTAACTAACTAACTAACACAAGACTGTCAGGAATGTTCTTACGCTGTCTTTCTCTAACTCGCTTTCCCCAAATCTGTCCAGTTTTTGTCTTCTCACAACCTGGCCAAAAATGAAGCCTTCCTCTTTCTGATGTTTGTGCTCAGTTGTCTTTTACCACTTAGCCCCCCCCCCCCCCCCCCCCCCCCCCCCCCCCCTTTCAAAATGTCCATCCAGTTTACTCATTTTAGCTGTTCAGGAAATTAAAGTATTCTTTTATACTACCACATCCTCGGGAATTTCTTCCACAAATATCAATTGAGGAGACAGTTCATGAATAAATTAACTTGTTACTTGGAGCTGATAGAAGTAGAAGAAATAAGTAGGGACTATATGCACGAGGGGGCTTGAAATGAAAACCATAAAGGTGTGATAGAAATTACTATAACCAAGCCATCGTCTTGTAACCTGTCAACAGTGTTGACAAGAATATCGAGAGTGCTCAGCAAGTGAAATCACAGTGCAGATAAATACGATGTCGTTATTATAACAGTGTAAAGATGGTCGCCCCACTTTTGGTATGTACCAAAGCGGAGCAGCGTTCTGTTATTCGTTGTTTGATCAGTGAAGGGGTGAAACCTACAAAATTCATCGGCGAATGAGGGTCCGGTATGGTGATTCATGCCTGTCAGCCAGCAAGTGTATGAGTGGAGTAGGAAGTTTCAAACGTCGTGACTTCTGTGAAGAAGTACAGAATGTGGTGCATAAGTGACTACGCGCGCGACCAAGAGAATTCTACAAGAATCCAAGCAATCTATTGGCCCTGGGTAGGGTTGCCAGTTACGTGGGTACCAAAAGGAGGACATAATAAGACAAAACAGAGGACAAAGGAGGACATACTGAATGTTTCATTTAAATCGTTCCAGACTGAATCCACAATCAGTACAATTTTATTACAATAGCTGCTAATAAGTGTATCTTACTCTTAGTGAATCGACCAAGAAACAATCATGTTAAATAATAAATATAAATTAAATGGAGGCGTTTTTCAAAATGCTAAAAAACATTATTTAAACGGCCGATTGTACAATTATTACCTTATAATCATTATTAATTACTCAACATATTTTTCGGAGGAGCCAACTTTTTTAGAAGATTCTCGTTAGCAATCACAAATGCATAAAACTGTTCACAGGTAAGAAAAGCCGGACATTTTAAAGGTGTTTAGCTTTTCCTGCCGGACGGACAATATTAGGCTAAATATCAGGACATGTCCTCTTTTTGCCGGACGTCTAGCAACCCTAGCCCTGGAGGACTTGCATTGAACGCAGTGGTGACTACATCGAAAGATGATACATTTGTTCATTGCTTTTTTCAGAATATACTCAACCAAATGTAAACATTCATCATCATCATCATCATCATCATCATCATCATCATCATCATCATCATCATCATCATCATCATCATCATCATCATCATCATCATCATCATCATCATCATCATCATCATCAGTATCATCATCATCATCGGTATCATCATCATCATCATCATCATCATCATCATCACCACCATCATCATCATCTTCCACTTCTGTCGTCAAGCGTCGTGGGGAGAAATAATTTGCGTTCCAGCGCCCGGTGGGCGGCACTGGATAGTGTCATTCCGTGTGGTTGTACTACGTCTTTGATTTCGTCAATCCATTTTCTTCTTGGACGTCCTCTTGGTCTTGTCGCAGATGAGCTTAGATGTAAGGCCAGTGATGGTAGTTGTTGGTGTTGCATTCTAACGACATGGCCAAACCACTTGATCTTCTGTCTTTCAATAAATGTGGCACAATGTGTTGATCCCTGTCTGATAATAGCATTTCTTACTCGGTCTCGGATTGTTAAGTTGGCAGCTCTCCTCAGGCATTTCATTTCGTAGGTGTTGATTTTGCGAAGGTGTAATTTGGATAAAGTCCAGGTGTGAGATTGATAGCATAGGGTTGGTGTGAATATGCTGTTTATTATCTGTCGTTTTGCGGACATGGGTATGTTTGGATGCTTCAGTAAGGGTGATAGTTGATATGTAAGTGCACTAGCTTTTTGACATCTGATCTCAATTTCTCTGTCCAATCTGCCATCTTCTGTGATCATACTTCCAAGGTATTTGAATTCTTTGACTTGTTTCAGAGGTGTGTTATTTATCTGTATACTTAGTGTGCCTGGCGATCTGCTAATTTGCTTTACTTCGGTTTTGGCTGTGTTTATACTCTTATTTTGTCTCCTGCATGTTGAATTCAGATTATTAATATGATTTTGCAGTCTGCCCTCGTCGCTATAAAACAGGCACTGACCGTCTGCAAACAGAAGTTCATTTATTTTCTGTGGATCAGTTGTTGCATCTGGAGTAAAGAGTTCTAAATTTTCTGAATCTGTTCTGTCGAGACTTGCTTCTTTGGAAATTCTGTCCATGTAGATATTAAATAGCAGGGGAGAGAGCACACATCCCTGCCTCACTCCTGTATTGACTGTGAACATATCTGATATATCTTCTTGTGTTCTTACTGCACTTCGGCTCGAGTGGTACATGGCTATGATGTTTTCTAGCAGTTGCCCTTCGATTGCCAAATATAAACATTAAAGGTTTTAATTTGACGCCCCCTCATCCAAATGATAACGCATTCAACCACATACTGTATAGAACAGAAACATGAATAGACACCAGTTGTTCCTTAACCCAGCATTTCGAGGTATTCACAACATGCGTCCCAGGAACCACATCTTCCCTAAAATAATGTAGTTCATACAAGCACTCACTGAATCAAAATATTTATCCCAGTTATTCTCCAGCAGAATAGTGTACTGTTGCAACTATTGGCAGTCGATGACGCTGCTGCCCTACATCGCGAGATCTCTCCGACACACCGAGTTTAAACATACATTTCTGCTATTTCCGCCGGACATTGTATACGAACGAAGCAAGGAACTTTATTCTCAAAAAGTCACGAATTGGGCACGTCTTACATTTCTCCCTCCCAACTACACATCTTTCGGACATCAATTATGCATTATGCATATTCACAACGTGTAGAGAGATTAAACCCCAGCCCAGAGTGTTTCCCCAAGCGTGTGGCATCCTGCTGAGATATCCATTAACGGATTTACAATATTATATTCTATATTCAAGATTTATGTATTATCCCTAGCTTGTGCAGTCAAAATGGCTAACTGGCAAGTCACCAATCCATAGATCAATATGTGAAGCGAGCGAGGACGGAAATCAATCGTAATCCTCTTTATAAGTAAGCTTTTGAAAAATGCATTTGGCAGTACACAAGACAGCAGGCAGTGGACAGACATGATCACCAACGCCACGAGGCATGGACTATAAGAATAAGTTATTTATACACCCACTTCGGCACTAAAATAGAACATGCAATAGTATATCGTTATTTCCCATAATTGATGTGTATGTACTGTCGGGTGCGGGTTTCGACGCCTAGGGTCCGTCAATTGCCAAACTAAGGGACAGATCTACCATCTATGCTTCCTTACCCTCATGTCTACAAAATGTAACAGTGCTTTTCGCATCACAGACTTATTGCACGTCTGCTTCGGGACAAACAAGCAAATGATATGCAACATTCATGAGCACCACAGTGCACCAACAATAACGGAAATGTGTGCAACATGTATTAGCACCACAGTGCACTAACAAGAACGGAAAGGTGTGCAACATTCGTGAGTACCACAGTGCAGCAACAAGAACGGAAATATGTGCAACATTCATGAGTTCCACAGTGCACAAAAAAGAACAGAAATATGCGCAACTTGCATGAGTTCCACAATGTACCAACAAGAACGAAAAGGTGTGCAACATGTATTAGTACCACAGTGCACCAACAAGAACGGCAAGGTGTGCATCATGTATTAGCACCACAGTGCACCAACAAGAACGGAAATGTGTGCAGTGGCAGCGATATGAGCACCAGCCCAGCCGAAGTCCCGTGTCCACACATGGAAACATGGTAATTGGTTCAGACATTGACAGCTGATGATTGTTGGCCGTATGGGGGTATACTGAAATTGTTTGGGGACACTTGTTTCATTAATATGTTTATGGCAGCTTGTGAAATGTCGGGTGGATGTGTAATTGTATGTTTTAGTTTGGTCTAGTATGTCCCTGATACTTGCTTGCTTGCTTGTGTTCGTTGGCTTGAGCTCCAACGCGAAGTCCTGTATGTCGGATGAAGGCATCCTGTTGTCCAACATCAGTGTGATGTCATACAGGACCTGAGTTTTTCGTGAGTATCCGTTGTCCCATGTCTGGCTTATTGGTGTGCAGACTGGTGGTTCCTCGCCGTACAGGCAGACACTCTCCGACTTCGAAGGAATCGGTGATCCTACTGACTTTAGCCAGGACCCCGAAGGGACCTGTTGCCCAGGACGCTCGACGAGGACGCGTCAATAGGTCTTGGCCAGTATATAACCCGGCCCTGGTGCCTTGGAAACACCTCTGCGTCCCTGTCCCTGATAAATACTTGTTTCTGTTCTGTAAGGTGTTGTCAGTTATCTAATATCTCTCGCTCTCTTCCTAATATCTAGTGTATCCTCTTGTATCTATCTATCTATCTATCTATCTATCTATCTATCTATCTATCTATCTATCTATCTATCTATCTATCTATCTATCTATCTATCTATCTATCTATCTATCTATCTATCTATCTATCTATCTATCGATCTATCTGTCTGTCTGTCTGTCTGTCTGTCTGTCTGTCTGTCTGTCTGTCTGTCTGTCTGTCTGTCTGTCTGTCTGTCTGTCTGTCTGTCTGTCTGTCTGTCTGTCTGTCTGTGTTATTTAGTGTATCCACTTATATCTTATTTAGTTATTTAGTTATTTAGTGTATCTGTATCTTTATGTGTTTTAGTGTATCTTATATTTACATCTTTATGTGTTTTAGTGTATCCTCTTATATCTATACCTTTATGTGCTTCAGTGAATCCTCTTATATTTATATCTTTCTGTTATTTTGTATATTATTTTGTATCTATATCTTTATGTGCTTTAGTGTATCCTCTTATATCTAAATCTTTAAGTGTTTTAGTGTATCCTCTTATATCTATATCTTTATGTGTTTTAGTGTATCTTCTTGTATCTATATCTATATGTTATTTAGTGAACCCTCTTGTATCTATATCTTCATGTGCTTTAGTGAATCCTCTGATATCTATATCTTTCTGTTATTTGGTATATTCTTTTATTTCTATATCTTTATGTGTTTTAGTGTATCCTCTTGTATCTATATCTTATTGTGTTTTAATGTATTCTCTTATACCTATATCTTTCTGTTATTTGGTATATTCTTTCATATCTACATCTTTATGTGTTTTAGTGTATCCTTTTATATCTACATTTTTCTGTAGTCTTGTATATGATATACTGTGTAAAGTGTGGATGAACAGATAAATTAAAATAGCCTGCCCTAGAGAGAATGGTTATGCAGAGAATAATCAGAGAATCTTGCCGACACACACTACTCCGAGGAAAGGCCAGACGGACACACAATTAAACTGCAACTGGTACCATCAGTATTGGTGCTCTTCTTTGGTTGTTGAAGATGGAGACGGAGCACGTATGGGAATGTCCCGAATGCTCTCATGTCGGTTCTTGACTCAACTCATCTCAAACCAGCCTTCTTCCAATAGATTCCCTGACACTGTTCACCCACATGTAATCTTGATTTCC
The DNA here is from genome assembly GCA_014155875.1 of Cepaea nemoralis. Taxonomy (NCBI): domain Eukaryota; kingdom Metazoa; phylum Mollusca; class Gastropoda; order Stylommatophora; family Helicidae; genus Cepaea; species Cepaea nemoralis. The sequence continues at coordinate 405,179 of JACEFZ010027617.1, read as the reverse complement.
TACGACACGCGTGCTGTCCACTTTCCCGCCAGAACATCTTTCAACCAGGACTTCTCAACGCGTTTAAACTGCAAGTGGGTCGACTTCATTGCAACGGGTTTTACCCCACATGTCTCGGTCTCTTTCCTCTGGGCGGCCTACCGAACTCCGTAGCTCCAGCGATCCAGTCTGAGAAAATTGCACTCTTGCACCGAATGGCAGCCCAGATCGAGCCCATGATCTTCGGATGGTGAGGCAGGCGACCTAACCACCGAGCCAGAAGACTCCCCTCGACCAGGACTTGTGAGCCCCTAAATCTCCTGGTGTATTTTACCAATGTCAACAAATAACACAAGCATTTATTGGTCTAAATTATAAATACCTTGCTGTTCTCATCACTATCAGCATCACGTGCTATGGATAAGCGTGAGCGATCGTCGTGTGCCATCTCACACAATCACCAAAATCCTGGTCAAGTCTCTGTGGTTGTCCCAATCATGTCTTGTTGCTAAAACACTCAGGTATTCATCTCTTTGTCTTCCCATTGCTCTTTTCCTTTCAATATTGCCAGTTGTCAACAAGTATTTCAGTGGGTTTTTTTCCCCCCTCTTCATTACGTGCAATGACAATCTTGACTAACTACGTGTAATTTGTCACGTCAATTTACTATTTTCACTTGTTTCTTAAAAGTCTTTCATGTCTGTTTTTTTAATCTTCCAAGATATTTTTTGTTTTCATTTTCCTCAGAAACTACATTTCCAAAACCAAATTTCTGTTGCCATCTGATGTTTCTCAGCTTGTCTGTTTATTGTCAAATATTCACTTCTATTCAACAATATAGGTTCAATATGGTACTTTGTTTTCACTGCATTTGACTGTCTTTTATTGGCTAGTTTGTTTTCAGTCGTGCTACCTTTGTCATAGCGATTCTTGTCTAATCTCTACAATGAACCTTCCATCAGATGTTACGACTTGTTTCTAGATAGTTTTATTGATTCGTGTTTAAGAATATTCCCCTTTCCTTGGATGCTACGGTGTAATATGTCTTTTTCTCTACCAGAAAATATCGTTTTTGTGCAGAATGAATAATACCATCACTAGGGGCCAGGTTGTAATTTCTTTAAGGAAACTAGGCCTTTAACTCCATCGACAGCCTGGCAGTAGGATTTCAAAGAAATGCGTGCCTATGTTCCTGAGTAGATTGAAGGATTGCGAGCCAAACAAAGGATCAATCGTCTGTCGTATGCTCAGTAAGTATCATTTGTTCATTTTAAGGTAAATTTGGAATGTTCATATATTCTAGTTTGTTAGTTAGGAATATTAACTGTTACTCAAATATCTTGGAAGAATGATCACAGAAGATGGCAGATTGGATAGAGAAATCGAGATCAAATGTCAAAAAGCAAGTGCACTTACATATCAATTATCACCCATACTGAAACATCCAGCATACCTATGCCCGCAAAACGACAGATAATAAATAGCATATTCACAGCAACCCTATGCTACCAATCTCAAACTTGGCATTATTCATATCCCACTTACGTAAAATCAACACATGTGAGATGAGATGCCCGAGAAGAGCTGCCAATTTAACAATCCGAGACCGAGTAAGAAATTTTGTTATCAGACAGATAGTGGGATCAACACCGTATGCCACATTTATTGAAAGACAGAAGATCAATTGGTTTGGCCATGTCGTTAGAATGAACACCATCAACTACCATCGCTGGCCTTACATCAAAGATCTTCTGCGACGAGACCAAGAGGACGCCCGAGAAGAAAATAGATTGAGAACATCAAAGATAGTGTTCAATCACACGGAATGACACGCGCTGGAGCGCAAATTATTCCTCGCCACGACGCTTGACGACAAAAGTGGAAGATGATGATGTTGAAGATGATGATTGTCTGTTTCATTATGAAAGTTATCTCGCCAATTTTGATTGTATTTTAATGTTTCATGTCATTTGCAAGACGTTGGAATAAATTTTAATTTGATTTTCTCTGAAATTTTACGTTCACTAGTTTGCCACAAAGTCCCTGGCGCCTGGTAGGACACACACTGCGAAAACCTGAGGACAATATAACCAGACAGTCTCTTGTCTTTAAAAAAGTCTTAAAATTCGAGACGATCGTCTTCATTGCACCGGGTTTAATCCCATATAGCTTGATCTCTTTCTACAGGGCGACCTACCGAAAGCATCGTACAAAGAAAGCACTCCGTAGCTCCAGCGAAGACCCCCAGGAGTCTCCGAGAACTCTGCACTCGTGAACCGAAATACGTAGCCAGGAATCGAACCCACAATCTTTGGAGCGTGAGTCAGACGACTTGACCACTTCGCCACGGAGACTTGGAACCCACAAGGCAAATGAAATAGCTGGTGGCCTAAAAAAATAATACGGGTTAGGCAATTACAGGCAGATATGTGTAACATTGGGGGGGGGGGGGCATGGAGGGGACTGCGGGAGATAGAACAAGATAGGACGGGCAGGACGTGGTTTGGTTGACGGCATCTGAGTCCCCAGTGGTGGGGGGGGGGGAACAAGGCAGGAGAAGAATCAGGTTTGTCATTGCTGTCTGAACTAGAGGGCAATGTTCAAGTCCACATGACCGGTGTGTGGAAGAATTCCACTTCCACGCCGTCAGCGTACAGGACGTGTCAGTACGAGCGCAGTAATTACTCGGCCACTCCGACCTCTCCTGTTATGATATATTGACAATGTTGTTTCGCCTTCAATTGCAAATTGGGATTATTGTACCCTCTGGTCTCGGAAGCTAAAAATTGTCTCGTAAGTTAGGAATATACCCCAATGTCTCGTAAGTTAGGAATATACTCCAATGTCTCGTAAGTTAGGAATATACCCCAATGTCTTGTAAGTTAGGAATATACCCCAATATCTCGTAAGTTAGGAATATTTTGCCCCTTTATTTGGAAAGTTAGAATTATGATACCCCTTTGTCTCATCAGTTAGGAATATTACACCCTTTTGTCTCGTAAATTTGAAATATTAGAACCCATTGTCTCGAAGTTTGAAATAGTATATCATTTTGTCCCCTAAGTTAGGAATAAAACACTTTTGTCACGAAGTTTGAAATAGTATATCCTTTTGTCTCCTAAGTTATGAATAAAACCCTTTTGTCTCACGTTTGAAATAGTTTATCCTTTTCTCTCCTAAGTTAGGAATAAAACCCTTTTGTCTCGACGTTTGAAATAGTATATCCTTTTGTCTCCTAAGTTAGGAATAAAACCCTTTTGTATCGACGTTTGACATAGTATATCCTTTTGTCTCCTAAGTTAGGAATAAAACCCTTTTGTCTCGACGGTTGAAATAGTATATCATTTTGTCTCCTAAGTTAGGAATAAAACCCTTTTGTCTCGACGTTTGAAATAGTATATTATTTTGTCTCCTAAGTTAGGAATAAAACCCTTTTGTCTCGACGTTTGAAATAGTATATTATTTTGTCTCCTAAGTTAGGAATAAAACCCTTTTGTCTCGACGTTTGAAATAGTATATCATTTTGTCTCCTAAGTTAGGAATAAAACCCTTTTGTCTCGACGTTTGAAATAGTATATTATTTTGTCTCCTAAGTTAGGAATAAAACCCTTTTGTCTCGACGTTTGAAATAGTATATTATTTTGTTTCCTAAGTTAGGAATAAAACCCCTTTGCCGGCTCTGTGGCGAAGGGGTTACGAAAGGGTTACGAACGCAGTTCGAAATCTCTCCTACAGCGTTCGAATCACAGCTGCGGGGGATTTGGAAGCAGGCCGTCTTGCGTTGGTTTCCATACAATGGTATGAGTGCCGGTCGTTCATAAAGCAAGGGCAAACTACTGAACGTAAACTTGCCCATCAATCACTAACAGCCAGAAAATGATGGAGTTGACTGCGACGTCCTATAAAGGATATGCAACTAACTTTTTTGATGAAAGATTTGCAATATTTTACTTTTTTGGTTTTAAGTTAGAAATGTTGCCATCCTTTTCTCGTAAGTTAGAAATGTTGCCATCCTTTTCTCGTAAGTTAGAAATGTTGCCCTGTTTTTCTCGTAAGCTAGAAATATGATGCTCTTTGTCCTGGGGCCCAGGTAGCTTGCCACCGTCTCATACTTATTTGATTCGCTATCGAACTGCATAGTTCAGAACATGGTGCAGGTGTTTTTTAAAGACTGGTTTTCTCATAAAAAAGTATGACACTGTTTATCTCATTCTCATAGCTGCTTATAATTTTCTGTTTTCATTAGCTCTTTCGGGCATTTGTTCGTAATTAATATCTTACGGCAGTCCAAGATATTCTCAGCATTTATCTCAGAAACCACATGCACCGAATCAAAATTGTGAAATGGAATTAATACTTATATTGTTCTTTTATCAACAGAGCTACAAATCAGAGAAGAACAACACCTGAAGATATTTTCAATGTCCATTTTAATTAGCTAAGTGGTTACATCAAATGATAGCAATTGTCGAATGCAGCGATGCCATCCTTAAAGACGTTGGTAACGACCACAATTCGGAATTTTACAGAGTACTGGTTTCGTCATGAACATCAACCGGAACCGCCATATCCCTGGTTTGACTTCTTTGTTGGAGTTCTGGGGATAAGTTTGGTCATCTGTTATTTCCATCTAAAGAAGAGAGGTGATAACTTCTTTGTCATTGCATTTAACAACATCTTCAACTTCATCGATCTGATAACGAGGTCAATGTTTCGTGTTTCCGAAACGCTAGCTGGCTATATTCTTAGCAACTATTGGGTGCCGTTTCTGCTGTTTATCGTCACGTGGTGTGTATTTCCAGAGATTATCGATGATTTGCTATTTCTCTTTCGACTCAGTTTCAAGCGCTATATGAACTTGTTGTTCTAAAGACGAACCAAAATATTTAATGAACAAATTAATAAAATATACTTTGTTTTAGCTGATTCAGTTTGTATCTTTTATTGTCAGACTTTTATCTGTCGGTTCAGGTGTTTTGTCGTGTATGCGTACTGACATGAATACATTTCCCAACAATTCCTTGTTTTAAATTATATGTTACAGCTGTGTATTAAAGTTTGCGGAGGAAATTGCTATTCATTTAGCAAAGTCAACTTTGTGTAGGCTAAAAGACTTGATAGTCAGTTTAAAATTACCGAGATAGACAACTCAAATTGTTGTGTGAATATGTATGCTGTCTTCATCAATCACAATTTCTAATTATGAACTGAAGGCTGTCCATGAGTTTGTGTATGTGGGGTCGATAATATTAGATAATATTTCTTTAGACTCAGAAATCGACAGACGTATTGGAAAGGCAGCCACAGCACTTTCCAGGCTAACTAAGAGAGTTGGGAGAACAATAGATTAACAGAACGTACAAAAGTTCAAGTATATAAAGCTTGTGTTGTTAGTACACTATTCTATGGGTCTGAATCCTGGACCTTGTACTCACGACAGGAAAGAAAGTTGGATTCCTTTCACACAAGATATTTGAGACGTATCATCGGCATGTCGTAGAAAGACCATATAATAAACAAACGTGTGCTTGAAAGAGCGGATATCGGATATTACCACAGTGCACTCCCTCCTCAAACAGAGACGCCTTCGGCGGCTGGGCCAGGTCTCTAGAATGAAGGATTAACGTATTTCCAAGGATCTCCTGAACGGAGAACTAGCTATTGGGAAGAGGCCACCCAGAAGACCTCAAATACGATATAAGGATGTGTGTAAACAAGATATGAAAACCCTCGGCATAGATCCAGACACGTGGGAAAAAGTTGCAGCAGACAGATGTTTCTGGAGAAGAGATGTACGAAACGGACTGGTGCTCTTTTGAGTTACTTACTGCGGGACCTACCTCGTCTTACAGATGCGGAAACTGTGACAGGGATTGTCACTCTCGCATTGGACTATAGTCACCAGCAGCGCTGTTAGGTGCCTCCCCAGCGGCACAACTCTATAGTCATACAGTACTGAAAGAGGCCTACTGTGTATGTTGTATATTTTAGCTGAAATGTTTATCTTATTACTGTAATTTATGATGTGTGAATTCTGCAGCATGCACCTGACGAGGTGCAGCGAAATATGCCAGGCAACAAATTGTCAAACTATTGTTTGTATCTTCATTATTCAAATCAAATGTTACAGACAAATTCACAGAATGCCATAGATCAGCCGTTTGCCTGTCAACCACGTGGCCATGTGCTCTTCAAGACTTTATTGATTTTCCATGGGTCTGAACTTTCAGGTGGACCCACTCTAAGATGGGCCTGAACTTTCAGATGGACCCACTCTAAGATGGGCTTTAACTTTCATGTCGACTCACTCTAAGATGGGCGTGAAATTCCAGGTCGACCCGCTCTAATATAGGTCTGAACTTCTTGATGAACCCACTCTAAGATGGCCTGAACTTCCAGGTGGACCCACTCTAAGATGGGTCTGAACTTCCAGATGGACCCACTCTAAGATATGTCTGAACTTCCAGATGGATCCACTCTAAGATGGGTCTGAACTTTCAGTTGGACCCACTCTAAGATGGGCTTCACCTTCCTTAAAAGTCGCTTAAAAGTCGACAGGGTCGACTTCATTGCACCGGGTTTTTATCCCATATGGCTCGGTCTCTTTCCGCAGTACGGAAAGCGTCGCACAAAGCACGAACTCAGTAGCTTTTAGCGACGACCCATGGGAGTCTCCGAAACATTTAACTCGTAAACCGAAGGATCCGGCCCGGAATCGAACCCACAACCTTCGGCTCACGAGTCAAACGTCAAACGGCTTGACCACTTCGCCACAGAGACTCTGCTTCACCTTCCATGTCAACTCACTCTAAGGTGGGCCTGAACTTCCAGGTGGACCCATTCTAAGATGGGCCTGAAATTCCAAGTGGACTCACTCTAAGATGGGCATGAACTTCCAGGTGGACCCACTCTAAGATGGATCTGAACTTCCAGGTTGACCCACTCTAAGATGAACCTTAACTTTCAGGTGAATCCACTCTAAGATGGATCTGAACTTCCATGTGGACCCACTCTAAGATGGGTCTGAACTTCCAAGTGAACCCATTCTAAGATTGATCTGATCTTCCATGTCTACCCACTCTAAGATGGACCTGAACTTCCAGGTGGACCCACTCTAAGATGGGCCTGAACTTTCAGGTGGACCCACTCTAAGATCGGCCTGGCCGTCTAGGTGGACCTACTCTAAGATGGACCTGAACTTCCATGTCGACCCACTCTAAGATGGACCTGAACTTCCATGTCGACCCACTCTAAGATTGATCTGATCTTCCATGTCTACCCACTCTAAGATGGACCTGAACTTCCAGGTGGACCCACTCTAAGATGGGCCTGAACTTTCAGGTGAACCCACTTTAAGATGGGTCTGAACTTCCATGTGGTCCCACTCTAAGATGGGTCTGAACTTCCAAGTAGACCCACTCTAAAGTGGGCCTGACCGTCCAGGTGGACCCACGCTAACATGGACCTGAACTTCAAAGTGTACCCACTCTAAGATGGGCATGAGGAAATGTCCTGTAAAGTAAAGATGGCTTGCGTTTTATTGAACATACCATCCATCGAGCGCCGATAAGTCTAACAATGTGGGGCAAGCACCATACACTCGTATGTCCTTCATGGCGTGACAAGATGTAAATCAAGAGGTAACGTGAAAGGAATAGAAATATTGACATGCTTCAAGATGTGAACATGGAAGAAATCGTTCATAGACAGCATCGTGTCTGGGAAACTGGATGACTGTGGATATATACGTATATGAGGAAAAAGTGGAGGTGGTGGGAAATTTTGAATATCTTGAGTCATTAATTACCAACTATGGTAACGTAAGAATTAAAAGACAAATATCTAATGCTCTTTAGAAACTAAAACAACTGAATAAATTGTGAAGTGGGACAGATAGAACTACAACAATTAGATTTTTAAGAGCATGCATCTTTGCCATTGCAATGTACGCCTGTGAGACCCAGACACTTACTAACAAGCTGAACAGCGCATAAATGCATTTGGATATAAATGTTATAGAGGGATTCTAAAAATATCTTGGATTCAGAAAAGAACAAATGCATCCCTACGACAAGAACAGAATATTTAAGAATGTTGGCTACTAAAGACGATAAAACAAAGAGAACTGACATAGTCTGGTCATTTGAAACATCATGAAAGTTTGAAGAGAACAATCATGGAGGGGTATATGCCCGGGAAGAGAGGAAGAGGAAGGCCAAAGAGAAGATGGGTGCAGGATGTGGCATTTGATCTCCAGGTGGGTGTATCAGACTAGGGACATCTTGCTTATGACCGAGAAGTTTTCTGGATGGTTGTTATGGGAGCGAAGTTCTGCAAAGTACATGCTCATTCCTTCACTCAGTAAGTAGCATGTCCTTCGCAGGACATGCTACTGAATGGATATATGCATATATAAGTTACAGTTAAAAGACTGAATTTTAAACTATCCGAGACCGAATAAGAAACGATGTTATCAGACAGACAGAGGGATCAACACCTTGTACCACATATATTGAAAGCGGGAGATCAAATGATTCGGCCATCTCGTTAGAATGCAACACCATCAACTACCAGCACTGGCGATACATCAAAAAATATCTGATATGCGAGCAAGAGGACGCCCGAGATCAAAGACACTGTACTCTCCCAATTACACTATCCAGTGCCACCTATCGAGAGGTGCAGCATCAACTATTTCTCTCCATGACGCTTGGCGGCAAAAAGTGGAAGATAATGATGATGACGATGAATATATTAAATGCGGACTGTTGTGTTGGCATTCTGGCAACGGTCTTTGCATGTATGCCTGTGGGTATTGTTGGTTTATCGGAACTGCTGCCTGTTCCACTTTTCACATGGGACAGTGAGGAGCATTTTGCGTGATATTCAATGGCACGGAAACGGAGCATTGTGGGGGTGATCTTTTGCTGTGAAGTTGGAACCTCGACTAACGACTGTTAAAGATTTTAATATTAAATGCTTAAATTTTCAACACTCCACAGTCGCACCTGTTAGTAAGATTCAATTAATGCAACAAAATGGATTTGTTCCAACTATTATAGCCTCGCGAAGAATACTATGGACAGACAGAAAAACCAATGAACAAGTTCTTCAAGAAACAAATGAAGATCGTAAACTAACTAGAGTCATTAGACGTTCATTCATTCATTCAGTAGCATGTCCTTTGCAGAACCTCGCTCCCATAACAACCTTCCGGAAAACTTCTCGATCATAAGCAAGATGTCCCACGTCCGATACATCCATCTGGAGATCATCCACCACATTCTGCACCCGTCTTCTCTTTGGCCTTCCTCACCCTCTCTTCCCAGGCAAATACCCCTCCATTAATGTTCTCTCCAAACTTTCATGACGTTTCAAGTGACCAAAATGTTTCAATTTTCTTTGTTTTATCGTTTTTAAAAGCCAACCTTCTTCAATATTCAGCTCTTGAAGTATTGGTGCATTTGTTCTTTTCTTTACCCAAGATATTCTTAGAACTCGTCTACAACATTTATATTCAAAGGCATTTATGCGCTGCTCAGCTTGTTTAGTAAGTGTCTAGGTCTCATAGGCGTATGTTGCAATGGGAAAGATGCATGCTCTTAAAAATCTAATTTTTGTAGTTCTGTCTGTCCCATTCCATAATTTATTCACTTGTTTTAGTCTCTGAAGAGCAACTGATAGTCGTCGTTTAATTTCTTTCATTGTGTCACCGTTGTTGGTAATCAATGACCCAAGATATTCAAAATTTTCCACCACCTCCAATTTTTCCTCATTAACATATATTTCTTTCTCCATAGTAGTTTTATCTGTATGCATTATCTTTGTTTTTGCTATGTTAAGATATAAGTTGTGATTTTCACTATTCAATTGGGTTGAGGCTATTAGGTTTTCTATACCAGTCTGTGTTGTGGATAGCAATACTGTATCATCAGCATACCGAATCTCTGGTATGTCATGACCACCGATATTTAGGGCATCATATAGCTCCCTAGTTTATATCATCTCTTACATTTCTCATTATATTTTCGGCGTACAGGTTAAACAAATAGGGGGACAGCACACATCCCTGACGGACTCCTTGCTTGATGTCAAACCAATCTGATGTCTCGCCATCTATTCTAACCGCTGCTTGTTGGTCTAGATAGAGCATTCTTATGAGTTATGATTTCCCAAAGTTTCTGATGTTGTACACAGTCAAATGCCTTTGAATAATCCACAAAACATGAGAATAGGTTTACATTAAATTCTCTGCACTTCTCTATTATTAAACGCATATTGAGAATGTGATCTCTTGTTCCTCTTCCTTGTCTAAATCCAGCTTGAACCACGTTAATTTCTTCTTCCATTTTCTTACGAAGTCTTCGCATTATGATTTTTAGTAGAATTTTACTTGCATGACTGATCAGGGCAACAGTTCTATAGTTGGTGCATAATTTCAGGTTGCCCTTTTTTGGTATTGGAATGAAGATAGTTCTCTTCCAATCTTTTGGCCATATACCATATTTCCATATCTTTTTACATAATGCGTGATAGATTTGTATGCTTTCTTCTCCTCCCGCTTTAATTAGTTCAGCTGGTATCTCATCACATCCAGGTGATTTACCATTCTTCAGGTTCTTTATTGCCCATGCAATTTCATCTAATGAGGGTTCAGGTTCTGTCTCTGCTGTCATTGGCTCATGTATCTCATTCATATACTCACTCATCACTCATATCATACATTCCACTGCAATACTCCTGTCATCTTTCTAGAATTTGTCTAGATTCTGTTAAGGTATTTCCCATCTTGTCACAGATAACATTCAGTTGAGGTTGAACATTTCTTGTCAATAACTTCATTTCTTTGAACATTTCGTAATCTCTTCCAGTCTTATGATATTGCTCTATTCTGGTACAGCAATCTTGTATATATTGATTTTTGTCCTTTCTTGTGTTCTTTCTTATTTCTCGAGTTAAAGATTTATATTTCATCCTGCTATTATCGGATTTACCTCCTTTCTGTTTCAATTCCCTTCGTTGTTTTATTAATTCTAACGTGTCTGCTGTAATCCATGGCTTAAGTTGCTTTTTCTTGGTCGGAATTAAATCTTTGGCTGCAGTTATCAAGATATTTCTAGTTTGTACTGCCAGTTCATCAGGTGTCATTTCCTCTTGTACAGACATCAAGACCCCAAAGCGATTCCTAACTTCTACAGTGTATGCATCTGGTATTTTTGTGAGATCAAAACGAAGTGGCCTTGGTCTTCGGGTAAGCTTTTTGAGTTTTAATTTCAGATCTGCTTCTAATAACTGATGATCCGTATCACAGTCTGCACTTCGTAGGGTTTTTGCAGATGTTATGCTTGATCTCCATCTTCTGTGTATTAAAGTATAATCTATCTGATTTTTGGTAATACTGTCCGGGGACTTCCATGTGAAGAGTCTTCTTGGGTGTTGTTGAAAAAGTGTGTTGGCTATCATTAACTCATTTTCTGTACAAAATTCAATTAATTTGTCACCTGCATCATTTCTGTTTCCCAATCCAAATTTTCCTAAAACGTGTCTCTCATTTTCAGCTCTTCCTGTACCTACTTTTGCATTAAAATCTCCCAGTATTATTACTATATCATTATGACCAATCTTATTTAATGTGTCTTGCAGTGTGTTGTAAAAATCTTCAATTTCGTCCTCCTCTGGTGTTGAAGTAGGTGCATATATCAGTACGAGTGTTGTGTTTTTTGGACGGCCTTTAAGTCTAATAGTGAGGATCCTATCACTAACTGGGTTATATCCCAGTAAAGCTTTTACAGTTGTTTTATCTAAACAAAGTGCCACTCCACCCTGGCCTCCGAAGTCTCTACCAGAATAAATGAAAAGACTTCCATTTTCAGTTGTAAAATGTCCCTTCCTTTCCAGCGATGTTCACTAATTCCTAAAATTTGAATATTTAACCTCTCAATCTCATCGCATACTACTTTAAGCTTCCCCTCATACAGACTTCTCACATTCCACGTTCCTATTGTCACTCTTTTTCTTAGTATGACACAGGGGATTTCCTTGGTAACACAGTCAGGATTAACTCCGTCATCACGATTACTAGTACTGGTCCCTGTATCACACTCTTCCCCAGTGTTATCTGATTTGCCTGGCCTGGGGGTCTCACCACCAGATCTCTTTCTTATTATGTTTTCTGTCATTGTTGTTATGGTTTCTTGGCAAGTTTTGCAGAAGGTAGTTTGCCATTGCTTTCCTTCTGGGCAGTGACTGTACTAGTCGGTGGCCATAGCCATTGTCTCTACTGATGAGATCATCTGCCTATCGCCGCAGAATGCAAGACCATAACCAACAACAATCTGTCGGCTGCTCTCACACTCCATCCACCACCTGCTTCCATGGCTTCACGTAACCCTGATCGGGGCGTTAAACGGGTACTACACCTTGCCCAAGGGTGTCCCGTAGACTAACGGAGGAAAGGAGGCGTCTTACATCTCCTTTGATAGGAAATATCCCTACCCCGCTAACCGGCATTAGACGTAGACAGTCAAAATTTTTGGGGCATGTTATGAGAAGAAATGACTTGGAGAACTTGGTGACAACTGGCAAAATCGAAGGGAAGAGACAAAGGGGAAGACCGAGAAGTAAATACCTGGATGGCTTGGCCATGTGGCATGGTCGAGACAGGAACACGGAGCTGATCCACGACTCTGGCGATCGAGTGAGATGGCAAAACATGACCGCCCACGCTTATTGGCATGGCACATGATGGATGGATGGATTACAGCCTCGTGACAAACTAGCGCATGGATGTGCCATGACGCACATGAATCATGCGGTGGCATGCATACCAACAATGAAGTTTCCAGGAACTACAGGCTCGCCATCACAGATTACCTGAAACATTAGGGGCTTCCCCTTGCGTCTGACGTCATTTCCAACCAATCAAAGCAACTTCCGGCAGGAGAAGCAGTTGCAGACGACGGGCTGACTGCAGATGAAGGCTGCGGTTTCTGGAAATATTCTCTCAGATTTTGGCTGGAAAGTTATCTAACCTCAGCATGAAACTGATAGATGGAGACGGGATAGCTGAAGTGGGGAGTTGTGAGGCTTTGGAGCATGGCAGTGGTTTCCGTGAGTGCTGTTTGGTGTGGGTGTTGTTTCTGTGATGTCTTCGCGTTGTGTTGTTTATGTGACGGGTTAGTTAATCGATTCGCCTTGCACATCGAACCATTCACTGTCAGTCCATAAGTGCTCGCATCCCCTCCTCTGTAAATCCCGCAGCGTGTAGCGACTGACAACACCAGTTCTGTGTTGATTTATTAATCTTATTTGGCTTCCCGCCTTGTGCTCTTGTTTGGCCACCCCTCTTTTAACTGGCTGTTCTCACAGTCTGACGTAGATTCACAGTTATCACTTTGTTCTTGCAAACTACTTACTTCTCGTAGAGCATTCGGTATATCAATTATCATTATCACTTATCAACTTGGTCCATGTCTCGTCTGCCCTCCACAGTAGCCTTATCTGCAAGCCTGTCAGCCTGCTCATTTCCTTGTAGAAAGAAATATAGAGAGGTTTCCTTAATAACCTATCTATCTATCTGTTAGTCCTTGTATCTGCCTGTCTGTCAGCCTACCTCTGTCTGCCTATATTTATACATGTCTGTCTGCCTATCTCTCTCTATCGCTCTCTCTGACCCTGTCTGCTATTTATATATCTATTTGTCTGTCTACTAGCCTGTCTGTCTCATGTCTCTCTGCTTACCTTTCTGTCTGCCAACCTATCTATCGGTCTGTGTTGACCCCCCCCCCCTCACTTTTCTCTCTCTCTCTCTCTCTCTCTCTCTCTCTCTCTCTCTCTCTCTCTCTCTCTCTCTCTCTGGGAGATCTCTGGGAGAGAGAGAGAGGGGGGGGGGGGGGGGGGGGGATAGTGCAAGTTAAGGCAGGTATTTAATTTCTCTGTCTACTGTTTATGGAGTGGGACAGACTGAACTACAAAATTAGATTTTTAAGAGCATTGAACTTTCCCATTGCAACATACGCCTGTGAGACATGGACACCTACTAAACAAGCTGAACAGCGCATAAACGCCTTTTGAATATAAATGTTATAGACGAGTTCTAAGAATATCTTGGGTAAAGAAAAGAACAATGCATCGATACTTCAAGAGTTGAATATTGAAGAAGGTTGGCTATTAAAGACGATAAAACAAAGAAAATTTAAATATTTCGGTCACTGAAACGTCATGAAAGTTTGGAGAGAACAATAATGGAAGGGTATATGCCTGGGAAGAGAGGATGAGGAAGGCCAAAGAGAAGATGGGTGCAGGATGTGGCGGATGATCTCCAGATGGTTGTATCAGACACGGGACATCTTGCTTATGATCGAGAGGTTTTCCGGAAGGTTGTTATGGGAGCGAGGTTCTGCAAAGGACATGCTACTGAATGAATGAATGAACTGTTTTTCTTGGCACTTATCATTCAAGATCTTTGCATATTGGAGACCATTCCAATTTACTCTGCATGTGCATATGTTTGTGCAGTATGTATATGTGTGTGTAGGTGGTTTGTGTTTTGCTATTACTTAAACTTAATATGTTAATCAGAATATATTCTCTTCTCTCTCTCTCTCTCTCTCTCTCTCTCTCTCTCTCTCTCTCTCTCTCTCTCTCTCTCTCTCTCTCTCTCTCTCTTTCTCTCTCTCTCTCTCTCTCTCTCTCTCTCCTCTCTCTCTCTCTCTCTCTCTCTCTCTCTCTCCAGCAAGGATGTCTTTTATGGACCACAAGGCTCCAGGGGTCCCATTTCCTAACAATGGGAACCAGATAATTTGTGGTGATGTTAAAGGTAGTCTGCATTGTACTGACCCAAACACCCAGGTACTGGCTGATCTAAATATATTAAATTGGCAACATATCACCTATATGTCACATGACATGCAAAGAGGATTTTGTAAACTTAAGTTTTAAAAGGTTTTCTCTTTCTTTCAGAATGTGGTCTAAGTGAATGTTTTGAGATGATGGGAAAGACAAGTTATGGATCCTGTCGCATTCAGGAAGAAAGCCACACAATGCATGACTTGGGTATAATCCTTGGAAACCTCAAACTGGAAAGTACCAATGATGGAGAGGTGAGTAGTCTGTGGTATTGTTAATTTACTTCTGTGGTATGCAACTTGGCTGAAGGCCTCTAAGTCAAGTTCCATGGTTTTAAGGGTCTGGCCAACGCTCGCCACCTGCTCATGGAGGCGAGGTCTCGGAGGCTTGAGGCTGAGCCGCCAGCGTCTGCAGCCTACCTTGTTCCAGACGTACAGGTTATCCATTCCTCTGGAATAAACAAGGCAAGGCCGAGAGAGGGAACATGCAGCTTGGGCATTGCATCTTCTCTGAAGCTCTGCCCAGGCATTGTGATGGAATTTTGGCCAAATTCCAACTCACATACTTTGGTCTGTCAAGACTGCAAGGTGCCACTCACTGTTTAAGAGGGGAAGAGTTCAGTATCACTAGCCACTGGTCATCATGTCAAAATATTGTGTCTGTACTAGAGCCAGCATTCACAAACAATTGTAGCACACTTATACACCATAGGGTAGAAGGGACATGATTGTTGCTTGTTAACAGAAGCAAGTTTAAAACACAATAAAACTTTCGATTAACTGTCACCATCTGGACCAGGGCTGAGATGGATAACAGAAATCTCTTATTACTATACCTATGTACAGTAATGTGATTTCACTGCGGGCTTGGGACGAAAATGAAAATAAAATCCTTTAAAAGTGAATAATACACACATATTGTATTTAATTTAAAAAACCGATCAATATAAACTTCAATATAAGAGTAGTAATGTACATAAATGTATTGTAATACTGTACTATAAACCTACATTACTTTATAATAATCTGTCATCTCCTTCTGGGTCTTTGAAGCTCGAGCTTTCTACAGTGATGTTCCATATCTTACGCAGAAGTAAGATCTGCGTTGCATTTTCCTACTCTTGCATTTCAAACCAGTCGATGCACTTTGATAACGTTGTTTCTGCTTCTGAGTGGCTAGTTGTAGGTTTTAGGGTAAGAATTGATCCTTCATCATCGTCAACTTCTTCTTCTTTAATGGTAGTCACACTAGAAAAAGTGTCATCATCGTTCATCATCACTTCTGCCATCATGCAGTACAGTCACTAACAACTTTAAACAGTAGGGTGTAAAAGAGTAATCCGTGGACAATTTTAAAGATATGTGTTTGTTGATACTCACCCATTTTTTTTTTACAAGACTATGACAGATAACACAAACTGACTGTTAAACGAGTGACGGTTAATCAAAGTTTTACTGTATTCAGGCCTTGCCTGCAAGTGCTCAGTATCTTTAAACAGGTACTAGAGTACATGCTTGCTAATTACCCATTTGCCTTTTGGTAGAACATACCACATAGGTGGTGGACGGAGCTGGAGAGCAGCACAGAAAAGCCATACTGTAATCTACATGCATGTCATAAGTTGCAACTAAGGAGGGTTGGCGGGATACCAGCTACATCAGCCCATAGCTAACTTTGGCTGCAAAATCCAAGCAGTTGTGGAGAAGTCTACAGAAGGGCTTGGTGTGAGTTGATGGAAAGTGTTTGCTCCACTGGGAGATGTGTGGCGGTAGAAGAAAATCAGCAAGAAGTCCTTTCTTCACCCGCATGCAAGACACCTTGGGTCTACACTAGTCTGTGGAGCATCTTGGCAGACACTAGTCTGTGGAACATCCTGTGCAGACACTAGCCTGTGAGACATCCTGGGCAGACACTTGCCTTTAGGACATCCCGGGCAGACACTAGTCTTTGGAACATCCTGGGCAGACACTAGTCTGTGGGACATCCTGAGCCGACACTAGTCTGTGGGACATCCTGGGCAGACACAAGTCTGGCTAACAAAGGAATAAGCAACCATGGTTTCCACAGTGATGAAGCCTGTTGATGGCTCAAACTTTCAATCTTTAAATCAGCTAGCGAGACACTGATGATGGCAGACAATCAAGCACCCAAGCCTGCATGCTCACTGCATGCTCAGAATGGGTTTATGTTTTTTTCTATCAGAATGAAACAGAGTAATCTCTAGTACCCAATTCATCAAGTCATAAAAGTATGAATGGTTCAATTTAATAGGAATCAGACTGGAAACAACACCAACAAGTGTAGCCCAATACTGTGTATGTGTCATAGTACCCAGCTTCTTCTTCTCAATTGTACATTCAGATACACCAGCCTACATCCCAGCAGTTGAACAGATTGCCAGAGAGTCAACAACAACAAGATCATGACATCCAGCAAAGATGTGGACATCAAGCTGATTGAAGAAGACACATGATGATCTTGTGAAACTTCGTGCCCCCACCTGTGAGGATTATGAGGTTTGTACACACATGTTTTGTCCTGCTTACTAACAGCAGTGTTCGTGTTCAATCCCCTACAGTGATTTGCTGGTGTTTTGCTATAGCATTTTAAGGAATACATATTATATTTAAAATTGCATATCCTTTGCAGGAGTTTGCATTCACATCCATCCCTCTTGGCTGTTTATGATTTGCTAGGCAAGTTTATGATGGCAGACTACTAGACATAACATTGCCCAGAAAACCACCCCGGGGTTGACCACAACAGACATGCAACATGTTTAGTTGAGTTGAGTTAAGAACCGACATCACTGCACTCAGGACATTCCCATATGTGCTCCATCCCCTCGTTCAACAGCCAGTGAAGAGTCAAACTACTAATCTTTCCCATGGCAATCTGATTTAAAATTCTCCTGGTCTTCCGTCTCAGTTTTGAGATTCTTCCACAACCCCTCCTGATCCCCTGTATTCTCATTCTTTCCACATACAGGTTCTCAGTCTGTTCCCCAGCCTTCTCCACCTGGTCCCACAAACGCACGACCATCTCCCACTTGTCCATAGGCAATCTACCACTAAGAGGTGCATTCCCTGCCAGCCTATCAGCCTGTTCATTCCCCCACACCCCTGCATGGCCAGGGCAAAATATCCATACAGTTCTCACAATCTGTGACCTCTGAAGCGATGATAGCCATTCCACACGAAACATTCCTTTCTCCACCTTCCTAAGCATACTCTTTGAATCCGTAATGAATACAGTGTGTGTTGCAGTAGTCTCCTCTAACCAACGGAATGCCGCTGTTACTGCTTCCACCTCCATTCTCATGCTGGAGGTCGTAGTCTCATATGCCAGACTCTCCTTTTTCAAGACTCGTCCATTAGCCTTTGCAATAAAACCCCAACCACTATGTCTGTTTCTCACCACTGACCCATCGGTGTAGATGACTATGTCACCTTGATGTGTGTTACTCTGGATCAGTTGTTGCACTTCAAACTCAGTGTGGCCTGCTGCAATTCTCTGCACTCACGACCCAGTGTTACTATTACATTGTGCCAGTCCGTCATGTCTTCCAGAACTTCAACCCACTCTTTTTCACGATTGATGGTCTCTAGATCACACACCTGACATACTAGATATTTCTGCCTGTGCCATCCAGGACCTGCCTTGTCGTCACATTTAGTTTGTCATTTCTTTCTGAACAAACAGTCCAACTGACCGGCATGTAGAGCAAACCCACTACCCTGTCATCAGAAGAACAAATGAACGAACAAACTTCATTTCAAAAGGTTAAGAATTGGGCACACAGGCTTGTCTGATATTCTGCCCTTCTTATCTCTCTGCTCTCATACATTATTTCATTCATGTTTCACCTATGAAGCTTAAGAGAAGAGAAAGTTTAAGTGCATTAAAAGTCTCAGAAATGCCAACCTCTGTGAATTATATATTAATTGTGAATTATAATTATTTACTTAATCTGGACTTGTATAACTCAACTACTGGAGACACAATCTGGAATTGTTGAACTCCACTACTGAAGACTCAATCTGGACTTGTAGAACTCAGCTACTGAAGATTTAATCTGGAATTATAGAACTCCACTACTGGAGACTCAATCTGAACTTGTAGAACTCAGCTACTCGGGACTCAATCTGGACTTGTAAAACTCAACTACTGGAAACACAATCTAGACTTGTAAACTCCACTACTGAAGACTTATTGTGGACTTGTAGAACTCAACTACTGGAGACTCAATCTGGACTTGTAGAACTCAGCTACTAGAGCCAGTCTGAGTGGACTGTGGTAAACATGGCCATGACTTGTAGCCACTTCCAGTGTAGAAGTCAGTCAAGTCAAGAACCCTTGTGACACAACCTGTAGCACATTCAGCATATGGTGCAAGAACCATAATTGTCTAGACCTGCCAGGACTGGGTGGGTGATGGGGTCAGTGTCATGCCACCTCCTTGACCTCCCAAGTCACTTCCAGGTACCCATCTTAGGCAGGGTCAACCTGGGGGATCAAGTCACTTGTACACATTCAGTGAGGATCAAACTCACAACCACAGGGCCAGCCTTCAAGTGTGTACTCTCAGTGTGAATAGCTTGCACACTGTGTGACAGGACTTGATTTATAGCATTTGCACTGTGTGACTGGACTTGATTTATAACTTGCATACTGTGTGACTGGACTTGATTTATAGCATGTACACTGTGTGACTGGACTTGATTTATAGCTTGCACACTGTGTTAATGGACTTGATTTATAGCTTGTACACTGTGTGACTGGACTTGATTTATAGCTTGTACACTGTGTGACTGGACTTGATTTATAGCTTGCACACTGTGTTACTGGACTTGATTTATAGCTTGCACACTGATACTGGGTTTGAGTTATAATTTGTACACTGTGCTACTGGGCTTGATTTATAGCTTGTACACTGTGTTAATGGATTTGATTTATAGCTTATACACTGTGTGACTGGACTTGTTTGATATCTTGTAAACTGTGTGACTGGACTTGATTATAGCTTGTACTGTGTGTTACTGTACTTGATTTATAGCTTTTACACTGTGTGACTGGACTTGATTTATACCTTGTACATTGTTACTTGACTTAATTTATAGCTTGTAAACTGTGTTACTGGACTTGATTTATAGCTTGTACACTGTGTTACTGGACTTGATTTATAGCTTGTACACTGAGTTACTGGACTTGATTGATAATCTCAGGAAGAAGACAACAATGATGCACCAGAAGACGATGGTGTTGCTTGTCTCCTGGAGAGGAGCCCCATGTACGGCATTCCAGCCAGATGTTCAACTGCTGCCATGCTACACATGATACCTATGTCACCTGGTAAGACTTGTGTCTGTTTCTGTCCTTATCACTTGAGTGACACCCCTTTCCCCCTCTGCTGTGTATCCATCTCATAGTGGAAGAAAGGCGTGTGTGTTCCAGTGACCCCCAAGAGTTGTGCTGACGGTAGCCCAGTTATGGTGCAGTCTCCCGTGTCAGACAGGTCAAGGGGTAGGGACCAGAAGTAGTGATACACAAACCTGCGGCCTCTAGGTAGAGTGTGGACAGCCACAGGCTAGGGAAAGCAAAACCTGAAACAATTATTGTCAACGTCACATTTGCTGAACCACAACCTTGATGAAACGGTGCAAAGCTATTCATTTCATGATGATTATGATGTTAGCTGTTTGTTGAGAGGTGGCCAGTGGCAAACATTCACCAAAACAGTCATCTATCAGTGCCTGTGAAGAAACTTATTACATGTTAAAAAGATGGAATTAGAAATTATAACATTAGAATTATCATTGCTACCACGTCCTTGGACTGCCAGAGTATCTACTTGTTCATGAACCTTCATCATTTTTTTTTTTTGCACTCGCTCGCTTTGAACTCAAGTGTAGTCCATACACACTACTTCTAGTAGTGCTGGACTGAATTTTGCGTATGGATTAGCTTTTCCCTATTAACATTAACAGTGTCCCTCACCATCAGGCGAACCTATTCAGACTTCAGAGGTACTTGTACATCCCCAAGTCAAGGATGATAGGTTTTAGTTCAACTATCTGGTGTAGGGGTTGAATCCCTTACCTCGGCATCAGCACACTGGATGTTTAAGAACATGTCTTCTTTTCTGTTCAGCCATGCTGACCTATATGTTCATTTTTCAGCAGCTGGTTCAGATTATATTCCTTTCACATGCCAGACAACAAACATCAGTAAATGTTTGTGGCGAAGGGATTACGAACACAATTCCCAATCCCGCATACCTTGTTTAAAACACAGCTGTGGCAGATTTGAAAGCAGAGTGCTTTGCGATGGTATTTCATACAATGGTATGAGTGATGGCCGTTTAGAAAGCAATGGCAAACTACTTAATGTAAAACAAGAAATCACAAAAAGCCAAAGAAATACTGAGGTTGACTGTGATGTCCTTAAAGGATATGCAAGTAACTTTTTTTTAATGTTTGTGTTATTGCGCTTGGTTTTGATGCAAACAGAAAAACTGACCTGGCATTAAGATTTGAACATTTTAAGTGTGTTACTAGTTTTTTTTTTCTGTTGTTTGCCACAACTATGCTATCTGCTCTGTCTGTTCTCTGGCCTTGTGTATTGTGATTTCAATATCTCTGCCTGTTTCTCTGACACACTAGTGCTGTGTATCTTGTCATTTACCTATTATCATGGAAGATGGTGTTACATTAAAGTAATCTAGGGTGTCTGTAGCAAAATAGTTGCACTAACCTAAAAGTTTAATCCTCTTGAGGCATCGCTGTGGCATTGATTAACCATATTAAGATGTCTGTGAGAGAGAAGAGATATCGACAAAATTAAACATGGCTATAAGGCGCCTCAACACCAAAGGGTAGAAGAAAGATTAAGATGCAACCAAAGGTACTTGCTAGCACACTCTAGTGTACATAGTGACAGACTAGACAAGATGGTCAAGTATATCTCTGCTCCGGGGTAGAAGAGTGAAGGCCACTCAATATCATAAAGAAGGTGATAGACTAAACACAAATGTAAGATAATTGTACACCACAGGGTAGAAGATGATAGACTAAGCACAATTGTAAGACAATTGTACACCCCAGGGTAGAAGAGGAAAGACCACTAAATATTACAAGATACGACTACTCCAGAGCAGAAGATGATAGATTAAACACAATGGTGATATAATTGTACACCCCAGGGTAGAAGAGGAAAGACCACTAAATATTATAAGGTACGACTACTCCAGAGCAGAAGATGATAGATTAAACACAATGGTGATATAATTGTACACCCCAGGGTAGAAGAGGAAAGACCACCAAATATCATAAGGTATGTCCACTCCAGAGAAGATGATAGGCTAAACACAATTGTAAGACAACTGTGCACCCAGGGTAGAAGAAGAAAGAAAACTAGCCCATGAGGTAGCTGAGCATTACTGTCCATAACACGACTAATTGTTGCCAGGTAGAGTATCCATGGTGCTGAAATAAGATAGCTAGTTTTGATTAGACATCATTTTTTTGCATTTCTATTGGTTGTTCTGTAATAGGAAGACCACCAGATATACCTAGCCACAAGCGAGGGATGGATGATGCCTGTCAGGAGCCTTCCAAATATTTCCGGCTTTATGATGCTGGACTAAGTAGTTTAGGAGGAATGAGCAGTCATGATGTACTAGATGAAGTATCCAGTGCTTCTGTCAGCTGTGTCAAGATGGTAAGTAAAACAATAAAAGACCTCTTCTCATACTGTCAGGTGTTTTGGATATTTAGTCAAGGGTCGTTGCAGAATTGACCAACTTTTCCCAAAGGGTTTTCTATGTCTATTTTCACTCTACTCACTTTTTGTCTGGTGTATTGGGTCAAGATTCATTGTAGAATTGACCAACTTTTCCCCAAAGGATTTTCTATGCCTATTTTCACTCTACTCAGCTTACTATCTGGTGTGTTGGGTCAAGGATCGTTGTAGAATTAACCAACTGTTCCCAAAGGGTTTTCTATGCCTATCTTCACTCTACTCAGCTTGCCATCTGGTGTGTTGGGTCAAGGGTTGTTGTAGAATTGACCAACTTTTCCCCAAAGGTTTTCTATGCCTGTCTTCACTCTACTCAGCTTACTATCTGGTGTACTGGGTCAAGGATCGTTGTAGAATTGACCAACTGTTCCCAAAGAGTTTTCTATGCCTATCTTCACTCTACTCAGTTTGCCATCTGGTGTGTTGGGTCAAGGGTTGTTGTAGAATTGACCAACTTTTCCCCAAAGGTTTTATATGCCTGTCTTCACTCTACTCAGCTTACTATCTGGTGTACTGGGTCAAGGATCGTTGTAGAATTGACCAACTGTTCCCAAAGGGTTTTTTATGCCTATCTTCACTCTACTCAGCGTGGGTCTGTTACAATCATGATGTGTGTGCTGTTTATTATCCAGCCAGAGGAACGCTGCAGTGACTGCTTCCACCTCCATTCTCAGACTAGATCTAATGGTATTACATGCCAGGCTCTCCTGCACTAAACACAGCCCATTAACCTTCGCTATGAACCCACAGGCACTTCTTTTGCTATCCATGTAGATAATTATATCACATCAGATTTAGTAGTTCTAACCTCTGTAGGTGTGAACGTGAATCATTTAATCATCAATTATATAAATATTAGCTAATGGCATAGCTTGGTGAAGTGACCAACCCCCTTCCTCCACAGAAAACACTCACAAATTATCAAGACAATCATTAGAAATATAAAGCTGGCTTTAACAAAACCATACCGATTGTTATAAAATCAATGCAGACATGATCTCTATCCACATTTCTTACATAAAAAGACATCATAACTAACATCACATTGGATCAAATGACACATGATTGCAGGTGTTCAGCACTGAAACAAATTCTAGATGCTTTTGTACACGAGTGTGCAGTTATTAAGCACTCTCCCCCATGCTTGAATGTCTATTACTCTGTGTCCTTAATGCACAGTTTGCATAATTTTCACCACTCGCAAGTGACAAGAATTGTTCTGCTTGGGCATATCTAACCATTTGAGCTGAAACTGTTAGGGTGTAATTGTATTCTGTGGTACGATAAATTATGGTACTAAATCAACCTCTCACTGTGCATGCACGCCAGACACAGTGTGATCTATACTTAGTTGCTTATCCTTTACAGGACGCAGCAGTCATCTCCAGCATTTTTTGGCTGTTTTTGATTCCTGGGAAAATTTACATTCAGTAGTTTGACATTGCTTTCTGAACAGCCAGTACCCATACCATTGTATGGAAACTAACACAAGGCAGTCTGCTTCCAAATCATCTGCAGCAGTTTGAATGCTACATGCATGATTACAACTTGCATTCTTAACCCCTATACCTCAGAGCCACTGAACAATAGACAATTAATCACTTGTGTGCTCACAGTTGACCAGAATCAGCCAGACATATTTGAGTGAATGGTGGCAGCTGAAAATATCCCCAATAGCCAAAAACTCATATCTGTGTACATTACTGTGTGTATGGTCAAATTAAGTCAATTTCCAAGGCCTGATTTCTTACAATTTGTAAACTAATTTCAGAACCCATGCGAGGTTAACTCCAACACATAAGTCTTTAGAGTTAAAACGCAAGTCTCTCAGAGGATTTGTTAGCAACCAACCATAAGTGTTCCAGCCTCCTGCCACAGATCACATCAATAGAATCTCAGCACAGTGCACACACTCTGTAGTACCAGCAAAGATCTAGATGTGTGTACCAGAAACACACATGCCTTGAGTGTTATTGTGGGGGGTGGGTTTTCTCATTTTGTAGCCCTGTTCAGTCCTCCATGTTCAGTCTTCCCTGTTCAGTCCTCCCTGTTCAGTCCTCTCTGTTCAATTTCCAATTACCAGAGGATTTAGTAAATGCACACAAGTTCTCCTAGTGTTTGGCCTTGTTCTGAGAAGGCTGGACTTTGAATCTTGACCCCAGAAAGAGGGGGAGTGACATAAGCCTGGGTCATTGACATTGAGTTGAGTGACCGGGCATGAGAAAGAATGGGTGAGAGTGGGAGACAGTAAAGTGACTGACCTGGCTATGAGAAAACAGCCAGTCCTGAGAAATAAAATAGTGAGGGTAGAGAAAAACTCCTAGGGTGGATGGGGCGAGAGATAGGGTATTTTGTTGTGTGAAGTCAAGGGACTTGGGAGAGTTGAGTTTGAGATACCGAAGGAGTCGGTAGTCCACGGAGAACGGTGTTGTGTTGTTCTCCTAGGTTGTGAAGACAGGCCTGAACCAGAGTGGGTTCTATAGTGAGTGAGGACCTGAACCCAGAGTGGGTGATATCGTTAGTGGAAACTAAGACCCAGTGTGTGGGTGTATTGTGGGAGGTCCAGCAGTGGATAGGAGCTGGATTACCTGTCTTGTGGATTTGATATGAAGCAGGCTTGAGAAGGCATTGATGTGTGCTGGTTAAATTGTGAGGAGGATATTTATATTCTATGGATTACATTATTTCTGGATGTATAAACATGTTCCGTCTGTCTGTCTTATTTCTGGAATAAATGATTATGTGCGCCAACTCAATCTTGTTTCATGACTGGTGAAGGTGCACTTCTGGGGTGAGTTGGATTAAGAGACAGTTAGATAGCTCAATTGACACACCATGAACATCGTTACCTAGACAACGACCATCACACGACAATATCACGCAAAGATCATCAAGAACATTGATATTATCATCAAGAACGACGTGTGACATCTGGGGTCTCTCCAGTTAAGAACAACGGGGATATATTGATTATTTGGAAGGCTACATAAGGTCAAGAACAATATAGACATTGGTGTCATTCTGAGATATTTGTGTGCTCTTCGCTGAGAGAGGAGTTATTATCTGTGGCTTCGTTCCATCAATTTAGACAGTACTGCGTCAAGAGATTAACAGCAACTCTTTTGTGCGTGTGTGTCAAGGACAGAGTTCACGAGATACCAGGCAGTAATACTAAAGATAACAGACAGTTCGCGAGAATGGTCACACTACAGGTAAATTAACGACTGGTCAGCACACGTAAACAGACGAGGCAGGGCGCCAGGAGAAGTAACGCAGCACAAATCAACCGGGAGAGTCGATTGCAGTGACAGGGGTGTCTAGTCACAAACAGCACGGAATGTCAGGTTGAGAGGCCAGGCGCATGTGTTTATAGGTCAAGAGACAGAAGTGCTAGCTGACAGCACAGGTAAATGTCGCGGGGACAAAACGTTGTTTGCGACAATAGCGGGTCAGCATAGTTTGACAGTATCACTGTCAGTGATAAAGACAGGATTGAACCAAAGATTTAAGACAGTGAGCAATTTTGTCGCAACATCCTGTGCGTGGTGAGAATTTGGTGTATGTGTGCGAAGGCAAGCGCACTGTGTTGTCGCAAGTTGACTGGTCAAGATTTGTCGACGCAGTTAATAGGACGGGTGGAGACACCAGCGTCCAGGTACGGGGGAGAGTTACGTTAACCCCTACCACAGCCGTGCGGGGGCAGAAGTGGAAAGTGTTTGTGTATGGCGGAAAAGTTCTGGGCATTTTACAGACAGATTAAGTGTCACTTTCCACGGAGTTAAAAGAGCAGCCGGGTGGGGATGTCAAGTTTGTGTGCAAACTGTTTTTACGGAGGAATTTTTCACTGAGAGTGATAAAGAGAAATTGAGGTGACATTGTGAGTTGGGGGTGGAAGGAGGAAAGGTACTCAGGAAAATTTCCACGGCCTAGTGTGGTCAAGATGACTCATTGTGAATGAACAAAACAAGGGTGTTTTGAAAGAAAGCCAGATTTTATGTTTCGGCTTTGTTGAACTGTCCTACTATTGTTACCATTACTCTGTCATGAGCAATCAGTGTTACAACAAAGGATGACAGGTCATCACCGCACATAAGGGTCACCAGTGCATACAGTTGCCAAAAAGAACTGACGGTACAGGGTTATAGCACTGGGCATTTGCGGCCAATTTTTCATTTGAACTTTGTCTTTAAACGGCAATCCAGAACATTTTGGGATAATTACCATCATCTTCAATTCGTACGACAATCGAAAGAACACTTTGGATAATTACTATTTACCGTCAACGTTTTCGACAGTTGGAACTGGTAATCACAACGCGAAATGACGTAACCACTCAACAAAACAACAAGTCGCTTTGAAACCTAGCGTGGTAGACATTTAGGAGAATTTAACACAGACATTTCCAGCATATTGTGAAAAACTATTAACAGCAAAATAAGAACTGTTGGGCGACAGCTTAAGAAGCATACATTGGTCGGCCAACCATCTGAACATTTTTGTTTGCTCTCATCATTAAATGTCGTTTTCGTTTGTGCACTGATATATATATGGATATGTTTTACATGTAGTTGTTGATAGGCACTGTTTGCGATCTCTACATCAGGATAGGCTTTGCAAAACGTGGATATTTTCTGGTGCTTAAGATATTTTTTGTAAGGAAAACGTTAATGAGTTAATGTGTCGTGCAGTGGCATTGGAGTCCTAACTAATATCTATAGACGTGTTGTCTGACGTCACAGCTGTGTATATTTTGAAGATATATTTTTTTTCTCTTCGTTCTTTTCGTTATATTTACATATGATATTTGTCGTGGTCGGATATATGTTATTATTGTGATCTTTCGTCATGTCTGCTGTCTAGTGGTCTTTGTCAATTTATATTTATATATTACGCGCACTGTGGGTGTCCCTACACAAGCTTGTGGTTGTTACTGTGGTTTATTTCTTTGTGATCACCGTCTCCGTGTACTTGGCTTGTGAGTCTAGCGTTTTATAGAAAACACTTAGTGTTATCATCCATTTGTTTGTATATGTATTTATATGTATGTTTAACAATATTTCCAGAAATATTATACAACTATTTGTTATAGATATATGCGAGGGATTAGGGAGGATATTTTCCCTCACTACCTAGTGCTTATAGAGTGACTGGGTGAGTACAGAGTGATATTTTAGCACTACGAATTTACGTACACAGGGAGTGCTGGTGTACTTAGGGAAGTGACACAAAGACTAACAGCAGAGTCGTCACATTTATAGTTGGCTGACAGACAGCAACATGTCCACAAGTACAAGATGCCTACTTTAATGGAATATATTGAAGCAGGTGAACGAATAGGCCTGAAAGGTAAAGAGGTACAGGAGTATGCAGAAGCAAAAGAACAAAAACATATTGAAAGAGAGGAGAGGCATAATGAACGCGAGGCAAAACGCCTACAGGAAGAAAAGGTAGCTGAAGCTAAGCGTCTACAGGAAGAGACACAAGTAAAACTAGCTGAAATGGAAAACAAACGTCTACAGGAAGTACAACTAGCTGAAATGGAAAACAAACATCTACAGGAAGTAAAGTTAGCTGAAATGGAAATTTGGAAAGAGAAGATCAAGTGTCAGATGCAAACTGAAATCGAGTTAAGAAAACTAGAACTATCTTCGAAGGGTCAAAGTGAGGAAAGCAGAAGACCGTCGCAGTCGTCACAGAGATTAAAACTGCCATATTTTACAGACCGGGACCAACTTGAAAATTATTTGGCCAGGTTCGAGGCATCAGCCAAAGCGTTAGGTATTCCAGAGAAAGAGTATGTGATGCGACTTGGCGAGTTTCTTACGGGTAAGGCTCTAGATACAATGTTTAATTTACCTGTGGAAGAAAGAAACAACTACACTATTTGCGTCAACGTCTCCTCACAAAGTTCCAACTCACTGAGCATGGATATAGGACAAAGTTTAGACAGTTAGTGCCAGAGACAAATCAAGATTTCACAGACTTTGTTAACACAGTAAAGAACACATTTAACAAATGGATGGAGCTAGCAGAAGTAGGGAAAGATTTTAATAAATTAGTAGATCTAATGTTAAGAGACAAGGTAGTATCTGCATGCAATTCTAACTTAGTAGCTTTCTTTGAGGAACGTAAGCCAAAGGACATAGACACAATGTCTCAGTTAGGGCAAAACTACATGACTGCACATCCTAACGTATCTATTGTCAAACTAATGAGTGAGGAAATAGTCTGTGCAGCGTACACTAAACAGGACCAGAATCCAGTCATCAGACCAAGGGCGAAAAGTGTGGATTCAGCACATAAAGGTGAGCAGCAAGAACTTAAAGATAATGGTTTCCGAGGAAACAATGTTGGTAGAGTAGGAAGGTACCCATATAGAAGAGGGAACTTCCAGAGACGCCCAAATTATGCCGGATGTTGGAATTGTGGGAGCTGGAGACACAAGGCAGCAGAGTGTGACGTGCAGCCAACAAGTAACGCAAGGAAGGAGATCATCTGTTTCAAATGTGGAAAAAAGGGGCATATCAGCCATCAATGTAGGATGAGAGAAACAGAGCACTCAAATGCAGCGCAAGTAATTGAGATGCTGAACAATGAAGATTGCAGTGGGTGCAAACCTCTTTTTGAAAAAGACAGTCAGCCAGTCCTAATATGTGGTCATACAGTGAAAGCAGGATCAGCAGTGCATGAAGGAGGAAGTCTGAAGCTGCATCAGGGATTCGTCAATGATAGACCAGCGTTAACAATTAGGGATTCCGGATGTACGTCTATCGGAGTGAGGAAAAGTTTAATAGATCCCTCGGATTATACAGGGAAAAAGATTAGATGCATAACATTCAACGGCACAGTAGAGTTCTACCCATTAGCCATAATAACAGTAAAAACACCATATATCACTGGAAGAGTGACAGTGTGTGTTTTGGACTCACCAGTGGCTGATTTGATCATAGGAAATGTTATAGGAGTTCAAGATTGTACAGAAGAGGAAGCAGTTTATTGGGACCAAAAATATAGTGTAAGCAGTAATGAGGTAGTTACCACAAGAGAACCTAAATTAGAGAGTATAGCTGAGGTAGAAGAGGCACTTGAAGTAGACACAGGAACTCAGGACAAGGATAGTGCAGTTGAGCAGATGAGAATGGATCCCAAATATAGTGATAGTGACTCCCAGAGACAAGATACTACTCTGAACAAATGTTTCCAAGGGTGTAGTAGAGTAGAAAATAGTCAGTCAGGGAAAGGTAGATGGTGCTTCGAGAGGAAGAACAATGTTCTCACTCGCAGGTTTTCAGATAGTAGAACTGCACGTTGGCAAGTAGCAGTATCTTTAGCACACAGAGACCGATATACTAGAACAGCTCAGGATAGTGCATGTGCAGGGCACATAGGCATAAGGCGTATGCAGCAGAAAGCAAGGTGCCAGGTATATGGGCCAAGATTGAATAAAGAGTTCAGACTAAACAGAGACTCAAGTGTAACGGTGCAATATGCAGATAGGAAAGTTGAGTCACGTCAAAAGAGTGTTCGCGACATTACTGACCCAGGGCTAGGGATATCAAACAGATGTTGTAACTGTAGAGGTACCATGAGTCATGGGTACAGGAAAGGTAGATACAGCATCGACAAGAATCAGAGGAGGGTTAATGCAAGAACAGAACCACCTGATATAGGGTCGGTACACAAATAGTATTGTGGGGTCGATGAAGTAGTAAGAGACCTGTGGGTACATAAGTATAATGCTTTTCTATGATGTATTATTATTATGTGATGTATTAGTTCATGCATTGGTACACAAGATAGAAAGTTGTTTTGTATTTATGTGTGGGGAATATGGGAGTTACTATGAGCATTTGATGTATTATCTAGGGTGGTAGCTGAAGTGAGGTGGAGCCATACTTAGGGCTACCCAGGCAATATGTCTGGGTCACATGTTGAGCAAGTTTTAGTCTCCCAATATTTGAAAACGAAGTTTTCTTTTAAGAGGGGGGTGATGACATAAGCCTGGGTCATTGACATTGAGTTGAGTGACCGGGCATGAGAAATAATGGGTGAGAGTGGGAGACAGTAAAGTGACTGACCTGGCTATGAGAAAACAGCCAGTCCTGAGAAATAAAATAGTGAGGGTAGAGAAAAACCCCTAGGGTGGATGGGGCGAGAGATAGGGTATTTTGTTGTGTGAAGTCAAGGGACTTGGGAGAGTTGAGTTTGAGATACCGAAGGAGTCGGTAGTCCACGGAGAACGGTGTTGTGTTGTTCTCCTGGTTGTGAAGACAGGCCTGAACCAGAGTGGGTTCTATAGTGAGTGAGGACCTGAACCCAGAGTGGGTGATATCGTTAGTGGAAACTAAGACCCAGTGTGTGGGTGTATTGTGGGAGGTCCAGCGGTGGATAGGAGCTGGATTACCTGTCTTGTGGATTTGATATGAAGCAGGCTAGAGAAAGCATTGATGTGTGCTGGTTAAATTGTGAGGAGGATATTTATATTCTATGGATTACATTATTTCTGGATGTATAAACATGTTCCGTCTGTCCGTCTTATTTCTGGAATAAATGATTATGTGCGCCAACTCAATCTTGTTTCATGACTGGTGAAGGTGCACTTCTGGGGTGAGTTGGATTAAGAGACAGTTAGATAGCTCAATTGACACACCATGAACATCGTTACCTAGACAACGACCATCACACGACAATATCACGCAAAGATCATCAAGAACATTGATATTATCATCAAGAACGACGTGTGACAGGGAGTATACTATATTAGAGACAGACAGTGTTGGAGATCCATTGCAGTCAACTTTCATAGTGGAGACAGCACCTGAGTGATTGATAGATCCATACCATCCTCATCTTGAATTGCACCACATCTGTTCATAGTTAACAGGTGGGTGCCTGACCGTCAAGCCATTCCTGCCACTCCTGACCTAATATACGTTAGATGGGTGGGTAGTTGGTTGGTTGGTTAACAGATCATCTTCATTGGATACCAAACTATTCATTAATATTTGCTGAGATCCCCTCATCAGTACCTCCCTCAGCATGTATCTACTGGCAACACCAGTACTTTGCTTGTTGACTCTTCTTTGGCTATCTGCATGGTATTCTTGTCCATGACCTAATATAGTTGAAGGCCTATCTCCTTCACATCTCATGGCAATATCTGGCATGGGATTGTCTTTACCTTTGCCACATGTAGAGTGCCCAGGAGAACTCTTTCACACCTCATGGCAATATCTGCCATAGGATTGTCTTTACCCTTGCCACTTGTAGGGTGCCCAGGAGAACTCTTTCACACCTCATGGCAATATCTGCCATAGGATTGTCTTTACCCTTGCCACTTGTAGGGTGCCCAGGAGAACTCTTTCACACCTCATGGCAATATCTGCCATAGGATTGTCTTTACCCTTGACACTTGTAGGGTGCCCAGGAGAACTCTTTCACACCTCATGGCAATATCTGCCATGGGATTGTCTTTACCCTTGCCACTTGTAGGGTGCCCAGGAGAACTCTTTCACACCTCATGGCAATATCTGCCATAGGACTGTCTTTACACTTGCCACCTGTAGGGTGCCCAGGAGAACTCTTTGACACTGCACAAATGCTTCTCGTATTTTTCTTGCAGGTCAGACAGACATCCGTGATACAAATGTCCGGAGGGACTCTATACACCTCAGAGACCTCCCAGCCACGCCCTGGTCAGATCATCAGAGACATATGTGACAACCCAGAGTTAAATGTCACCAACTGTCGCTTGGATGTTTTCTTCCCAGAATCCTCCATCAGTACTGGTCGTAACTTGAATAGTTTCCTGCCACAGCCGGGCAGTCAAGTGGGTCAGGATTCTAAGGAACAGGTAAATGAGTATCAGCATGTCAACCTTAATCTTCACCAGAGGTATGATCAGCCATCTGTAGGAAACTTCAACAAGACACTGGATAACCATCACTCCAAGGTTTTCCAGCAAACAACCCCACAGGTCCCAGTGGTTGAATGGGGACAGAGTGGCCATGGTGGTGGATTAAGTGCATCTTCCACGTCTGGATGTAGTCTATGCCAACATCCAATCATCACGAGATCTGACACAGCTGTGTATGGGTCTCTTATAGAATGTAGTGGATGCTCCGAAGCATTGCATGGATCTCCTACAGCATTGCATCAATCTCATCCAGTATTGCATGGATCTTGTACAGCTTTCTGTTCGTCATCTAGTGCATTGCATCGATCTCTTACACCATTGCTTGAGCCTTCTACAGCTATGCAGAGACCTCCTGCAAGATTGTGTGGATCTCCTGCATTGTGCGGGCCTCGTACAGCATTGTGCGGGCCTCGTACAGCATTGTGCGGGCCTCATACAGCATTTCATGAGTCTCCCTCAGGACTGTGCGGAGCTCCTGCTGTATTGCCTGAACCCCCTGCAACATTATATGGGTCTCCCTCAGGACTGTGCGGAGCTCCTGCTGTATTGCCTGAACCCCCTGCAACATTATGTGGGTCTCCATCAGGACTGTGCGTGCCTCCTGCAACATTGGGTGGGTCTGCTGCATCATTGTATGACACTCCTTCAGCTTTGTGTGGATTACCTGAAGGATCACTTTTGTCTTCACCACGCACTTGGTCTTCACTTGCACCAACAATTAGGTCAGCAAGGTCCTTTGATTCTGGAGTGTGCAGCCCTTTATCAGAAAATTTTGTTGGACACCCACAACCGGTAAGCTTTTTTATATATTTATATCTTGTTCTTTGAGTCCTCGTCGCGTGGCATTGGTGATCATGTTACTGATCATGTCTATTCAGTCTTCTGTCTCGGTACTGCCAACCTTCTTAGGCAAATATTTGAAAACATGGTGTTTAGATAAACATTTGAAAACATGGTGTTTAGTTAAACATTTGGAAAACATTTTGTTTAGACAAACATTTGGAAAACGTTTTTAGTCAAACATTTGAAAACATGGTGTTGGGACTAAAATTGAAAACATGGTGTTTAGACAAACATTTGAAAACATGGTGTTTAGAGGACCATTTGAAAACATGGTGTTTAGGAACATATTTGAAAATGTGCTTAGAGGACCATTTGAAAACAGCGTTAAGTGGACCATTTGAAAACATTATGTTTAGAGGACCATTTGCATCAGTCACAAATATGAATGTCAATATTTGGAAGATATGAAGAAGACATAGAACTTACGTAAGTATATAAATACTCATCAATCATCATGATGATTAAATCCTACAGATTTGACATAATTAAGTGAAATGTGTTGCACTGTTTTATCAGGCCTGTGGCTCAATACATCCGGCTTCAACAAGCATTTTTCTGGGTTTGCTTTCCCAAACCGTTGACTGTCACCAGTCTGCCTACAAGGCAGCAGGTGTGTATCGTTTTGTCTGGTCCCCACCACTTGACCTGTCCGATATGGGAGATCCTACCAGTAGCTGAGCGACCAACGGCTTAGCTCTTGCGGTCATTGGAACACACAAGGCCCTCTACCACTACAAGGACTTCCGGTCAAACATGGAGGATATGTGGTTGAGCTGTTAAGGCCTCTGAAGTGCTTATGCTTATTAATATTGTGAACTGCATGTTCAGAAAAATGACGGCCATCTGGTATCTTAACTATTTGGGTTTGTCTTATGTAGTAATGTGTGGCTGCTGGTTTCCTAGTGACTGTCACTTCCATGGCTGATGAACTGTATTTTTCTTGGTGCACTTTTGTGTTGGCACTAGTATACCTGTGCGGGCTGTTAGTTTGTCGAGACTCCTGTCTGTTCCACTTTTCACATGGGGCAGTGAGGAGCATTTTGTGATATTCACAGGCACAGGAACGGAGCATAATGGGGATGACTCTTTGCAGTGAAGTTGGAACTGCAACTAACTAAGGTGGATACACAACAGAGGGTGTTATATCCGATAGATGTAAGGTGTTTTGGTCATGTAGAAAGAACGGATGTATAGAGACAAAGAAGAGCTCACCTTAACGCCTGTTGCATAATCAATGTCACTGCCACTGAGGAAAGTCCACAAATACTCAGTCTCAGCAGATATCAACGGGTGTGTAATACTCACCGTCATCTCCAGCATCATGAATTCAGAATCCCTGCAGCCTAAAGTCCATTTGTTTGATCCAGCTTTGTGTTGTTACCCAGGAGCTGGCTGCCTCTTGTTACAATTAGTTCTTCTATAGCATTAGCCAGTGTTGCCCACACAGGTATTCCTGGAGACAGCATATCATCAGTTCTGTTACTGCCACCCACTGCGACATATGGGAGCGACGGTAGTGTAGTGGTTAGATTTGAATCCACATTGGGGCAGAATTGAAACATTGATCTGTGCTTCCCTGTCAACCCAACCTAAAATGCATGCCAGGAGATGTCTTGGGGAAGTGAAGCTGACTGGTGGGAAACTGACCACATCACCAACCCAGTGCCAGTTGGTGTGTGCAAACAGTTGTCTTGCCTGATATGTCTTATGCTCCTTGGAGTGCATTAAAAGGTCCTTTACTGATTTTGTAACTGACACTCCAATAGGAAGAGAACAATAGATCCACTCATCTCTAAAGCAGACAATTTAGTGTGTCACTCCTTGTCATGAAATATACCCAGCCTTTCACAATCTTCTGCGATATGGAATCTGATCATGATTATATTGCCAAATCTGTGAGTCACAGAGAGAGAGAGAGAGAGAGAGAGAGAGAGAGGTATGCTTTTCTCTTCTACCCTGGGGTGTAGAACTATCTAACAGGTTTGTTTACTCTTTCCTTTTCTACCCTGAGCAATGGAAAACTATAAATGTAAAATTGCCCAGTAAATCCCAAACAGGCAATATAAATGCTGGGGTTGACTGCAATGCCCTGTAAAGGAGATGCAATTAACTGTTGTTTCTGACCTGAGGCGTAGAGGTATAATACAGTTTTAGTCTGTCTTCATCTACCCTGGGTTACAAAGGTATATTACATCTATGTTCAGTCTTCTCTCTTCTACCCTGAGGTGTAGCTGTAACGTATGGTTACATTTAGCCTCTCCTCTTTTACCTTGAGGTGTAGAAGTTTCTTACAGTTTTCTGACAACTTTTCTCCTCTTCCTGGGTTAGGTTGAGTTAAGTCAAGAATGAACATTGCAGCACCTGGGATATTTCCATAAATGCACCGTCCTCATCTTCAACAGCCAGCAAAGAGTCCTAATACTAATCGTACCAGCTGCAGATTATGTTATCCCTCTGACTTTTCCTCAGATTAGTGAGTGTCGGCCAGATCTTCTGGACACTCCCTGATGTACCATTCTCTTCATGCAATGGTGGTGTATATGTTTTTCCATACAATCCCAATGGCCCTGACCATGTCTGTCTAATCATGCACCAATACCCCACCCAGCCAATGTGTCCACCTGATCATTTCCCACCACTCCAGCATGTCCTGTGGAAGAAATTCAACTTATGCTCTGTATTTTTAATTTTATTTGATCTTATTTGGTTTTTGATAGTCCTTCTGAGGAGCGGCTTGCCGAGTGGCTAGAATGCCAGATTCTCCTTTGGGAGACCCACATTCAAATCCTTGGTAAGGTGTGGATTTTTTTCTGTCGGGAGTAAAAAGAAAAACCCTAACCGGCACAGGTTGCGGCGACTGCACTAGCCAGGTGCCCTTAATTCCTCAGGCTCAAGACCTCCCTGCCATACACCACAAGGTACTATATAGGCAGTAAATGACAGTAACAGACAGTTTGACAGTTGACAGATAGTCCTTCATTGCTGAACCAAGTCCTTGACAGATCCTGCCTCACATAGAGCCCCAGACTCTGACGTCACGATGCTAGAGATGCCCAAATGCCCACTTGTAAAGCATACAAGTCAGTTACATTCATTTATGTCTCTGTCTACATAGATCAAAACTGTCATCAGCTGTGACCAAGACAGTGACAGTGCTAGCGTTGACAGCTGTATTGATGAAGACATCACTAGCTCTGAATTGAATCTAATACTAGAGTTCATTAATCAAGAGATGGAGGAGCAGAAGCAGCAGTCTCAGATAAGCCCACCCAGAGACAGCAGTGTCCCTCCAGACAGTGTCACCAGCCACAGCTTTGATGGTTTCTGCTGCAGCAGCATGTCCACCGGCTCAGAGAACATGGCTCAGCGGAACTTTCCACATCCCAGAGCAGGAATTGACTGCAGTGGAGCACTGTGTGTCTCCGACAACAGACTGTGCCCGGCCACCTGCAGCAAAATCCATCCTCTGGATGGGGTGAGTTTTGTTGCCTTCCGTTTGTTGTTCGGTAACTTTTATTTCTTTTTGTTTCACTCCCTTTGAACTCAAGCATAGTTCATACAAATGCTAATAATTCTTGTGCACTGGACTGATATTTTACGTGTGGATTAGCTTTCTCTGTTAGCAGTGTCCCTTGCCATCAGGCGAACCCAATCCAACTTCTGGGGTACTTGTAATTTATGTCCCTAAGTCAAGGACAAGAATTTAACATTTGCCCGGGGTAGGGGTTGAACCTTCTACCTCGGCATCAACACACCAGAAGTTTAAGAGTGAGGGCTCATGTCCATTCGGTCATGCTGATTTTGTGTTGACTTATAACTCCTAGAACTTGAGGCTTGTTTTCTATCTCTGCTTTTAGATTGCTCTTTCTCTCTCTGTCTCTCCACCTCCCTCTCTCTCTTTCTCTCTCATCTCTCTCTCCCTACTCTCTCTGTCTCTCTTCCTTCTCTCTCTCCCTCTCTCCCCTCCCTATCTTCCTCTCTCTCCCCTCCCTACCTCACTCTCTCCCTCCTTGTTGAGTTCTGTATTTGTGGTGTTAGACTGATCTCTTTGTTGGAGCTCCCTTTTCTGGTAAAAGCTAAAAGAATGGTAAATTTCCTCTGTTATTAACTATGCTTGTATTTAACATGGCTCCAATCTGAAATTGTGGCCTAGAGTTGACTGCCTTGTTTACCAACACAGTGTTCTGGTTTAATTCTATACATTACCAGTAGAGAACCCATAGGTTGCCACATCCGTGTCTAGCTTCATGTCCCTATCGTGGAGTCCCTGACTTGTTGATATCCTTCACTGATACTCTATCAAAGGCTTTCTATGACAGTCATCTGTATCACCAGCCACATCCATGTCTAGCTTCATGTCCCTATCGTGGAGTCCCTGACTTGTTGATATCCTTCACTGATACTCTATCAAAGGCTTTCTATGACAGTCATCTGTATCACCAGCCACATCCATGTCTAGCTTCATGTCCCTATCGTGGAGTCCCTGACTTGATGATATCCTTCACTGATACTCTATCAAAGGCTTTCTATGACAGTCATCTGTATCACCAGCCACATCCAGGCTGCTAGAGGCAGAGATCAACAGAGATAGAGATCAGTAGAGGAAGAAAATGCTGGGTGGATTGGCAGAGTGGCACTGAAGACAATCAGTGGCCAGACTTATCACACTGCATTTAGCCATTCCACTGTTCAGATGTATACAACCGTATTTATCAAATGTCACAAATGTTTTGACACATTATGAGAAGAAATAAATTGGAGAACTTGGTGACAACTAGCAAGATTGAGAGGAAAAGTACAAGGGGAAGGCAGAGAAGTAAATACCTGGATGGCTTGGCCACGTGGTATGGTCAAGACAAGAACACAGAGCTGATCCATGACCCTGGTGATCATGTGAGATGGAAAAACATGACCGCCCACTCTTATCAGCCCAACACATGGTGATGATGATGATTTATCAATTCCATTGTGAATGCCAAGAAACTTAGATAGGGATGATAGTTAGCAAATCGAGTAACTGAACATACAGCAGAATGGACACCAGGGAAAGAGACTTAATCAGTATTCAGGAATCTCTGTGCAGTCGACAGGCTATACTACTCCTTGCTCAGCCATTTCTCAACATCATCTAAATTACAGGCATAAAGTTAACAAAGAAAAGGTGTTTTATGTATTGTATTCGACGAACAATAAAAATTGCCCAAATATACTGAGATGTTAGCAATTAGGTGTCTCCAACCAATTGTGTGCGGACAGAAAGACTTTGTCATAAATTCAACAATTGCCATTGAGATAAAAAATGCTACATTGGAACAGTTTCAATGACTATGTATTTTAAATGTTTCGGCTAAAGTATAATTCATTTAACTCACTTCCTGAATGTCTCTGCAGTATGCACCTGATGAGATGCAGCCAAATATGCCAGGCAATAAATCGTGCAGTCTGTTGTTTGTGGCTTGTTTATGTTCACTAAAAGAGTGCATTGTTTTTAATTTTATCAAAACCAGAAAGGTCAAAGAGTGTAGAGGAACACCACTCGGCACGGCTCATAAACTAATTCACAAAACCCTACATCAACATGATCCAAGCTATCTTTGGCCATTGTTTAATCTAACGCAAGACATAGCAATCAACTAAACATACTTCATGTCCCTCAACCAAGTCATCAATCAATCAGGTGCCGTACTCCACGGCTCAGCAGTGAAACAATCTTGGACAAGAAATCAAAGACACCACCAATCCCTATACATGCAAGTGAGACCAACCTATTTGAACACTATCTCAGTACAGACTACATGCCTCCTTAAAAAGAAAATAATAATAATAATTATCTCAAAGGACAACTTGTTTAATAAACATCCCCCTAACTGTGGTATGTTACATCTACTTTAGCTATTTATAACTGCCATGTCAAAATTAGTTTAGTGAGTATAATTGATTATTGTGCATTTTCTGTGTGTTTTAATACATATTGTTTCTGTTGTCATTGTTGTCTAAGATTAGCTTCATAATGCTATGGGTGGAAGAGCCTGAGTGGTCTAGAGGTATTGTTTCCCAGGTATGCTGGAAGTCCCAGGTTCAAGCCCCGGTGAGGGCCGGGATTTTTACGTGGACCTCTAGTAACAAAATTTCCCCTGGTATCTGGGTAGTGGGATCGGACGCTCGTGTGAATTGTTGCGCACGTAAAAAATTCCTTGGCCGTTGAAAATTGAAAAATAGTAGCCTAATGACACTGCCCGGGCAAAATTTTGAGTTAAAAATTTACCCAAAAGTATTTCAGGATCCTCGTCAGTGCTGTGGAGTTCATGCACTGAGCTGAGATTCTCCAGGCTCAGGCTTGAGTTAGGAGTAGAACGGAGCACTTATGGGTTACACCTGTGTGCCGTGATGTTGATCAATCGACTAAACTAACTAATAAGCTTCATAAGTGGCGTATGAATGAAGTAATCTATGAGAGCAGAAAGATAAGAAGGGTGGAATGTCAGACTGGCCTGTGTGCCCAATTCTTAACCTTTTGAAAATAAAGTTGGTTTATTCCTTCGCTCATTCGTTTGATGATTCATCTACATAATCGTTTCCACGTAGGTCCCAAAACCTTCAGTCCGGGGAGCACCAGAATCCATGACAGCTATAAGCAACACATCACTTCCTGTTGCCAGCAGCCAGGGCCACGCCACAGTTGCCTCAATCCAGGGTGGAGCTTTGATGGTTCCAGTGAAGCTTGTGGTCATCTCACAGCAGGCTCCACCACCAAAGTCCTCCCCGACGTGAGTCTGATTTCTTTATTTCACTGTCTCTCTGTAGTTCTCTTGCCTCTATTTATCTCTTTCTATATCTGTCTTTTCTATCACTGTCAGATTTTGTAGATCCTTCTATCTTCTCTGCTCATTTCCTCTTATCTCTCACTGTGCCTCTGTAGTTCTCTTGCTAACCTCATTCCTGTTTCTGATTATGTCTTGTTCTGTCTGGCTCTATTTATTTATTTCTATATCTGTCTTTTCTATCACTGTCAGCTTTGTAGATCCTTCTATCTTCTCTGCTCATTTCCTCTTATCTCTCACTGTCTCTCTGTAGTTCTTTTGCTCACCTCCTTCCTGTTTCTGATTCTTTCTTGCTCTGTCTGTCAGTAATTCTATTTACCTGTCTCTCTTTCTGTATCTGTCACATTTGCCACTGTCTTGCTCTGTCTGTCACTATTTATCTCTCTCTCCCTCTTTTTCTATTTCTATGTTGTATCTGTCACTCAGTCTTCCTCTGTAACTCCTACCTTCACTACTTACTTCCAGCTCCTCTCTCAGTTTCCAATTGTCCTCTTGTCTCACGCTGTTTCCTTGTTTATTCTCTTCTTCTCATCTCTATTTCTCTCCATCACTCACATTTTGACTCCTCGTTTATTTGTTTGTCATTCTCAACTTTGTGATGCTTTGAAAATAAAGTCTGTTTCATTCATTCCCCTTCTATCTATAACATTTTCATTTTTACTTTCTATCTTTCCAGCACATTTTCTGTCTGTATTTATTTCTTCTGTTATTTTAATCACCATTCGTGGGCCCCAAAGTGTAATGTACATATATTTCTCTACTTTATGTATCTCATTCTATAACATCATCTCTGGTTTGTGATTATTCATCTCAGCTTTTGCACAGATGAGTTCTCTCTCTCTCTCTCTCTCTCTCTCTCTCTCTCTCTCTCTCTCTCTCTCTCTCTCTCTCTCTCTCTCTCTCTCTCTCTCTCTCTCTCTCTCTCTCTCTCTCTCTCTCTCTCTCTGCCTTTCTGCTCCAACTCCTGCACACAGAACTGTCCTCTTCACACACATAACATCTTCATTTCCCACCTCACAGAATTTCCTCATATTTACATTACACAGTCTCACATACTTAACACCATATCCATTCCCATGCCTTCACACTCTTCCTCTCACATATACTAATGCCTCACATATACTTATCATCCTCTGTACTCACATTCCAGCAACTAACACTATATACTATATCTGCTGTGTAGACATTACCGACCCATCTGTCCAAAGACAGAAAGAGCGGGCAACCCTTCTGGACAAGCAGTCAATTCAGTGTCTCAAGTTGGCAGTAGTAATGCAGACCGTACAGATACAACAGCATGTATATTACCAGCCAGGGAGGAACAGAAGCAGTACAAATGTAAGAACTTACTTCACACTGCTGGTACATTCAACACTTGCAGTTTATCTGTTGTTGTTGTTTTCTCCATCACCGAAATGCCTGATTGAATAGTTCACTTGTTGCCTGGGTCTCTCAATCCACACTGTGGAAGGACCAGAATGGATCGCGATATTAGCCTGAACTCTCAGGGAACTTGTGTGGATCTATGGGTCTGTGAAGGTATTAGCAATTCCTGAGACAGGAGGCTGTGGATAAATATGACTACCAACACCAAATAGTATGAACTATAAGAAAATCAATGAAATAGGTCATCTTTACTTAAGTTGTCCTCAATACAGAGATGTTTTGTTACATCCTTATGTGGGTGATTTCTACTTATGTTATCCCTGAATATCCAGATATTGTTACATTCATATGTGGGTGATTTATATCCATGTTACCCTGAATATCCAGATATTGTTGTTACATTCATATGTGAGTGATTTCTATCCATGTTACCCTGAATATCCAGATATTGTTGTTACATCCATATGTGGGTGGTTTCTACCCATGTTATCCTGAATGTCTAGATATGTCATTATATTTATATGTTATTACATCCATATGTGGGTAATTTCTACATAACATTGTCCTTAATATCCAGGTATTCATTACATTCATATGTCATTGCATTAATATGTGAGTAATTTCTTCTCAACATTTTCATTATCCAGATATATTCTTGCATCCATATGTGGGCAATTTCTACTCAGCATTATCCTCAATATCCATCTATGTCATTATAGCGATATGTGGGTAACATTTATCCATGGTACCCTGAATATCCAGATATGTCATTACATCCATATGTTGATAATTTCTACATAACATTATCCTCAATATCCAAAACTGTCATTGCATTTAAATGCGGGCAGTTTCTACTCAATATCATCCACCAATATCCAGATTGCTATTACATCCATGTGTCATTACATTCATTTGTGGATAATTTCCACATAAATACCTGCTTTCTGTTACCACAGAATTTTGGGCAGCGCTTACCAAACCCAACACCCCACATTGTGCCAATGGTTTCGGGCAGAG
Organism: Cepaea nemoralis; assembly: GCA_014155875.1. Lineage (NCBI taxonomy): Eukaryota > Metazoa > Mollusca > Gastropoda > Stylommatophora > Helicidae > Cepaea > Cepaea nemoralis. The sequence goes on along the minus strand of JACEFZ010027617.1, from coordinate 362,573 downwards.
GAGCACAACTGGGAGGGTAAAAGCCTTATCCTGGTGCAAGGAAATTCAACCTAAAGACTAAATGTCTGTCAGGCCCTAAGCCTTGGTTGACAACTGGTCTAGGATCGAAGCTCCAACAGGCGGACAGTTAAGGAAATTGCTTTGCTGATCTGGCAGCTTCTGCAGCTTGTTTTGTTTCAAACGTGCTGGTGTGACCTTTCCTCTAGAGTAAACTAAGCAGGCCAAGACAGGGATCATACATGGTCTCTACAATTTAGCCCAGGCTTTGTGCTATGTAGAGGTATAACTCCGTCCCTGGTCTTACCGCCTTGGGTTATATTTATTGTACCTTTTTTTTAAGCACAATGTAACAAACTATCATCTGTCAAGATGGAAAGGTGTCAGTACAGTATCCTCATTATCTAGATATGTCATTACACCCATATGTGGGTAATTTCTGTGTAACATTATCCCCAATATCCAGATACATCATTACATCCATATGTGAGTAATTTCTGTATAACATTATCCTCAATATCCAGATACATCATTACATCCATATGTAGGTAATTTCTTCAAAACATTATTCTCAGTATCTAATTACATCATTACATCCAAATGTCAGTAACATGTGTCCACTTATGTTATTACATCTTCCAACACATGTTGTTTCTGTCAGACTCAGATGTCCAGAAACTCACAAAAGCCAGACGGGCTGTGGCCGGTGCTTCATTAGATGACCTCAGGAATGTTGATGATGATGGAGAAAAGTAGGTACCATTCTCAGTCTGTGGCAACTGTCTCATGTCTAGAGCAACATTTTCATAAAATTCTGAGAATAAAATTAACACAAAATGGGAATGTGTAAAAACTAGCATACAGATTGCAAATGCCACCTTGCCTGTGAAGGCAAATAAGAAAAAGCAATTACGAATAACCGATGAAATCTTGAGCAAAATGACTCAAAGAAAGAAAGCAAAGAACACTCCAGAGTTTATATTAATAGACAGAGAAATATGTCACATGTGCAGAGTTGCCAAAGAAGAGTGGCTGCAGAAAAATGCAAAGACATAGAGGATCTAGAAATAAAACACAACTCGAAAGAATTGCATGAAAATATAAAAAGATTTACAAAGAAAACAAAATAATATATCAGGAAATAGTTGTATCAGAGGAAAAAAATTGAGAAATTATAATTAATAATACCGACATAATAAAAAGATGGACAGAATACACAGAAGGTGTATTCTGGAACAGCAGGAGAATAAACCAACATTGTATAATACTAAAGATGTACCATACATATTAAAAGCTGAAGTAGAGAAGGCTATTAAAAAGATGAAAGAAGTAAAGGCAGCAGGTCCTTACAAGAAAACAGAAATGATAAAATCCTTATCCAGCTTTGGCATTGACACTATCACAGAATATGTAATGATATATATAATACTGCGTACATCCCAAAGGATTTGAAAACATCCATTTTCATCACACTTCCCAAGAAACCAAGAGCTGTTGATTTTGAGGATTACAGAACTGTTAGCTTAATGAGCCATATAACTAAGATACTACTCCATGTCCTACAAGAAAGAATTCAAAGAAAATAGATGAGCTAATAGCTGAAGAACAATTTGGGTTCTGCAAAAGCAGTGGCACTAGAGAAGCAATAATCTGTTTAAGGATTTTAATTGAAAAATATAAGGTGTGTTCATTTGAAATCCGTTCGTGCCGCACCGCGCGTAATTGCGTACATTGAACATGATCATATCATAGACATGTGATAAGTACTGACCAATGAATAAAAGAGCATGTGCTTATCATCCCATGATGCGTAGGTTCTGTTTCTGACCGTTGAGAAAATGGCAGGGTTGATCCAATCCATTCAAAGAGCGGTGATTCTTTCATTTGAAGGATGTCGACCAGTGGACATTCATCAAAGAATGCAGACAGCGTATGGTAACAAATGTGTGCCGAAGACAACAGTGACAGACTGGGCACGAATGTTTCGGAAAAGACATCAGTTCACGGCGGATCTTTGACGGCCGGGTCAAGCACATATTGTTGCAACAGAAAAAACTATCGCCAAAATTGATGCAGCAGTACAGATGAACCGTTGTCGAAGCATATGTTCGCTAGCGAAAGAATTTCATGTGTCAATTGGGACAATTCAAAAGATCATTCATAAGAAACTGCAATATCGGAAAGTGTGTTCACAGTGGGTACCACGGATGTTGACCGACCACCAAAAAGAGAGACGTATGGGATGGTGTTTGAACCACTTGTTGCATTACAGAGTGGAGGGTGATGCATTATTTCTCTTCCGCATAGTGGCAGGCGATGAATCATGGTGTCACCACTTTGAGCCAAGCAGCAAAAGAGTGAGCATGCAATGGAAGCATCCTGGATCACCAAAAGCCAAAAAATTCAAGTTACAGGTTTCCGCTGGTAATGTTATGCTGAGCGCATTTTTTTACCATGAAGGGCTATTGTTGGCCGACTTTAAAGAACCTGGTGTCAACATCGACTCTACCCACTACTTGCAAACACTAGACAAGCTGCAAAAAGCCATCAAGAATAAACGACCCGGCACGCTTTCTCGTTGTGTGATTTTGTTACACGATAATGCTCGTCCGCATGTCACAAAGATTGTGCAGGAAGCATTAGCGAGGAAGAAGTGAGAAATTCAGCAACATCCAGCCTATAGTCCTGATTTGTCACCATGTGATTTTCATTTGTTCGGACCTCTATAAAAAGCTCTCAAGGGGAAACGATTTCACACAGATGCAGACGTAACGAACGCGGTAAACCCTTGGTTCAGTGAGCAATCACAATCCTTTTTTGCGGACGGCATTCGCCGCCTACCTAAGCAATGGGTTGCTTGCCTAAATGCCTACGGCGACTTCTTCTGACCAACCCATGGTGCATAATTCATTCAAATGAATGTTTTGTTTAATTCTACCACACCTGTTAATGTTTCTTTCATGCTTTTGTAATAAAGCCATTGGAACGGGTTTCAAATGAACTTCCCTAATATATAGAAGTTCAGAAAAATATATATGTTTGTTTTATAGACTGTAAGAAAGCTTTTGATAAGAGTTCAACATGAATGGCATGCCTTCAAGATATAGGAGTAGTCGGAAAGGACATCAGACTTATTAGTAACTTGTACTGGGAACAAATGGCATCAATTAGATGCGGAAATAATTATTAGTTGCTTATAGAGATAAAAGGAGTATGGCAAGGATGTGTGTTGTCCCCCAAGCCTCTTCACCCTATGCACAGAAAGAATTTTTAAATAAGTCAAACAACCTGGACTTAACATCAATGGTAGAATCATAAAAAAATCTTAGGTAAGTTGACGATACTGTCTTACTAGCAGAAAGCGAGCAAGAGTTGCAAAACCTAGTGGAACAAGTAAACAGTCTTAGTACAAAATGTGGCTTAGTCATTAACATTTTTTTTTCATCAATGGACATCACAGTAAACAGGGAAATACTAGAACAAGTAACAAGTTTCTCCTATCTTGGACATGTAATAAAAGATGATGGCAGAAGTGAAGTAGAAATCAAAAAGAGAATATGAATGGCCAAAAATGCTTTCAGCAGCATGAAATCAGTATTAACATCTATAGAGATTAACAATGCATTAAAAATGAGAATTGTCAAATTTTATGTATATTCAACACTAATGTATGGCAGCCAGGACATTGAACAAGCAACTATGAGGGTAAGTTAATAAGTAAGTCACAAATGGCTGTAGAAAAATAACTAAATATGATAACAACTTGAAACCGGTTTATTTTTATACGTGTTGTGTTATGTTGTTTGTCCAATGATGATGACCATTCATTTCATCCAGTGGGGTTGAAAGTATGGAGCTGTGAGTTCTAAGGTGGCTGTAAGGCCTATTTTGGCTCGAAATGTTCTTTGACAATGTGGGCAGAGAATGCTTGATGTTCCAGGAGGAGGATCTCCTGCAGTGGTTTTTCTGTCCAGCCTTTTCTTCACAGCTCTTGCAGTCCTGGTTGCTTCACAAGTGACTGCACCCTTATGTAATGATGTTCGCCATGAATTATGGTCTTTAGCAGCAGTCTCCCAGGTGTCAAGATGAATTCCAAAAGCTTTAAGTAAGATTTTCAGAGTGTCTTTTTATACATACATTGTCCCTTTATTTCTCAACATAATTTCCACCAACATTGATGCTCTTATCCCATTGTTTTAACAGTCCTCCCAAACCGGCTGCATAGAACAATGTGCTTTGTTATCATTTATCTGCCATCCCACAGAACTGTGTGACTTATTTATTGACTCTCCTTCGTAACTTTTCTACCCAGCTGTGCACCGCTTTATGGGATAAACATTTGTCAGCATAAACACTGAATATCCCACCTTGGCAGGAGACATTTCACGAATGACGCCAAAGTTGAATGTGAAGTGAAAACATGGTTTAGAAAACACAACACGCAGTTCTATGCAGCCGGTTTGGGAGGACTGATAAAACGATTGGATAAGTGCATCAATGTTGGTGGAAATTATGTTGAGAAATAAAGGGACAATGTGTGTATAAAAATAAACTGGTTTCAAGTTGTTATCATATTTAGTTATTTTTCTACAGCCATTTGTGACTTGCTTATTAACTTACCCTCGTAGAAAGTCAAATTCAGATGGATGTACTGAACCACAGGCATGAAGAAGCAGTACAGAACAATTCCCTTCATCATGACAGCAGCTGTTGTTGCTCAAGAGAATATTTCCAGGCACCCACTTCAGATGGCGACAATATGGAAGTTCAGGTCGTTATTTAAGAACATTCCAACCTTGAGGGTGTTCAAACACATGATTACTGGACCAGCAGGTCAATGAGCCAATGACTGCACCATCAGGACACCCGAACCAGACAGTGTTGCAGTGTGAGATCATTCTGTTGTACCACTTGTGTTTGCCTGAACCAGACAGTGTTGCAGTGTGAGATCATTCTGTTGTACCACTTGTGTTTGTCTGAACCAGACAGTGTTGCAGTGTGAGATCATTCTGTTGTACCACTTGTGTTTGTCTGAACCAGACAGTGTTGCAGTGTGAGATCATTCTGTTGTACCACTTGTGTTTGCCTGAACCAGACAGTGTTGCAGTGTGAGATCATTCTGTTGTACCACTTGTGTTTGTATGTGTCTGGGCAGGGGAAACAAAGGCAGGGGGGAATGGATGAAACTGTCTGCTGTTGTATTGAAGTGTCTGCTGTTGTATTGAAGTGTCTGCTGTTGTATTGAAGTGTCTGCTGTTGTATTGAAGTGTCTGCTGTTGTATTGAAGTGTCTGCTGTTGTATTGAACTGTCTGCTGTTGTATTGAACTGTCTGCTGTTGTATTGAAGTGTCTGCTGTTGTATTGAACTGTCTGCTGTTGTATTGAACTGTCTGCTGTTGTATTGAAGTGTCTGCTGTTGTATTGAAGTGTCATCTTGTTGCATGCAGCTGTGTCCATATGGCCGTGTGCCAGACAGACCACCCGATGGTGCGAGCATTACTCGAACGTCTGGTCCGTGACAACATCGCTGACATGATCAATGCCCAGAACTTACAAGGACAGGTTTGACAGTTTTGTCATTTGTGTTGTTCTGTTCCTCTTTTTCTTATTGTCATAGCTAACATTTAAGCCATTCATTCAAAACGTTACCTGTTTCTTACATGTTACACTAAACAGTGTTTCACTGATTTGTTTAGAATCTCTGTTGTATGGCGTTGGGGACCATGTCTATCCACAGCCTTCTGTCTCGTGTACTGCCAATCTTCTTATAGTCCATGCCATGTGGCGTTGGTGACCATGTCTGTCCACAGCCTTCTGTCTCGTGTACTGCCAATCTTCTTATAGTCCATGCCATGTGGCGTTGGTGACCATGTCTGTCCACAGCCTTCTGGCTCATGTACTGCCAATCTTCTTATAGTCCATGCCGTGTGGCGTTGGTGATCATGTCTGTCCACAGCCTTCTGCCTCGTGTACTGCCAATCTTCTCATAGTCCATGCCATGTGGCCTTGGTGATACATCTGTCCACAGCCTTCTGTCTCGTGTACTGTCAATCATTTCTGACACTGTTGTTCCTTCTTGCCATGATGTCAGACTGTCTAACATCTTCTCTCCTGGTCTTTGCCTGCCTGTCTTCCCCTCCAACTTGTCCATAGTCACGACTTACTCCAGCTTTCCTCTTCTCATGATGTACCCAAAGACTGTGGATTGTCTTTCTCTGGTGTGAGTACCCAGTTCTGTGTGTGAGTGAAAGTCTTTCAAGATATCTCATTATGCTTTTTCAGTCTGTTCATTGTGCTCTTATCATGTTTCTGTACAACCACATTTCTGCAACTTTAATATAAATCCTCACTAACTGATCTTCCATGATCTACATCTAGTGAATCGGTACAGTTATCTTGGAACAGTCATACCATCTGATGGGAGATGCATTGAAGAAATTAGAACAAGAATTGCCATTGCGAAGGTAGTCTTTTGCAAGATGAAAAACATACTGACCAATAAAAGTATATCAATTGAAACAAGAAAAAGAGTGTTGAAATTCTACATAGAACCTGTACTTTTGTATGGATGTGAAGTGTGGACAATGAGCAGAGAAGCTGAAAAACATCTGATGGCTGTAGAAATGTGGTTTCTGAGGAAAATGCAAAGAATACCATGGACAGACAGAAAAACCAATGAACAAGTCCTTCAAGAAACAAATGAAGATTGTAAACTGATTAGAGACATTAGACGTAGAAATTCAGAATTTTTGGGCATGTTATGAGAAGAACTGACTTGGAGAACTTAGTGACAATTGGCAAGATCGAAGGGAAGAGACCAAGGGAAAGACTGAGAAGTAAATACCTGGATGGCTTGGCCACGTGGCATAGTCGAGACAGAAACAACGGAGCTGATCCATGACTCTGGTGATCGAGTGAGATGGCAAAACATTACTGCCTGCGCTTACCGGCATGGCACATGATGGATGGATGGATGATCTACATCCTTGCATCAGGGTGGGCTTCATATAGCTGTCAAGAGCTTCTTCGCTCACCTTGAGTGACAGCACACACTATTCCACTGCATAGTCTGCTGTTAGAATTCCGCTACTCTATTCTATTGTGACTGCCAAGTGTGTGTGCATTTATTTGTGAATATTGTCAGCTATCTGCCTATCTTCATGTCTGTCCACTTACCTGCTTACATTTCTTTCTTATTGCTTGTCTGTATGTCAGACTTTTTGTTTACATTTTTATTTTCCAATTTCATGTTTTAAGATCTGTTGGTGTTTATTCCTGAAGAAGATCACTAAGATTGAAAGATTGAAACTTTTTATTGTGTTGTGGTTTAGCTTATTGTTACATTTTTTCATCTTGTCTCGTCTCATCTCATCTTCTTCCTCTTGTACCTTATGGTGTCGTTGTGAAGTATAAACAGCGAGAGAGTGTCTGTTTATGGGCTTCATGCATTGAGATTCCCATGTGAAGTATAAACAGCGAGAGAGTGCCTGTTTATGGGCTTCATGCATTGAGATTCCCATGTGCTCTGCTATACCCTCTGTCCATTGTTTGCACGGCCGGCCTCTTCTTCTGCTTCCATTTGGTCTGTACATCATTGCTTCTTGTTGTATACTGTTAGTTAGTAACCTAGTTACATAGCCAAACCACTTGACTTGCTGCCTTCTAATAGTCCTGATTTCTTCATTTCTGATTTTCTCTCTTTTTGACACATTGAGTATTCATCTCTGGAATCTCATTTCTATTGTTGTAATTTTTCTTTTCTCTTTTTCTGTTACATTTTTATTTTACTTTATTGTTGTGTTATTATTAAAGTTATTTTCCCCAATGTAATTTCTGTTAAGACAAGCCGTCCCCGTGGCCAAAGGCTTGTGAACGCGGTACGTAAGCCGCTTACCAGGCGTTCGAAACGCAGCCGCAACCGATTTGTGCAGCAGACCATGTCGCATTGTGTTATAACGTCTTGGTATGGGAGCCGGTCGTTCAGAAAGCAATGGCAAACTACTGAACTTAAAAACTCGCCTAGTACATCAATCGCAGCTGAAAAATGCTGGTGTTAACTGCAACATCCTGCAGGGGATATGCAACATTTTAAAATAATTCTGTTAACTGGGTTTGAGTTCATTATAAGGTGTAACTCTGTGTTTGTTTTCTCTCTCTTTTCCACAGGAGCCACAGATACCTAATTGTTTTCCTTTTATTTTGTATGTCATGTCTGCCTGACTGGCTGTCAGGATATCTCTCCATCTGCTCACCTCTGTGTCTGTTTATCTGGCTTTCCATCTACATTTCTGTCTATCTGTATTTATTATCCATCAATATGTCTATCACGCTGTATTTATTCAAGAGCACTGCTTTGTCATTCCCCCCACTTGTAACAATTATCATAGTTTCAGTTACTTACAAACCTTGCTGATGAATGTGCCAGTTAATACATTACAGGCTAAATCCATCTATCTGTTTCATCCCACAGACTCCCTTGTACCTGGCCACAAGCACCAACAATACCAAGACAGTGAAAGTTCTGGTTGAATATGGTGCAGATGCTAACCTTCTTGCTGAAGTAAGTTTCTGTTTATCAAACATACATTTCCACTGGGAATGGTGGAATTAATTTTGTGGAAATATTGTTGTGCCCAGCTACCTTGAATGTCTGGATTTGATTCCCTGTAGAACATCCGTTGGCCGGTAAAGACGGTGTTTGTGTAATTATGCCACAGTAAAAACACTGCAGTGTTGTACTACATGCCAGGAAGGACTGCAGCACTGCTGGCGTGTCAGGTTCACAGTTTGTACCAGCACCTGTCTTCACTTCCATAAAGCGCAGACATCCCAGGAAGAAATAGGAAAAGCTAAACAAAATCTAAGATAGCAGTAAACTTCAGGGAAAATGCAGAAACAATAGCTAAACATTAATCCATGATGCCTTTATCCTCAAGTTGGAGAGAAAAGAAACAATACTAAGGTATTTCTACCTCAAGGGTAGAAAAAGGAAAGACTAAACAAGACAAAAGGACCTCTAGACTTTAGGAATGTATGGTTTAGGTGTGTGAAGTACGACTGTCATGGTATGCAGAGACTTCCAAAAGCCAAACAGCCTTGTTCAAGAAAGCATAACACCCGAATGTTCACGTGTGCATTAACTGTTGCACTTTGTCTTTGTCAGAATACAGGTGCTAGAAATGTTCTGTCTGTCAGTAGATTTAACACCACGATGTTCACATGTACATGAATTCTGTTGCTCAGGTAAAGATCTCAGCGCTAGAAATGTTCTGTCTCTTGTCAGTAGATTTAATGCCACAATGTTCACATGTACATGAATTCTGTTGCTCAGGTAAAGATTTCAGTGCTAGAAATATTCTGTCTGTTGTCAGTAGATTTAACATCACGATGTTCATATGTAGAATTCTGAAGCTCAGGTAAAGATCTCAGTGCTAGAAATATTCTGCCTACTGTGAGTTGGTTTTCTAAATGTGAAATCAGAGTGGAAAGAATCAGCAAGATCATAAGCTATCTTTACACATAAAGGTAGAAGATTAAAGTCTGATGTCCAAAGTTGTCTCTAGATCCATTGTAGCAGAAGAATGACTCATTAAAATGTGAACCTGAGGGTAGAAAAGAGAATCATCATGAACACACAATAAACATAAGGGTAGAAGAGGAATAACTAAACAAGACTAAACATTTCTTCTGCATGCCAAATTAGAATAGTAGAGAATGAACACTGTTATTTCTCATCAACGACTAGTCAATGACATCTTGTGGAGCTTGTCAGAAGCTAGGAGCCATTCATTGTGCCTCCACCAAGGGAGAGAAGTACCTGGACACACTGAAGGCTCTCTTGGCTGCCCCTCGTATCAAACTGGATCTGGTCAACTCTGAAGGTGAGTACAGATTGTCCAGGCGATGAGAAGGTCTACTACTTGACCCTCCAATGGGAGTGTCTCCCTGCTTTTAACTTATTGAACATAGTGGCCTGGTGACTTACTGCCAGCCCAGCAGTCATGCTGGCCTGCATATCCTCATAGAAGCACCAACTGTTCTAACCATAGGCTGTGACATCCATGTCTTCTCAGGGCCTGTAAGGGAAACACAGAGTTGTAGCACTGTAACCTGCCATGTGTGTCATAAGAGGCCAGTAAGAAGGGTGGGCATCAGACTGCCTGCTTCATCTTACTGCTGTGTCCCCACTTCAGGCTCAGAAAGCAATAGGGTCTACACGATCACTACTAGAACTTCACGTCTGCCAAGAGGATGTCACCGGGTCTATTTCTTTTGGTCACCAGCTTTGAACTCAAGCATAGTCCACACTGGACTAATTTTTTGCATGTGAATTAGCTTTCCCTATTTCCAGTGTCCCTGGTCATCAGGCGACTTCAGAGGTACTTGTAATTTACATCCCCAACTCAAGGATGAGAAGTCAACATTTTAATCCAGCTGACCAGTGTATGGGGTTAAACCCGCTACCTCAGCATCAGCACACCGGAAGTTTAAGAGCAAGTGCTCTTGTCCATTCGGCCATGCTGACCTCTGTCACACGTCACGGTTCAGCACACTCAAGTACAGCATGGCTGGGGTTAGACCTGGGCTAGTTATGTGTCCTCCATGGGTTTTACGTATTTTGTTGTCAACAAGGTGGCAGCCTCAACCTCCAGTCTCATATGGAAAGTTTGTCATTTGATACACTTTGTTCTTTTCAATAGTCACTTACACTTTGTTCTTTTCAATAGTCTCTTACACTTTGTTCTTTTCAATAGTGTCTCTTCCTGTGACACTAGCCATGAAACCCCATCCAGATCTATCAGTGTACATCATCTGTCCCACATTGAGAATTTATCACATGTACTGCCTAACTAAATTTCCAGGTCTTCCTTCCTATCCTATCACGCTCAGCACTTTCTTCATTATCGTTGCATTTCTCTTGTATTCTCATCTTATCTTGTTTATCTTGGACCTTGCCGTGTCGAGGTGAAGCATAAACAGTGAGAGAGTGCCCGTTTATGACCTCCATATATCATGATTTCCATGGACTCTGCTATTCCCTCTGTCCATCGTTTACATGGTTGGCCTCATCTTCTGCTTCCATTTGGTGTGCACATCATTGCTTGTTGTGATAGACTGTCAGTTGGTTGCCTTGTTATGTGGCCAAACCATTTAACTTGCTGTTTTCTTATGAAATCTACCGCTGCTGCAACCTCCACTTTAGTTCTGATTTCTTCATTTCTGATTTTCTCTCTTCTTGATACATTGATTATTGTATTGTCTGTTGCTATATTTGTATTCCATTGTATATCACCTGAAGTGAGTGCCGTGTTAATTATACAGTTATTGCCATGCACTTCAGGTCACACAGCTCTTAACTGTGCTGTCCTGTCACATGGCAAGATGGGCACAGATAACAAACCTATCAACAGTGTATCCATTATCCAGGCTCTGATCCATGCCGGGGCAGACCCAAACATACAGGTGAGGTCTTTATTGTGCTTGTGAAAACACTGGTGGTGATATTGGTGTTTGAGCCATTTCCATACATCGTCTTTGCCTCAGATTCTCTGTTCAGGCTCCCACAGTCTTGGAAGATCCAGCATGTATTGGAGTAAGGTTGGTATACAGACCTTTCCCCTGACCTCGTACAGAGATACCATCTCCAAAGGAATGATGTTGTAGAGCTCTCTTCAACTCCCTGAGCTAAGAAAGCATCAGCGTATGTGGGACTTGTAATGGAACGTGACATCTGCAGAGAGGCATGACTCTTGGTCAGGCGGGGGACCTGGTTCGTGGATTGTCCACAGCTCCAGGTCGTGGCCTGTGTCATCTGGACCCTGGTCTTGTGCACTCCCTCAACATGCACTTCAGATTTAGATGAGAGGGAGCAGTGGCTGGGGAGTTACGTTGTCTACCTTATGCTTGGAAGGTACTGGGTTGATCCCAGCACAGGGCTAGAACTGTGTCCAAGAACCAATGGAATCTAATAATATCACTTGCTGCCATGATCTTTTGGGAAGTGAGATAGCATACCTTACCTTCTTGGATAAGGGTGTCTGTGCCAGCTGCACATGTTATAAATCCTACGGCAGTTGGACATTGCACAACTTTGACTGTAAGGTGGAGGAGCACAATTGGGGATGTACAAGCCTTACCCTAGGGCAAGGAAGTGCACCCTAAAGACTGCATGTTGTTATAGGGCAGACCAGGCCCTAAGCCTTGGTTGGCAACTGGTCTAGGATCAAAGCTCTGACAGGTGGACAGTTAGAGCATTGTTTTTCTGATCCGGCAGCTTCTACATCTTGTCTTGTTCCAGTTGTATTGGTGTTATCTTTCCTCTGAAGTAAACTAGGCAGGCTGAGAGAGGAATCATGCTGCATGGGCAACACATGATCTCTACAATTCAGCGCTGGCTTTGTGCTATACTGTGCCTTTTGTTGAAGCACAATATAACCAACTATCATCTGTCAAGACGGCCAGATGCCAGTACAGCCTCTGTGCCCTGGTAACATTGTTGGGCCAGAAAACCTGTTGACAGGTAGACAGTCTTGTCTGGAATCTGGTTAGTGAGTTAGTTCACAGCTTCAGTGCCAAACAAACCGTAGTTTTGGTCCAAATACAAATGGATGGTGGAAAATGGGATGTAGGGGTGTGTCACAGTTATGATTTAAAAGTTGTTAATATGGTAGCAGACTTGTTGTATTATATATCAAATTAAAGGGTGTTGCATTTTGTGCTAGATCTGTTTGCTTAAGCCTTGTGTATGTGGGCATGTGTATGGTAATGTTTGAATTCTAAGAGTGATTATCATATGATTCTTGAAAATCTCATGTTTATCATCATGTCATAGGTTCAGTGCAGACAGTTGCTCTCATCACGACTCATTGGCAATATTTCATTCCATAATATGTGCGTTTGTCTGATCTCATGTCTCCTGCTTCATGTCCCAGGTGTCTACAGTGTCCTGTGTCCATCTCTGTGCTGACCCACCCTGACCACTTCTCCCAGGCACCAAGCCTTCCATCACCGTTCTGGCCAAGTCAGTCTGTTGTTTAATGTGGCTACAATATTTCACTTCCCCAGACATTATTCTGTTTATGTGTCACTTTACTTCAGTGTTCCGTATGTTGGTATTGTCCATCTTTTTGATCAACAGTAGTTTTAGAACTCTTCTGCAACAATTACACTCATATGTTCTGTTTAGTGATCGTGTAATTGTCCATGACTCACATCCACATATTGCCACAAGAAAGATGCAAGTTCTCAACAATGTGACATTCATGTGTTGGCTGCTCCTCATGTGCTGTATGTTCTTGGTAGGTGTTTTGTTTGTTTGTTGGCGCTCACTTCCTTTGAACTCAAGCGTAGTCTGTACATGTGCTACTACCAGTGACTGCACTGGACAGATTTTTGTGAGTAGATTAGCTTTCCCTATTACCAGTGTTCCTCACCATCAGGTGAACCCACTCCAACTTGTGAGGTGCTTGTAATCTACATGTCTAAGTCAGGGACAAGAAGTCAACATTTTAGTCCAGCTGACCGGTGTAAGGGTTGAACCCGCTACCTCAGCATCAGCACACTGGAAGTTTAAGAGTCAGCACTCCTATCCATTCAGCCATGCTAGCCTCCAGTTGTTGTTAGTGTGGAACCTCAACATTGCCGTGGCCAGACTGTCCAACTTCCTTCAGACTGTCCCCAGTCTTATTTAGTGTGGAGCAGAGATGTGACAAGTTTGTGACATTGTCAGTTTCTCTATAACTTTGTGACATTGTCAGTTTCTCTATAACTTTGTGACATTGTCAGTTTCTCTTATAAGTTGTGACATTGTCAGTTTCTCTATAAGTTTGTGACATTGGCAATTTCTTCATATGTTTGTTGCATTGTCAGTTTCTTCATAAGTTTGTGGCATTGTCAGTTTCTACATAAGTTTGTGACATTGGCAATTTCTTCATAAGTTTGTGACATTGTCAATTTCTTCATAAGTTTGTGGCATTATCAATTTCTTAATAAGTTTGTGACATTGTCAGATTCTTCATTGTTGGTGTATCTGTTGACCAGGTTCAGCAAAATGGCAAGACAGCCTTGATGTATGCCTTAGAATCCAGGGACCTTGACCTCATTGAGAAGACATTTCAGCTGGTGGAGCCTTCACAGCTTTACAGTTTCCTCAGAACTCAGGTAGGTTGAGCCTTGCACTTGGATATGTTCAGGTATGTGTCTCAGGTAGGTTGAGCCTTACACCTGGATATTTTCAGGTATGTGTCTCAGGTAGGTTGAGCCTTACACCTGGATATCTTCAGGTATGTGTCTCAGGTAGGTTGAGCCTTACACCTGGATATTTTCAGGTATGTGTCTCAGGTAGGTTGAGCCTTACACCTGGATATCTTCAGGTATGTGTCTCAGGTAGGTTGAGCCTTACACCTGGATATCTTCAGGTATGTGTCTCAGGTAGGTTGTGCCTTACACTTGGATATCTTCAGGTATGTGTCTCAGGTAGATTGAGCCTTACACTTGGATATCTTCAGGTATATGTATCATATAGGTTGAGCCTTAAACTTGGATATGTTCAGGTATATGTCTCAGGTAGGTTGAGCCTTATACTTGGATATGTTCAGGTATATGTATCTTGTAGGTTGAGCCTTACACTTGGATGTCTTCAGGTATGTGTCTCATGTAGGTTGAGCCTTATACTTGGATATGTTCAGGTATATGTCTCAGGTAGGTTGAGCCTTATACTTGGATATGTTCAGGTATATGTATCATGTAGGTTGAGCCTTACACTTGGATGTCTTCAGGTATGTGTCTCAGGTAGGTTGAGCCTTACTCTTGGATATGTTCAGGTATGTGTCTCAGGTAGATTGAGCCTTACACTTGGATATCTTCAGGTATATGTATCATATAGGTTGAGCCTTACACTTGGATATGTTCAGGTATATGTCTCAGGTAGGTTGAGCCTTACACTTGGATATCTTCAGGTATATGTATCATATAGGTTGAGCCTTACACTTGGATATGTTCAGGTATATGTCTCAGGTAGGTTGAGCCTTATACTTGGATATGTTCAGGTATATGTATCATGTAGGTTGAGCCTTACACTTGGATGTCTTCAGGTATGTGTCTCATGTAGGTTGAGCCTTACACTTGGATATCTTCAGGTAGATGTCTCATGTAGGTTGAGCCTTACACTTGGATATGTTTGGGTATGTGTCTCAGGGAGGTTGAGCCTTACACTTGGATATGTTCAAGTATATGTATCATGTAGGTTGAGCCTTACACTTGGATATGTTCAGGTATATGTATCATGTAGGTTGAGCCTTACACTTGGATATGTTTGGGTATGTGTCTCAGGTAGGTTGAGCCTTACACTTGGATTTGTTCAGGTATATGTATCATGTAGGTTGAGCCTTACACTTGGATATGTTCAGGTATATGTATCATGTAGGTTGAGCCTTACACTTGGATATGTTCAGGTATATGTATCATGTAGGTTGAGCCTTACACTTGGATATATTCAGGTATGTGTATCATGTAGGTTGAGCCTTACACTTGGATATATTCAGGTATATGTATCATGTAGGTTGAGCCTTACACTTGGATATGTTCAGGTATATGTATCATGTAGGTTGAGCCTTACACTTGGATATCTTCAGGTATATGTATCATGTAGGTTGAGCCTTAGACTTTGATATCTTCAGGTATGTGTCTCATGTAGGTTGAGCCTTACACCTGGATAGATATGTTCAAGTATGTATCTCAGGTAGATTGAGCCTTACACCTGGATATGTTCCGGTATCAGTCTCTTATTAGTTTAGCTTTACATCTGGCCATGATCAGGTATAGGTCTGTTATCAACTGGCAAGCACTAAAACTGCAGCACTCAAACTGCAGAATGCATACAACAATTTCCCAAAGACAGCTGAGAAAGATCTATTCTATGATCGGGTGAAACATCCATAGATGTCAAACTCTACTCAAGTCTGCAGGATCTGCAACAGACAGTTCGTTTGACCACTCCAGAGAATTCATGAAAGCACTTGGGAACATCCACAAGAATATCTTAAGCATAGAGTTCATGAAACCACAGATGAGAACATTCACAAGATTACCTTAAGTGTAGGGTTTATGGAAGCTTTTGAGAACATTCACAAGAATACACGTAGACATTATCATCAAGTGCCTTGCTGACTGACATGGACAATCATGCTTTTCCACAAATTGCGATCCCCGACTGCATGAGTTAGTACATATGTTGACGCCCTTCATGCCATGACATAAGAATATCAAGAATTTTCTCTCCCTGCCTTTCTCTATCTCTCTTTACACAAATCTTTCCAGTTGTTGCAACATGTTCCAAGTTTTGTTTTCTTATAATGTGGCCAAAAGATGAAGTCTGCCTCTTTCATATGTTTGTAATAAGTTGTCTTTGCGACTTAGCTTCCTTCAAAATATCCAGATTGCTCATTATGGCTGTCCAAGGAATTTTCAACATTCTTCCACAAAATCACATCTTCAAAGCCTCCAGGGATTTTTTCACTTGTTTACTAATTGTCCAGGATTCACAGCTGTATGTTAGAGCTGAGCTGGTTCTATGTAACACACAAGAACTCTTTCTGTAACTTTCTATGACAAGGACTTATTACATAACATAAAACAGATGCAGCTTTGTTACAATGCCTTGGTAGAGGAGTAGTTTAGAGTCCAGCTCAGAAACCTAAAGAATTACATTAGCATCCAGAGAGAGACACTGAATTTACTGGACAAGCTAAGTAAGAAGATGAAGATGATTGTGTGTAAGCTGATAAAGAAATGTCTGCAACTATCTGTAAACGACTTTGACACTCTGACATTCCTCCACAGGCATTTGATGGCTCCTCCTGCCTTAAGATTGCAAAATCACTCAAAACATACCTGAACCCAGCTGGACAGAAGCGGCTTTCCAACTGCCTGAAGCTTACAGCCAGAAGAGTTTCCTTGTGACCACCCTCACCATTTCATCATTTTCATGTTGCATATCCTTTGCTGAACATCACTGGAATTACTTCTCACCCAAAAGATTCTCAGTCCTTTGTTGAATATCGCTGTAAATACCTCCCACCCAAAATATTCCCAATCCTTTGTTGAACATCGCTGTCATCACCTCCCACCCAATAGATTTGCAATCCTTTGCCAGTTTGCCTGCCTCATGTATTTTTATGCCCCACTGTGTCAGCAAGTCCTGGGTCCTCGCTGCACTTGTAAACCCCTGCCTCTTTTTCCAGGAACCATGCCTACGTTCACTGTCCCTTCCAAGCCACTGTGGGATTTAATACGACCAACTTGTCTCAGTGTCCCAGGCTGGATGATGTGTGTGAACCTGTGTTCTTGGATGTTCACATCTTGAAGAACTTCACTGGTGTTCTTCTTCATACTTGTTGTTGGCACTACATGTTGACAACTGGTGATTTTCTTTGTACTAGTATATCATAAAGGATCACTTTGAATGTAACCAGATACCGCTATAAGTGCTCCAGTCTCCTCCCACTGATCACACATGGAGAATCTCAGCACAGTGCACACACTCTTTGGTACTAGCCAAGATCAGAATGTGTCTTGAAAGGATCACACCTGCTTCATATATTCTTTTTGTGGGTATTTTTCCTACATGTCTTCTTATTTTAATTAGCCTAGTCAGCAATCTATTCAGCCAGTTCTTTACGATGTCTGACTGCTGAGGAATTTCTAACGTGTTCACTGTGTATTCAGTGGTCCAATTAGTTATTCACCCTTTGTGCAAGAAATCTATTCATCTGATACACTGCTCCAGGGTGATCTATTTTCATATTTGGAACCCCTGAGTTGAGTAGCATATATTCATTTTGTTTTTGCTTATTTTTATTTCACACGATTCCATAATGTGCCTTAATGTAGCTATTTTAATGTCATTTCCGTTGTTTGTGTGTTGATGTGATTTTTTGTTTGCTGAAGAAGGTTTATCTCCACAACATCCTCTGTGTTTTGTAATTGCAATTTTTTTAATCTGCCCTATATTTTGCGTTTTATTATTATTTACATTTCTACAGCTTCACTGCTGTTAACCCATTTCATTCATATCTGTAAGCCAAGGATGACGGGGGAGCACGCCATCCTTGTCTAATGTTGTAAACATCTACACATTCCATGCCACGAATCAAAACAGGTATACACAAGTTAGAGATGGACATCATAGCTCCAAGCCACTCCTCCCATGTACAAGTGAAGATGCTTGTCTGCTGTTGGTTTTCTTTGAGATTCCTGTTGACAACCTTATTTCCAGAACACTCATGAGCTCTGCACACAGGGTGTGCAGTATGTGTGTACTGGTTACTTGGTGTCAGCATTTAGAATTGCAATGATTCTCTTGCAATCTCGTAGTGTGTCTGGGTCACTGAAGTCACAGGGCCAGATCTGGCCAAGACCATAGATCATCTCTGTGTGATGTGGCCTGACTGCACACTGGATCCCTAGGCTGGCTAACATTCTAAGCAGCGCTGTGCCTCTCCACTGATGTGACATCCCAGTGCTTATGTGATTGCTCATGCTGCTTTCTTCAGCTTCGAGAGGAGATGGAGAGCTGTGCCGCTGAGGTGAGGTTCTGTAGAAGGATACTGAGATGTGCTTCTGTAGAATAATGCTGAGATATGGTTCTATAGAAGAATGCTGAGACGTGGATCTATAGAACAATGCTGAGATGTGGGTCCATAGAAGAATGCTGAGATATGGGTCTGTAGAAGAATGCTGAGGTATGGTTCTATAGAAGAATGCTGAGGTATGGGTCTGTAGAAGAATGCTGAGGTATGGTTCTATAGAAGAATGCTGAGATATGGGTCTGTAGAAGAATGCTGAGATGTGGGTCCATAGAAGAATGCTGAGATATGGGTCTGTAGACAGATGATGAGATGTGGTTCTGTAGAAGGATGCTGAGATATTGTTCTATATAAGAATGCTGAGATGTGGATCTATAGAACAATGCTGAGATGTGGGTCCATAGAAGAATGCTGAGATATGGGTCTGTAGAAGAATGCTGAGATGTGGGTCTGTAGATGGATGATGAGATGTAGTTATGTAGAAGAATGCTGAGGTATGTTTCTATTGAAGAATGCTGAGATATGCTTCTAAAGAAGAATACTGAGATATGGTTCTATAGAAGAATGCTGAGATATGGTTCTATAGAAGAATGCTGAGATATGGTTCTATTAAAGAATGCTGAGATATGGTTCTATAGAAGAATGCTGAGATATGGGTCTGTAGAAAATGTCAGTTCCCATTCCCATTCATGCCCTGTCCTCATCTTCAACAGCCAACAAAGAGTCCCAACACTAATCATACCAGTAGCAGCATAATTATATGTCTGTCTGGCTTTTCCTCAGAGTCCCAAGTGTCAGCCAGACCCTCTGGTCACTCCCTGCAGCACCATTCTCTCCAGGCCATGATAATCTATCTGTTCTTCTGCACTATACGCACGATCTCAAAGGGTCCTGACCATGTCTGCCTTATCATGCACCAATAAATACCCCACCCACCGTGGCAAACCCAGCCAATCTGTTGAGAATGTCAGTCACTATATTGAAGTGTGTGGCTGTGTTGTATATTTTACTCTATCATTGACAAGTCAAAGTTATCCCTATGCATAGTGTACTAAGACAAGCCTAGGTTATCCCAATGCCTCTGTTATTGACAAGTCAAGATTGTCACAACGCAGGCTGTACTCTGTCATTGACAAGTTCATATTGTGTCCAAGCCTACAAATACTTCACTTAACCAGGAAAGATATGCCATGGAACATTTTTTATTTGTTTTATTTTACTTAAAATCGTTTTACAATTTTTTTTTTAAAATATACGTGTTAATATTGATGGTCACTATTAGTTTATAT
This sequence comes from Cepaea nemoralis, assembly GCA_014155875.1. Classification (NCBI taxonomy): domain Eukaryota; kingdom Metazoa; phylum Mollusca; class Gastropoda; order Stylommatophora; family Helicidae; genus Cepaea; species Cepaea nemoralis. Next base: position 342,703 of record JACEFZ010027617.1, on the reverse strand, counting down.
CATGTTTTTATTTTGATTAACAGTATTACTTTGTTGGGAGAACTTTGAACTTCTCTGGTGTGTTTCAGACAGAGGAATCCTTGTGGGTGGAATATTCCAGTGTATCATGGCTTCTTGGGCTGTAACTTGTAGCATGTGCAGGTTTAAGTCATATGAAAGAATTCAATGTATCATGGCTTCTTTGGGTATCAATCAATCAGGTGTCGTCTTCACAATGAAAGTTGGCTGCAGTGGATCTCCAACACTGTCTGTCTTTCACCTTGATTGTACATTCTGTCAGATAGTAACTTTGTTTGGCTCTTCATGTTATCTTCCCATTTCTGTCTTTGTCTACCTCTTGCTCACTTGCCTTCAACCTTGCCCTCCGGTATGGTTTTTATAAGAGTGTTTTAATTTACCTGAAATATTTCACTTGCCTCCATTTTTATTTCTTTCATCAGCTTTCTGTTCATTCCCTGGTTGTATTTGATTGTTTTTGTTGCCATACAATACATCTTGGGATGTATATTGTAGCATATGATGTTCTTGTTGCCATACAATACATCTTGGGATGTATATTGTAGTCAATGATGTTTTTGTTGCCATACAATACATCTTGGGATGTATATTGTAGCATATGATGTTTTTGTTGCCATACAATACATCTTGGGATGTATATTGTAGCCAATGATGTTTTTGTTGCCATACAATACATCTTGGGATGTATATTGTAGCCAATGATGTTTTTGTTGCCATACAATACATCTTGGGATGTATATTGTAGCCAATGATGTTTTTGTTGCCATACAATACATCTTGGGATGTATATTGTAGCCAATGATTTGAAATAATTCAGTGTATTCATGATTATTTGGGGTACAGTAGACATTAATGAGATTCAGGTGTATCTTACATAGAAATGTGATTGGTGTGTATCTTACAGTAGATATAGATGTGATTGTTGTGAATCTTACGGTAGATATAGATGTGATTGTTGTATCTTAAAGTAGATATAGATGTTATTGTTGTGTATCTTACAGTAGATATAGATGTGAGTGTTGTGTATCTTATAGTAGATGTGGTTGTTTTGTATCTTTCAGTAGATACAGATGTGCTTGTTGTGTATCTTACAGTAGATATAGATGTGATTGTTGTGTATCTTACAGTAGATATAGATATGATTTTTGTGTATCATAAAGTAGATATAGATATGATTTTTGTGTATCTTACAGTAGATATAGATGTTATTGTTGTATCTTGCAGTAGATATAGATATGATTGTTGTGTATCTTACAGTAGATATAGATGTTATTGTTGTATCTTAAGGTAGACATATATATGATTTTTGTGTATCTTACAGTAGATATAGATATGATTTTTGTGTATCTTACAGTAGATATAGATATGATTTGTGTGTATCTTGCAGTAGATATAGATGTGATTTTTGTGTATCTTACAGTAGATATAGATTTGATTGTTATGTACCTTACAGTTGATATAGATATGATTTTTGTGTATCTTACAGTAGATATAGATGTGATTGTTGTGTATCTTACAGTGTATATATATATATATATATATATATATATATATATATATATATATATATATATATATATATATATATATATGTTATTGTTGTATCTTACAGTAGAAATAGATGTGATGGTTGTGTATCTTACATTAGATATAGATGTGATTGTTGAGTATCTTACAGTAGATATAAATGTGATTGTTGTGTTGTTGGGTATCTTACAGTATATATAGATGTTATTGTTGTATCTTACTGTAGAAATAGATGTGATGGTTGTGTATCTTACATTAGATATAGATGTGACTGTTGTGTATCTTACAGTAGATATAAATGTGATTGTTGTGTTGTTGGGTATCTTACAGTATATATAGATGTTATTGTTGTATCTTACAGTAGAAATAGATGTGATGGTTGTGTATCTTACATTAGATATAGATGTGACTGTTGTGTATCTTACAGTAGATATAAATGTGATTGTTGTGTATCTTACAGTAGATATAGATGTTATTGTTGTATCTTACAGTAGAAATAGATGTGATGGTTGTGTATCTTACAGTAGAAATAGATGTGATTGTTGTGTATCTTACAGTAGATATAAATGTGATTGTTGTGTATCTTAAGTATAGATTTGTATCTAACTTATAGTAGATATAGATGTTATTGTTGTATCTTACAGTAGAAATAGATGTGATGGTTGTGTATCTTACAGTAGAAATAGATGTGATTGTTGTGTATCTTACAGTAGATATAAATGTGATTGTTGTGTATCTTATAGTAGATATAGATGTTATTGTTGTATCTTATAGTAGATACAGATGTGATTGTTGTGAACCTTACAGTAGATATAGATATGATTGCTGTGTATCTTACAGTAGATATAGATGTGGTTGTTGTGTATCTTATAGTAGATATAGATGTTATTGTTGTATCTTACAGTATAAATAGATGTGACTGTTGTGTATCTTATAATAGATATAGATGTGGTTGTTGTGTATCTGTAAGTAGATACAGATGTGATTGTTGTGTATCTTACAGTACATATAGATGTGATTGTTGTGTATCTTACAGTATGTATATATATATATGTGGTTCAGGTGAATATTATAAATCTGTAGAGGGTGTTGGAGAAGAATGTTATTTATGAGGACCGCCATTGTTGACTGTTATATCTTGAAATGCTGTAACCTGGAATTGTGCCTTAACGTTGTTGTTATACAGAAATATAATCTTGAAAATATTTATGGTTCCTGTGATATTGTGGCCCTAAAGGGGAAGTAAACAATACTAACACTAATCCAGCATGCCTGTTGTAGGAGGTCGTCACTGAAGACAGGCTACCCCCCCCCCCCCCCCCCCCCCCCCCCCCCCCCCCCCCCCCCCCCCCCCTGGTCAGATAAAACAATTGTAGACAATGAATTAATAGATTCATGTATTTTTTCGCTTGCTTTTAACTCAAGCGTACTCCATATATGTGCTATTATGTCTAGTGCATTGGACTGGGTTTTTTTTTGGTGTGGTTTAGTTTTTCCTATTACCAGTGTCCCTCACCATCAGGTGAACCAACTCTGACTTCTGAGGTACCTTCATTTACGTCCCCAAGTTAAGGACGAGAAGTCAACATGTTAGTCCAACTGACGGGTGTAGGTGCTGAACTCACTACTTTAGCATCAGCACACCGGAAGTTTAAGTGCAGGTGCTCTTGTCTATTCAGCCACACTGACCACCAGGTTAATGTATAATAATAGTAATACAAATGATAAGAGGAGCTTTCGTGTCACTAGAAAATGTGTGCAAGTGACAATAAATGTAATCTACTGTCAAACTTGGAATAGTTAGCTCTGATATCAAATCATACTTGTGTGTGGATCAGAAACTTGGAGAACAACACAATCACTAATACACCACGAACATGGATCAGCCCTGTCTGCACGTAATAGTAGAACTAAGCTGGTGTGACAGAATGCCCAGTGTGGTACTCATGGGGAACATCCCGCAGATTGCAGCCAACCAAGAGGTGGGGGTGGGCATTGGTGCTGGGTGGGACACACACTGTGGAGACTTTGTTAGAAGTATAACTAGAGAACCCGCAGGGCAGAGCAAGGAACCAATGAACAAATTTTATTCTCAAAGAGTTAAGAATTGGGCATGCAGGCCCGTCTGCCATTCTGGCCTCCTCTCATAGGTTATTTCATTCATACGTCCCTTATGAAGCTAATTTTAGACAACAGAACAAAATGCATTAAAACGCATGGAAAATAATCAATGAAACATGACTCACTAAGGCAATCTTTAACCTGGCCATTATAAATATAACTAAGGTAGGTGTAACGTGCAGGAAATAGAATGAAACCTTCAGACGCAGAGGTGAATTTGGGCGGTTCTCGCTGCGGCCGTTACTTACAGGATTTGTGAGCCGGCCGCTCAGAAAGCAATGGCAAACTACTGAGCGTAATCTTGCCAAGAAATCAACAACAGCGGTAGAATGCTAGTGTTGACAGCGATGTTCCTGTAGTAGGATATGAGGGCAAAAAAATGTCAGATGGAACTGCAGGAGATAACCGATAGAAGGAGTTGGAGTCCGTTGGTCCAGAGTTTGCTCCTTTGGGACATGACAGTCAGAAAAAGTACATTGTTTATTGTGCAAACTCACAAAGATCAAGAATTGTGTTATTTGCCGGCGCCGTGTTGTAGGCCTTTCGGGTACAATTCATAATCCTGCATACAGTTTTTCGAAACAGCTGCAGGCGATTTGGCAGCAGATCGCCTTGTACTGGTATGAGTGCCGGTCGTTCAGAAAGCAATGGCAAACTACTGAACGTAAACTTGCCCAGAAATCACAAGCAACCCAAAAATATTGCTGGGGTTGACTGTGGCGTCCAGTAAAGGATATGCAACTAAGTTGTATTTGAGAGCTTGCAATTAGTCTGCTGTTTTCTCTCCTGTGTTTACACAACTGTAAGTTATTCAGTTGTGTTTCTTTCTCTAACTATTTCTATCTGATTGTTTCTGGGTTGAGTATGTCCGTCTCCGATTTACTGTTTACAATTATCCATCTCCAATTGTTTGTCTGATTATCCGTTTCTGATTGTCTTGTTTGATTGTTTCTGGCTTGAATATGTCTATTTGTCTATCTCTGGGCGCCTATCTCCAATTTACTGTTTATAACTATCCATATCCAATTGTCTGTCTCTGGTTTACTGTTTACAATTATCCATCTCCAATTGTCTGTCTCTGAGTGTCTGTCTCAGATTTACTATTTACTATTATCCTTCTACAATTGTCTGTCTCCTATTTACTGTTTACAATAGTCCATCTCCAATTGTCTGTCTGATTATCCGTTTCTGATGGTCTATTTATAATTGTCTGTCTCGGATTGTCTGTTTCTTAATGGCTGTTTTACATTGTCTCAGATGTTCTGTCTCTGATTGTTGTTGTCTGTTTTTCTGTCTTCATTATTTGACTTGATAGTCTGTCTCTGATTGTCTGTTCTCTGAATACGTGTCTTGAATCTGTCTCTGGTTGTCACTAACTATTTAACTGTAATTACTTGTTACTGATCATGTCTGTTAAATCTCTTTGCTTCTAATTCTTGGTCTCCGAGTGTCCGTTCATGGGTTGTCTGTACCTGTCTCTTCGTGCCTTGTCTCTTAATTAACTGTATATCTAATTGTCTTCTTCTTATGCTGTCTATTATAATTGTCTCTACTTGTTTCTTTCTAATTGTGTGTGTCTCTCTCTTTTATTTTTTATGAATGCTTGTCTTTGACTGTTTGGGCTATCTTTGTATTGTATGTTTGTTTTTTTTTAATTTATCTATCTGTGACTACATATCTCTAATTGTCTGTCCCTGTTGTTGGTAAACACAGTAGTCTAACGTCACCAGATTCTATAAATCAATCATTGTATTCGAGTCAGCAAATGGACGTTAAATTTAACTAGCGCCTTCCACAAACACAGGACTCGTACACAATGAGACATTTCAAGACACAAGTACAAACATGACATGTTCATGTATGTTACAATATGAAACACAACCAACACAGTGACAAATAATATGTCCTGAATTGAGCAACACGCCGTCGCTGTGGCTGTAGAGTAGTAAATGGGTCGCCAACACACCGAGTCGACGGTTTGAAATATGCCGCAGACTGCCTTGCGTCGATATCGATCATGGGAGTGTCGGTTCTGACAGCTGTGGCAAACTGCTGAATTGTAAAACTGCTAGTAAATCACAAACAGACAAAAAATGCTTGCATTGGTTGCGACGTCCCATAAAGAACATGCAACAACTTTTTTTTTTTAGAGCAAAACATACCATTCTGTTTCTGCACAACAAACAGAACAGCCACATACAGAGATTTGATATGTAGACTAGTGGAACAGACAAGCCAACTGACCTGCTCATAACGATTGTCACGTTCTGTGTCGACCACAGAGACACACGTAAAGCTATTTGAGAGTCTCAACCAGCTGTCGACAACAACAAGATGTATCCCACAACTGGCCATCCCATGTTTCTCCATCAACTGTCGACAACAACAAGATGTATCCCACAACTGGCCCTCCCATGTGTCTCCACCAACTCGACAACAACAAGATGTATCCCACAACTGGCCATCCCATGTATCTCCATCAACTGTCGACAACAACAAGATGTATCCCACAACTGGCCCTCCCATGTTTCTCCATCAACTGTCGACAACAACAAGATGTATCCCACAACTGGCCCTCCCATGTGTCTCCACCAACTCGACAACAACAAGATGTATCCCACAACTGGCCCTCCCATGTGTCTCCATCAACTGTCGACAACAACAAGATGTATCCCACAACTGGCCCTCCCATGTGTCTCCACCAACTCGACAACAACAAGATGTATCCCACAACTGGCCATCCCATGTATCTCCATCAACTGTCGACAACAACAAGATGTATCCCACAACTGGCCATCCCATGTATCTCCATCAACTGTCGACAACAACAAGATGTATCCCACAACTGGCCCTCCCATGTTTCTCCATCAACTGTCGACAACAACAAGATGTATCCCACAACTGGCCCTCCCATGTTTCTCCATCAACTGTCGACAACAACAAGATGTATCCCACAACTGGCCCTCCCATGTGTCTCCACCAACTCGACAACAACAAGATGTATCCCACAACTGGCCCTCCCATGTGTCTCCACCAACTCGACAACAACAAGATGTATCCCACAACTGGCCCTCCCATGTGTCTCCATCAACTGTCGACAACAACAAGATGTATCCCACAACTGGCCCTCCCATGTGTCTCCACCAACTCGACAACAACAAGATGTATCCCACAACTGGCCATCCCATGTATCTCCATCAACTGTCGACAACAACAAGATGTATCCCACAACTGGCCATCCCATGTATCTCCATCAACTGTCGACAACAACAAGATGTATCCCACAACTGGCCCTCCCATGTTTCTCCATCAACTGTCGACAACAACAAGATGTATCCCACAACTGGCCCTCCCATGTTTCTCCATCAACTGTCGACAACAACAAGATGTATCCCACAACTGGCCCTCCCATGTGTCTCCACCAACTCGACAACAACAAGATGTATCCCACAACTGGCCCTCCCATGTGTCTCCACCAACTCGACAACAACAAGATGTATCCCACAACTGGCCCTCCCATGTGTCTCCACCAACTCGACAACAACAAGATGTATCCCACAACTGGCCCTCCCATGTGTCTCCACCAACTCGACAACAACAAGATGTATCCCACAACTGGCCATCCCATGTATCTCCATCAACTGTCGACAACAACAAGATGTATCCCACAACTGGCCATCCCATGTATCTCCATCAACTGTCGACAACAACAAGATGTATCCCACAACTGGCCCTCCCATGTTTCTCCATCAACTGTCGACAACAACAAGATGTATCCACAACTGGCCCTCCCATGTTTCTCCATCAACTGTCGACAACAACAAGATGTATCCCACAACTGGCCCTCCCATGTGTCTCCACCAACTCGACAACAACAAGATGTATCCCACAACTGGCCCTCCCATGTGTCTCCACCAACTCGACAACAACAAGATGTATCCCACAACTGGCCCTCCCATGTGTCTCCACCAACTGTCGACAACAACAAGATGTATCCCACAACTGGCCCTCCCATGTGTCTCCACCAACTCGACAACAACAAGATGTATCCCACAACTGGCCCTCCCATGTGTCTCCACCAACTGTCGACAACAACAAGATGTATCCCACAACTGGCCCTCCCATGTGTCTCCACCAACTGTCGACAACAACAAGATGTATCCCACAACTGGCCCTCCCATGTGTCTCCACCAACTGTCGACAACAACAAGATGTATCCCACAACTGGCCCTCCCATGTGTCTCCACCAACTGTCGACAACAACAAGATGTATCCCACAACTGGCCCTCCCATGTGTCTCCACCAACTGTCGACAACAACAAGATGTATCCCACAACTGGCCCTCCCATGTGTCTCCACCAACTTCGACAACAACAAGATGTATCCCACAACTGGCCCTCCCATGTGTCTCCACCAACTCGACAACAACAAGATGTATCCCACAACTGGCCCTCCCATGTGTCTCCACCAACTCGACAACAACAAGATGTATCCCACAACTGGCCCTCCCATGTGTCTCCACCAACTCGACAACAACAAGATGTATCCCACAACTGGCCCCTCCCATGTGTCTCCACCAACTCGACACAACAAGATGTATCCCACAACTGGCCCTCCCAATGTGTCTCCACCAACTCGACAACAAACAAGATGTATCCCACAACTGGCCCTCCCATGTGTCTCCACCAACTCGACAACAACAAGATGTATCCCACAACTGGCCCTCCCATGTGTCTCCACCAACCGCAACAACAAGATGTATCCCACAACTGGCCCTACCATGTGTCTCCACCAACTCGACAACAACAAGATGTATCCCACAACTGGCCCTCCCATGTGTCTCCACCAACTGTCGACAACAGCAAGATGTATCCACAACTGGCCCTCCCATGTGTCTCCACCAACTCGACAACAACAAGATGTATCCCACAACTGGCCCTCCCATGTGTCTCCACCAACTGTCGACAACAGCAAGATGTATCCCACAACTGGCCCTCCCATGTGTCTCCACCAACTGTCGACAGACAAGCAAGATGTATCCCACAACTGGCCCTCCCATGTGTCTCCACCAACTCGACAACAGCAAGATGTATCCCACAAACTGGCCCTCCCATGTGTCTCCACCAACTCGACAACAAGCAAGATGTATCCCACAACTGGCCCTCCCATGTGTCTCCACCAACTGTCGACAACAACAAGATGTATCCCACAACTGGCCCTCCATGTGTCTCCACCAACTCGACAACAGCAAGATGTATCCCACAACTGGCCCTCCCATGTGTCTCCACCAACTCGACAACAGCAAGATGTATCCCACAACTGGCCCTCCCATGTGTCTCCACCAACTCGACAACAGCAAGATGTACCCCACAACTGGCCCTCCCATGTGTCTCCACCAACTGTCGACAACAGCAAGATGTATCCCACAACTGGCCCTCCCATGTGTCTCCACCAACTGTCGACAACAGCAAGATGTATCCCACAACTGGCCCTCCCATGTGTCTCCACCAACTGTCGACAACAGCAAGATGTATCCCACAACTGGCCCTCCCATGTGTCTCCACCAACTCGACAACAGCAAGATGTATCCCACAACTGGCCCTCCCATGTGTCTCCACCAACTCGACAACAGCAAGATGTATCCCACAACTGGCCCTCCCATGTGTCTCCACCAACTCGACAACAGCAAGATGTATCCCACAACTGGCCCCTCCCATGTGTCTCCACCAACTCGACAACAGCAAGATGTATCCCACAACTGGCCCTCCCATGTGTCTCCACCAACTCGACAACAGCAAGATGTATCCCACAACTGGCCCTCCCATGTGTCTCCACCAACTCGACAACAGCAAGATGTATCCCACAACTGGCCCTCCCATGTGTCTCCACCAACTCGACAACAGCAAGATGTATCCCACAACTGGCCCTCCCATGTGTCTCCACCAACTCGACAACAGCAAGATGTATCCCACAACTGGCCCTCCCATGTGTCTCCACCAACTCGACAACAGCAAGATGTATCCCACAACTGGCCCTCCCATGTGTCTCCACCAACTCGACAACAGCAAGATGTATCCCACAACTGGCCCTCCCATGTGTCTCCACCAACTCGACAACAGCAAGATGTATCCCACAACTGCCCTCCCATGTGTCTCCACCAACTCGACAACAGCAAGATGTATCCCACAACTGGCCCTCCCATGTGTCTCCACCAACTCGACAACAAGCAAGATGTATCCCACAACTGGCCCTCCCATGTGTCTCCACCAACTCGACAACAGCAAGATGTATCCCACAACTGGCCCTCCCATGTGTCTCCACCAACTCGACAACAAGCAAGATGTATCCCACAACTGGCCCTCCCATGTGTCTCCACCAACTCGACAACAGCAAGATGTATCCCACAACTGGCCCTCCCATGTGTCTCCACCAACTCGACAACAGCAAGATGTATCCCACAACTGGCCCTCCCATGTGTCTCCACCAACTCGACAACAACAAGATGTATCCCACAACTGGCCCTCCCATGTGTCTCCACCAACTGTCGACAACAGCAAGATGTATCCCACAACTGGCCCTCCCATGTGTCTCCACCAACTCGACAACAACAAGATGTATCCCACAACTGGCCCTCCCCATGTGTCTCCACCAACTCGACAACAGCAAGATGTATCCCACAACTGGCCCCTCCCATGTGTCTCCACCAACTCGACAACAACAAGATGTATCCCCACAACTGGCCCTCCCATGTGTCTCCACCAACTCGACAACAGCAAGATGTATCCCACAACTGGCCCTCCCATGTGTCTCCACCAACTCGACAACAACAAGATGTATCCCACAACTGGCCCTCCCATGTGTCTCCACCAACTCGACAACAACAAGATGTATCCCACAACTGGCCCTCCATGTGTCTCCACCAACTCGACAACAACAAGATGTATCCCACAACTGGCCCTCCCATGTGTCTCCACCAACTCGACAACAACAAGATGTATCCCACAACTGGCCCTCCCATGTGTCTCCACCAACTCGACAACAACAAGATGTATCCCACAACTGGCCCTCCCATGTGTCTCCACCAACTGTCGACAACAACAAGATGTATCCCACAACTGGCCCTCCCATGTATCTCCACCAACTCGACAACAACAAGATGTATCCCACAACTGGCCCTCCCATGTGTCTCCACCAACTGTCGACAACAACAAGATGTATCCCACAACTGGCCCTCCCATGTATCTCCACCAACTCGACAACAACAAGATGTATCCCACAACTGGCCCTCCCATGTGTCTCCACCAACTCCACAAACACAAGATGTATCCCACAACTGGCCCTCCCATGTGTCTCCACCAACTCGACAACAACAAGATGTATCCCACAACTGGCCCTCCCATGTGTCTCCACAACTCGACAACAACAAGATGTATCCCACAACTGGCCCTCCCATGTGTCTCCACCAACTCGACAACAACAAGATGTATCCCACAACTGGCCCTCCCATGTGTCTCCACCAACTCGACAACAACAAGATGTATCCCACAACTGGCCCTCCCATGTGTCTCCACCAACTGTCGACAACAACAAGATGTATCCCACAACTGGCCCTCCCATGTATCTCCACCAACTCGACAACAACAAGATGTATCCCACAACTGGCCCTCCCATGTGTCTCCACCAACTGTCGACAACAACAAGATGTATCCCACAACTGGCCCTCCCATGTATCTCCACCAACTCGACAACAACAAGATGTATCCCACAACTGGCCCTCCCATGTGTCTCCACCAACTCGACAACAACAAGATGTATCCCACAACTGGCCCTCCCATGTATCTCCACCAACTCGACAACAACAAGATGTATCCCACATCTGGCCCTCCCATGTGTCTCCACCAACTCGACAACAACAAGATGTATCCCACAACTGGCCCTCCCATGTGTCTCCACCAGCTGTCGACAACACAAGATGTATCCCACAACTGGCCCTCCCATGTGTCTCCACCAACTCGACAACAACAAGATGTATCCCACAACTGGCCCTCCCATGTGTCTCCACCAACTCGACAACAACAAGATGTATCCCACAACTGGCCCTCCCATGTGTCTCCACCAACTCGACAACAACAAGATGTATCCCACAACTGGCCCTCCCATGTGTCTCCACCAGCTGTCGACAACAACAAGATGTATCCCACAACTGGCCCTCCCATGTGTCTCCACCAACTCGACAACAACAAGATGTATCCCACAACTGGCCCTCCCATGTGTCTCCACCAGCTGTCGACAACAACAAGATGTATCCCACAACTGGCCCTCCCATGTGTCTCCACCAACTCGACAACAACAAGATGTATCCCACAACTGGCCCTCCCATGTGTCTCCACCAACTCGACAACAACAAGATGTATCCCACAACTGGCCCTCCCATGTGTCTCCACCAACTCGACAACAACAAGATGTATCCCACAACTGGCCCTCCCATGTGTCTCCACCAACTCGACAACAACAAGATGTATCCCACAACTGGCCCTCCCATGTGTCTCCACCAACTCGACAACAACAAGATGTATCCCACAACTGACCCTCCCATGTGTCTCCACCTTGTATGGTAGCGGAACGTCAGTGTTCCATTTTTTTTTCCTGTTCTCTCGCTTCGAACTCAAGCGTAGTCCATACATGTTCTCGTACTACCTCTAGTGCACTGGGCTGATTTTTGCGTGTGGATTAGCATTTCTCTTTTGCCAGTGTCCCTGGCCATCAAGCGAACCCACTCCAACTTCTCGTGTACTTGCCATTTACTAAACTAAACTAAAATTGTCATTTACTTTTACAAATTAAGGCCGAGAAGTCTACATTTCAGTCCAACTGACCGCTGTACGGATTGAGCCCGCTATCTAGGCATCAGCACACCGGAAGTTTAAGAGCCAGCTCTCTTATCCATTCGGCCATAATGACCTCCTAGTGTTCCTAGGACTACTTTCCCCACCCCTCCCAGATTATGCCAACGACTGCGCTGCTTCTACTGGGACCGCCATGTGAGACAGGTCAACGGATAGGAACAAGACCAAGAGACACAAACCTGCTGCCTTGTAGCTGGACTACGGGCTAGGGTTTGGCGAAACAGTGCGCGCATTTCACCATTTGATGCCGCGATCCAAAAATAGAATTGTCAACATTGCTAGAACAGCCAACCAGAACCAGAGTGTAGAAGAAGAGGAAACAATAGTAGTCTTGCGTGTCTGCGAGAACGATGAGTTGTCTGGTAACAGAAATACTTTATTGACTCGTTTCCTGGCCAGACGACTCGTCTTGCATTGTTACATACTACCATTCTGTTGTGTGCGTGTGAATCATGGCCCATGAACACGCGGATTAGAAGAAGACTATGAGACACTCCAGTGAGGAGTGACAGGAGGGAACGGCTTTTGTCTTTAACTATCAAATCTGGTTCAAATCTTTGTGTGGTCGTTAGGGATTTTTATAAAATAAGCAGATAGGTGACAATTGGAAGGATCAGTGGGAAAAGAAGCACAGACAGACTGAGGGAAATGATGCTACGTGGACTGATATGGTTGTATCGAGGAATTTCATTAGCAGAGTTGATCCAGAACACTAAGTACTGACATATGTGCAGAGATCTGAACGCCCACGCCAGTTGGCAAGGCACTTGATGATGATGATGATGATGAAGCAAATGGGTAGTATACTCACCTTAGATCCTTGTGGGGGGGGGGGGGGAAATCAGACTTCTACTCTTCTCGACAAAGCAGCCGTGAGCACGTTAGTCGTGTTCTACTGCCTTCTATTCCCACCACAGCTCCCTACAAGGCCTGCCCGCCACGTGATTCACCCTATCTCTAGCTCCATTCTCCATGCGGTCTTAGGTCTCTGTAAATATGGTGCCTTGTAGGTTCCAGAGAGAGAGAGAGAGAGAGAGAATGTTCACCCCTGCATGACTCCACGGGCACGCTAAGAAAGATCGCCACGGGCTGGGCCAGAAGGCAATGGTTTTAATCTCTGAGGAGGTGACGATTGACCAAATTCTGTCATTTTTATTTTTTTTTTGCCCAGACACGCGGGTGTTAGTGGACACGAACGATCATACAGGCTTGCGGACACGGCTTCTGTATGGGGCGGACGAGCAATGGACTAGGCTCACATCATGAACTGCCTCGGGGAGGCAGGTCGAGCAATGGACCAGGCTCACATCATGAACTGCCTCGGGGAGGCAGGACGAGCAATGGACCAGGCTTATCCTGAACAGTCTCATGGAGGCAGGACGAGCAATGGACCAGGCTCATGCCTGAACAGTCTCATGGGAGCAGGACGAACAATGGACCAGGCTCATGCTGAACTGTCTCATGGAGGCAGGACGAGCAATGGACCAGACTCGCACCCTGAACTGTCTCATGGAGGCAGGACGAGGGAATGACTCAAGGGCTGGATGTGATTCTGCAAATGTGACCAGTCTGCAAGAGCTTCAAGTCCAGTGAGGTGAAGCTAGACTAGAGCAACACGCAGGAAGCCGGAAATAATAGAACAATCAACCAGCATAGAACTGTATGGGTCAGAAACATGGGGAACAACTAAAAGACTTGTAAATAACCTACAAACGTTCACTAACTGGTACCCCGTAGAATAGTGGTAATAAAATGGTATGACAGAATCACCAATGTAGAGCTCACGGAGAGAACTAGACAAATACCAGTGAACCAGGAGGTGAAGAATAGACGCGGGCGCTGAATAGGACACACTCTGAGAAAATCTTAGGACAATATAACTAGATAGTCTCTTGTCCGGAACCCACAAGATAGGACACACAGTGAGAAAATCTGAAGACAATATAACTAGACTCTCTTGTCTGGAACCCACAAGATAGGACACACAGTGAGAAAATCTGAGGACAATATAACTAGACACTCTCTTGTCTGGAATGCACAAGGTGTACGAGCTAGCAGGAGACCTAGAAACACATGTGGGAGAGAATTACAGACAGAGATGTATAATAGTGGGAGGACATGGACGAGGCTACAGGAGATAGCCACAGATAGGACGGTGCCTGGTTTGGTTGAGGGCCTATGTAGCAATGAGAGATAACGTTAAAAAAAATAGATAGAGAGAACACATGACTGATGTCGCCAATCATTATTCCTTAAAGGAGATACTGAAGAGGGAATCTGAGCCCATAAGGACTGGGTGTTCGATGTGTAATAATGATGATCTGTTGGCCAAATAACTAACAGAATACCGATAGTTGTGGGGGACCGTTATAGCCCTCCTTTGTTGTCCGGCATTGCACGTGATAATTGTAACCAATCAGACCATTGTTCTGCAGACTGAAAGAAATGGGAAAGAAACTGTCCAGGAATAGGTGTTTACATTTGTCAACCTCAGCTTGTAAATAATAGAAACCGCTGTTTCTCCGCAGGTAGACCAAAAGTCGGTGGTAGAGAGACGTAGGTGAGGTTAGGAACACACAAACTGCGGACATGGTGGTTGGCGTGTTTGTAGTGTAGTCTTTTGTGTGTTGTAATCCGTTGTTTTGTGTAAACGTGTGTGGGACTTGTAGCAGTTCTTTTTACAGGACTAAAATGTGATAAGTGGATAATTGTGTTTCTATTCTTCTTCTTCGTCAAGGTATCTGGATCACTGAGTGCACGTGGGCGCGCATATGTGTGTGTTTGTGTGTGTGTGTGTGTGTGTGTGTATGTGTGTGTGTGTGTGTGTGTGTGTGTGTGAAAATAAGCCGAAGCGAAACGTATTGTATCCATATTACGTGTAAATATACATTTTATATACTGGAGCTTCAGTCTATGTTTACTCATCTATTGTATCGTTATCATCATGCGGGGAGCCAGTCCTAAAGTTGGTATTTAGACACCTGACGATGCCACGCCACTCTCTGCTGTTCTGGTGATTTATCTTCAGCTATCTGTGTGTTGTTTGTGCTTCCGTGTTCTTGTATGTTGATGCGATGTGGTTGTTTGTATTGTAGTTGTTTCTTGCAGTTGTTTTTGTGGTTCTTTCTTGAAGTTGTCTCTTGCAGTTGTTTCTTGTAGTTGTTCTTTTTTTTTTTTTTTTATTGTATTGGGTTCTTTTTGGGCAGTTTTTTCTTGTAATTGTTTCTTGTGGTTTATTTCTTGTAATTGCGTATTGTAGTTGTTTTTCTTGTTTTTTCTTCTTTTTTTTTTTTTTTTTGCAAAATTTTAGTGGTCTTTTTTTCGTGTAGTTCTTTCTTTTAGTTGTTTCTTGTAGTTGTTTTTCTAAGTTGTTTCTTGTAGATGTTTCTCGTTGTTGTTTCTTGTAGTTGTTTCTCGTTGTTGTTTCTTGTAGTTGTTTCTGTATTTGTTTTTCTTAGTTGTTTCTCGTAGTTGTTTCTTGTAGTTGTTTCTCGTAGTTGTTTCTCGTTGTTGTTTCTCGTATTTGTTTCTTGTAGTTGTTTCTTGTAGTTGTTTCTCGTTGTTGTTTCTTGTAGTTGTTTCTTGTAGTTGCTTCTTGTAGTTGTTTCTTGTAGTTGTTTCTTGTAGTTGTTTCTCGTTGTTGTTTCTTGTTGTTTCTGTATTTGTTTCTCTTAGTTGTTTCTCGTAGTTGTTTCTCGTAGTTGTTTCTTGTAGTTGTTTCTTGTAGTTGTTTCTTGTAGTTGTTTCTCGTTGTTGTTTCTCGTAGTTGTTTCTTGTAGTTGTTTCTCGTTGTTGTTTCTTGTAGTCGTTTCTTCTAGTTGTTTCTTGTAGTTGTTTCTCGTAGTTGTTTCTTGTAGTTGTTTCTCGTTGTTGTTTCTTGTTGTTGTTTCTGTATTTGTTTCTCGTAGTTGTTTCTTGTAGTTGTTTCTTGTAGTTGTTTCTTGTAGTTGTTTCTTGTAGTTGTTTCTCGTTGTTGTTTCTTGTAGTCGTTTCTTGTAGTTGTTTCTCGTTGTTGTTTCTTGTAGTCGTTTCTTGTAGTTGTTTCTTGTAGTTGTTTCTTGTAGTTGTTTCTTGTAGTTGTTTCTTGTAGTTGTTTCTATTAGTTGTTTCTCGTTGTTGTTTCTTGTAGTTGTTTCTTGTAGTTGTTTCTCGTTGTTGTTTCTTGTAGTCGTTTCTTGTAGTTGTTTCTCGTAGTTGTTTCTTGTAGTTGTTTCTTGTAGTTGTTTCTCATTGTTGTTTCTTGTAGTTGTTTCTCGTAGTTGTTTCTTGTAGTTGTTTCTTGTAGTTGTTTCTTGTAGTCGTTTCTTGTAGTTGTTTCTCGTAGTTGTTTCTTGTAGTTGTTTCTTGTAGTTGTTTCTTGTAGTTGTTTCTTGTAGTTGTTTCTCGTTGTTGTTTCTTGTAGTCGTTTCTTGTAGTTGTTTCTCGTAGTTGTTTCTTGTAGTTGTTTCTTGTAGTTGTTTCTCGTAGTTGTTTCTTGTAGTTGTTTCTCGTTGTTGTTTCTTGTAGTTGTTTCTCGTAGTTGTTTTTTGTAGTTGTTTCTCGTTGTTGTTTCTTGTTGTTGTTTCTGTATTTGTTTCTCTTAGTTGTTTCTCGTAGTTGTTTCTTGTAGTTGTTTCTTGTAGTTGTTTCTTGTAGTTGTTTCTCGTAGTTGTTTCTTGTAGTTGTTTCTTGTAGTTGTTTCTCGTAGTTGTTTCTCGTTGTTGTTTCTTGTAGTCGTTTCTTGTAGTTGTTTCTTGTAGTCGTTTCTTGTAGTTGTTTCTTGTAGTTGTTTCTGTATTTGTTTCTCTTAATTGTTTCTTGTAGTTGTTTCTCGTTGTTGTTTCTTGTAGTTGTTTCTTGTAGTTGTTTCTTGTAGTCGTTTCTTGTAGTTGTTTCTTGTAGTTGTTTCTTGTAGTCGTTTCTCGTTGTTGTTTCTTGTAGTCGTTTCTTGTAGTTGTTTCTCGTTGTTGTTTCTTGTAGTCGTTTCTTGTAGTTGTTTCTCGTAGTAGTTTCTTGTAGTTGTTTCTTGTAGTCGTTTCTTGTAGTTGTTTCTTGTAGTCGTTTCTTGTAGTTGTTTCTCGTTGTTGTTTCTTGTAGTTGTTTCTTGTAGTTGTTTCTTGTAGTCGTTTCTTGTAGTTGTTTCTCGTTGTTGTTTCTTGTAGTTGTTTCTTGTAGTCGTTTCTTGTAGTTGTTTCTTGTAGTCGTTTCTTGTAGTTATTTCTTGTAGTCGTTTCTTGTAGTTGTTTCTCGTTGTTGTTTCTTGTAGTTGTTTCTTGTAGTTGTTTCTTGTAGTTGTTTCTTGTAGTTGTTTCTTGTAGTTGTTTCTTGTAGTTGTTTCTTGTAGTTGTTTCTTGTAGTCGTTTCTTGTAGTTGTTTCTTGTAGTTGTTTCTTGTAGTTGTTTCTTGTAGTTGTTTCTTGTAGTTGTTTCTTGTAGTTGTTTCTTGTAGTCGTTTCTTGTAGTTGTTTCTTGTAGTTGTTTCTTGTAGTTGTTTCTTGTAGTCGTTTCTTGTAGTTGTTTCTCTTAGTTGTTTCTTGTAGTTGTTTCTTGTAGTTGTTTCTTGTAGTTGTTTCTTATAGCTGTTTCTTGTATCTATTTGTCTAGCAATACGTCTGTCTGTCTCATCATCCATCTGTCCGTCTGATTGTCTAGAAATATGTCTGTCGTGTAGCCATCCGTCTGTCTGTATGTCCGTCTGTCAAGCCATCTGTCTGTCTGTTTGTCTAGTAATCTGTCTGTCTGTCTATGTCTGTCTGTCTATCTGTCTGTCTGTCTGTCTATCTGTCTGTCTGTCTGTCTGTCAAGCCGTCTGTCTGTCTGTCTGGCCATCCATCTGTCTAGTCATCCGTCTGTCTAGTCATCCTCTGTCTGTCTAGCCATATTTCTATCTAGTCATCCGTCTGTTTGTCTTGTTTAGCCATCCATCTGTCTAGAAATCCATCTGTCCGCTTATTTGTCTAGCAGTCCGTCTGTCTCTCTAGCCATCCATCTGTCCGTCTGTTTGTCTAGCCATCCGTCTTTCTAGCCATCCGTTTGTCTGTCTAGCCATCCATCTATCCGTCTGTTTGTCTAGCAATCCGTCTGTCTGTCTAGCAATCCGTCTGTCTGTTTAGCCAGCCGCCTGTCTGCGTGTCTGTCTGGCCATCCTTCTCGCTTTCGGTCTAGCCATCCGACTGTCTGTCTCTCTAGGCGATGCTCTGTGCTACAAGTTTGACAATGACGTCAAAGCTACACTAAATTCCCCAACACGTATACACATCGTCACCATCAGGTATGACTTCACATTGTATCAACTGTCAAATTGGCAAAGGGGGCTGAGTGGTCTCGAGGTATGGTGTCCGCCTCGAGTGCTGGAGGCCCCGGGTTCAAGCCCCTGTGAGGGCCGGGATTTTTTCACGTGGAGTTCTAGTAACACAATTTCCCCTGGTCTCTGGGTAGTGAGATCGGACGCCTGTGTGTATTGTTGGCAGTTGGATATCGAAAAGAGTAGCCTAACGGCGCTGCCCGGGCAAAATTTCGAGTTAAAAATCTACCCAAAGTATTTCAGGATCCTCGCCGGTTCTACGGAGTTCGTGCACTGAGCTGAGATTCTCGGGACTCAGGCTTGAGTTAGGAGTAGAACTGAGCACTTATGGGTTACACCCGTGTGCCGTGATGTTGATCCGTCTACTAAACTAAACTATCAACTGTCTAAACCAGTACAGTTTCCTGTCAGTACAGCTCACGTTACCAACTCCATTGTCGACGTCTCGTTCAGTTCGATCAAAGAACGACACGAGAGGATCCCGTGGGTTGAATCTGGTCAATAATAGAGCAAAGCTCATTTAAAATGCCCAAATACCGACTGATGCTTCGAGAGATAAGACCCGTGGCTAATGAAGTCTGCAATCGAATGGTGGTGTGGAATGTTTACATTGACAACTGGGAATGGCGCTGTTTGTGGCAGGGGGCATCATAGATTTGTGAGACCGAGGGAATATTACAAGTACCAGGGTCATTCAAATGAAAACCTTAAACTGTTTGTTGTTGTTGTTGCTGCTGCTGCTGCTGCTGCTGCTGCTGCTGCTGCTGCTGCTGCTGCTGCTGGTGCTGCTACTGCTGCTGTTGTTGTTGGAATATAGTCTGAACAAGTACAGAACAAATTCTTAGATTTGTCTAGGAATTGTCTCAGATTTGTCTAGGAACTGTCTCAGATTTGTCTAGGAACTGTCTCAGATTTGTTTAGGAATTGTCTCAGACTTGTCTAGGAATTATCTCAGATTTGTCTAGGAATTGTCTCAGATTTGTCTAGAGATTGTCTGGGAAAGGACGGCAAGAAAGGAAACTATTCACCTATTTTGGATTCAGATCATTGTATGTGAGTGCGAATGCGTGTGTCCGTGCGTGAGTGTATTGTTGCATTCTATACAAATAACAATTACTACCATCAGTGCATGAATAGTCACATCTGAACAAGTTTTTAGTTGTTTTGTTTTTAAAGTTAGTTGCATATCCTTTAATATAGCTACCCGATTTCAAAATACAGGTTGTTATGTTAATTGTAGTCGGTGTTTGGTTTCTTATTATTCTCCGTAAGACGATTGTTTTAAAATTGTTAATCGCTGTTGTTGTTGTTGTTTTGTTGTTGTTGTTGTTGTTGTTGTTCTTCTTCTTCTTCTTCTTCTTCTTCTTCTTCTTCTTCTTCTTCTTCTTCTTCTTCTTCTTCTTCTTCTTCTTCTTCTTCTTCTTTGTTTCTGTGCCACAATAGTATTTTTAATCGTTTCTTGTTGTTCTTCGTCTCATTATTGTTGTTGCTTGTTGCTGTTGTTATTGTTTCTGTTGCTGTTGTTGTTGTTCTTCTTCTTGTTTGTTACTGTTGTTGTTCTTATTTTTGCTGTTGTTGTTGTTATTATTATTATTATTACTATTATTATTATTATTATTTGTTGCTGTGTCGCCATTTTATATATGCATACACATTGTATCACTGACAGAATGTTGCCAGGTAACGCCGGGAACAAATGCCTAACAGAACTGACTTGGTTATGATGACACGAACACGACACAGACAAGGACCAGACCATGCAAACACTGTGGAGATGTAGACTTTCACACTCCGTGCTTGACCTCTCTCTGTGTCTGCTCATGCTGCTCAACTACAAAGGCCACGCCTGGAGTGAGTATTGCCTCGTTTCTGTGTGTGTATACAAGTGTGTGTGTATGTCTACGCACGCTGGTTCTACGAGGGAGCTTCATACATATATTATATATATATATATATAATTTATTTATTTTTTTTTTTTTTTTTTTTGGGGGGGGGGGGATGATTATACTCTGAAAACGTAAAGTACAACTATAATGACTATTGTTTTTCAATGTAGTCACCACTGTGTTCAATGCAAGTCTTCCAACGCCAATAAAGTGCTTGGATTCCTGTAGGAAAAAAAAATATCTTGGTCGCGTGTGTAACCACTTATGCACCACGTGCTGTCCTTGTCATCGTACTGAAAAGTCTGTCACTGAAGTCATGCCGTTTTAAAACTTCCTACTCCACTCATACACTTGCTGGACTGACAGGCATGCATCACCATACTGGACCTTCATTTGCCGATGAATTTCTATAGGTTTCACTCCTTCACAGATCAAAACAGGAATAGTGTGTGTCAAAAGTGGGACGTCATGTTTATACTGTCCTTATGTCGTCACCGTGTCAGTCTGCAACGTGACGTCATGTGCTGAACACTCTTGACAACAATATTGACAGGTTACAAGACAATGGCATGGTTACTGTAATTTTTATCACACTGTTATGGTTTTCATTTGTAGCCCCTCTTAATTTAGGCAGTGGCGTTGCCAATAGAGATAATTTAAGGAAATGATATCTGTGACATAAATGTTCATAGGGACGCTGGCGAAGCTGATAGATTACTGGCCTGGCAATGTCATAAGCACGGTCTGACATGGGTAGGAAGGAAGTTGATAGAATTATGACCTGGTATTGTCATAATCACGGTCTGACGCGGGTTGGACGTCTTGGCTCGTGGCTTGCTAAAGTGATTGAAAGCCCGACCATCTATTCCTCCTTGCTCTCAGACTTACAACATGTCATGATGCTATCTACTTCGGGACAAATTATTATTTATTGTAACATAAATGTTGTTCTGTCTGGCCTTGGTCTTGCTGACCTTGGTCTCGCTGACCCTGGTATCGCTGACCTTGGTTTCGTTGACCTTGGTCTCGCTGACCGTGCGTGGTTACTTCAACGAGGTACTGCCGTCGTTTGAAGGCAGAAGATTCAAATCTCTATGTGACTTGTGTGAATCCATCTGTGTGAGCTGAGCTTATGTGTGTTGGTGTGTTTTAAGTGTCGTTTGTTGTGTGCGTGAGTTTGTTGCATGTGCATTATGTACGTGTGTGTTATGTGTGAGTGTGTTTTGAGTGTCGTGTGTAGGTGTGTTGTGTGTTTGTGTTGTGTAAGTGTGTTGCGTGTGTATTATGTGCATGTGCTGTGTGTGAGTGTGGGAAAAATAAACTGCAAATGGGTGTGTTGTGTGTAAGTATGTGTTGTGTGTTAGTGTAGTGCGTGTGTGGGTGTGGTTATGTTGCATAAGTAAGTGTGTGTATGTCTGAGTGTGTTATGTGTGTGTATGTATTGTGTGTGTGTGTTGTGTGTGTGTGTGTGGGGGGGGAGCAATAACAGAGCACCCACAGTCCGCCAGACATTGTTTGTGTTGTACCCCATCCTCCTACAGGCCAGGAGACCACCCAAGTCCAGATAACCTCAGCCAACGAGTATTTTGAAGAGGGGAAACCAGCGAGTCTCCGCTGCCTGTTCTCTGAGTCATCACCAGGCCAGTCTGGGAACTTCCCGTTGTCATGGTCACGAGTGGGTGGACTTCCGGCTTCTTCATCAATCGTGACCTCGCGAACAGGGTCAGATGTAAGCACTGCAACCAGTGATGTTGTCTCACATGTCTGGGCGGGTATTGCGTGAGCGTTATCTGCGGCTGTAAGATCTCCACTTCTTCTTCTTCTTGTTCTCCCTCTTCTTTATATTCTTCTTATATCTCCTCCTCATTCTTCGCCTCCTCTCCCTCCTCCTCCTTCCCCTTCTTCTTCTTCTTCTTCTTCTTCTTCTTCTTCTTCTTCTTCTTCTTCTTCTTCTTCTCTTCTTCTTCTTCTTCTTCTTCTCATCTGTACTTCTCCTGTAGTGGCTACCCCTGCTAGATCAACATAGTACAAAGGTCCACGGTAACCTCACGACACACCATCCTACCGAAGTCCTCAGTTATCAGCTGCAGCAGAGTGCACCACTTTATACACTAGCAGATACACTCTACAACACACTCGCCCGTCTACGCCAGTCAATGAGGGTCTTGGTTGTTCACTTATTGCTAGATTTTTTTCCATTCCCAACAACTCGTCGTACGTCGGTCATCATCATCAGTATGTGCCATGCCGGTAGGCGTGGGCGGTCATGTTTCGCCATCTCACTCGATCACCAGAGTCGTGGATCAACTCAGTGTTCTTGTCTCACCATGCCGCGTGGCCAAGCATTCCATGTATTTACTTCTTTGCCTTCCCTTTGTTCTTTCCCAACTCAATCTTGTCAGTTGCCACCAAGTGTCCAATTTATTTCTTCTCATAACGTGAACAAAAAATTGTGACTGTCTACGTCTAATTTCTCTAATCTGTTTGCGGTTGCCATTTGTTTCTTGAAGGACTTGCTCATTGGTTTTTCTACCTGTCCATGGTATTCTTTACATTTTCTTCAGAAACCACATTTCCACAGCCATTTGATGTTTCTCAATACATTGGTTACTAACTCGATAGCCACACATTCAGAATTGGCCAGAAAAGTCTGAGAGTTGTGTGACACGTGGATGTATGTTGTGATATGTTGTACAGACTGTGTGAAGTGTTGGGCCTACACATATTCTAGACAATGACATATGAAGTCAGGCGACCTTCCCTGCACAGACAATTCCCCAGAAAATATAAATCCATGTTTCGTTGATCTTGCAGTTGTGACAATATCTTCCAGTTGAGACAATATATTACAGTTGTGACAATATGTTCCAGTTGTGACAACATGTTCTAGTTATGACAGTATTTTCTAGTTGTGACAATATGTTCCACTTGCGACAATATGTTCTAATTGTAACAATATGTTCCAGATGTAGCAGTATCTTCTAGTTGTGATATAATATATTCCAGTTGTGACAATATTTTCTCGTTGTGACAATATATTCCAGTTGTGACAATGTATTCCATTTGTAATAATATATTCCAATTGTGACAATATATTCCATTTGTGACAACATCTTCCAGTTGTGGCAATTTTTTCCAGTTCTGACACTATTTTATTTGACAACTCTACTCTAATAGGCTGCGATTTCCTACCAGAGTACCTTGACCTTTGCCCCTGGTGCCCTGGACAACCAGGTTGCTATCAGCTGTATGGCAACAGTGGGGACCTCCTCCTGGTCATCCAGCTACAGACCTAGGATCATCTGTAAGTAGTGGCACCAGGAACTAGTCGAAGAACACCAGGACAGTGACGCTGAAGTGTCAGGGTCGGTTACCACACCGACCACGACCTCTCTTCACCTTCCTTGCATTGCTTATGTTTACAACATTCATTTGACAATGTATTTTCCTATGTGAATGTATAATACAATACTAATGAATGAAAGATGAGTGATTGGAAGGGCCAAATGTAAGACGGGCCTGCGTGCCCAATTTGTAACCCTTTTAAAATAAAGTTGAATTGAATAAAGTTGAATTGAATTCCTCGAGAGGAGACCTAGAAAGGGACACTACTCTGGGTAATGAGAGAATGGTTTGGAATGATCTCCCATGTGTTGAAGCCTGTCTATGACCACAAACGTTGCACATTGTTAAGATTGCATGAGAGTAATAGTCTCTGCCGTGGTGGTAGAATAAAAATTATATAAGTATTTCATAGCCAGCTGAGAGAGCTGACAAGTCCGTCAGGAATGAGTGTGCATCTGAAATGCCCCGACGGTGCCAAGTCATCGCTAGTACATGACTCCGCCAGTCATAGACTGGTTCTCAGACAAGAGCTCTCAAAATGGTTACTACAACAGTATAATGTTTGATGTAGTGTCCAAACTATGCATGGAAGATACTTATAATATAGTAACATATAAAGGCAGGAAATCGGACCCCTTCCAAATAACATCTGGCTTGAAACAGGGTGATGCACTATCGCCGCTACTCTTCAATCTGGCTCTAGAGAAAGTTGTAAGGAAGGTAAAGGAGGAATGTGATATTGGAGGAACATCCAAGCTGCTTGGTTATGCAGATGATATAGATATTATAGGGCAAAGTGAACAAAAGACATTAGAAATATTGACTCACTTAAAGGAAAAAGCCCAACAGATGGGGCTGGTTATCAACCAAGATAAGACAGAATATATGGTAATTTCAAGAGACGGAATGGCTAAAAACTCTGGCCACATACAAATAGATAATATGACCATTAAAAGAACGGAAACATACAAATACCTGGGTACAATCTTCAACTGCTCCAACATCATAAGGGAAGAAATACAAACTAGAATCAACTCTGGAAATAAGATATACTATGCACTACAACATCTACTAAAATCAAAGGCGCTATCTCGTAACACCAAAATCACAATATACAA